>CM053567.1:62460459-62622256 GCA_028646485.1 Cryptoprocta ferox
AATCCTGAAAACAAACTGAGGGGGGAAGGGGAAGGGGAAAAGGTAAAGCGGGGTGATGGTCTTGGTGGAGGTCACTTGTGGGGAAGAGCACTGGGTGTTATATGGAAACTAACCTGACAATAAACTATAAAGTTAAGAAAAAATAAAAATAAAATAAAATAAAATCTTTTCTTAATTCTCATATAGTTAACATACAGTGTTACATTAGTTTCAGATGTGCAATATACTGATTCAACAATTCTAAACATTACTCAGTGCTCATCGGTAAGTGTACTCTTTTTTTTCCTTTTTTTTCACTTTGCATTTGTAATTTTTTTGTTTTTTCTCTAAGTTTTTATTTAAATTCCAGTTAGCTTTTTTTTCTTCCAAACAGAATTCTCTTTACTATATTGAGGGAGAGGATGTAAGGTTAATTCCATTAGTTTCCATATTACATACGCAAAAAATACATCACCAGAATGCTGGACTCACGACTCTTTGATACTACACATACTATGCTCATGTCATCACATATTGCTTTGGAGACATAGCAGCTCGGCGCCAGGTCACTCCCCATGTGTTGCAGGTGACAGCAGCTCTTGAGGTATGGGTAATGGCCTTCCTCTTCCCACATGTACACATGCAGAGAGTCATCCATGGATGTGGTGAGGACATGCAGAGAATCCGCCCATAAATTGCCGATGGTCCTCTGGTGGTCCCCAAATCGTTGCAGCTGGTGCCCACTAATGGTGAAGATGAACAAGTATGGCCCACTCTCAAAGATGATCATATTTCCATCGTCAGCTTCCATCCAAATCGGACTCTCCATATGAAGTGGCAACAGGAAAGTTGCTATCTGATGGGCTTGGATGACTGTTCCACCCTCAGTCCTCTCAGTCATTAGGTCAAAGGTGGTAAATCCTGTCATTTTGAAAGAGCCTCTTCGGTACATCAGTGTTATCCTGCTTATCCTCCTCGTGGCCCAGCAGACTTTGCAGCACGATGTAAACGGGATAAAGAGTGACAGTGTAATATTAGTTTCAGATGTAGAATTTAGTGATTTGATTCATCACTTACACACAACACTCAGTGCTCATCACAGCAAGTGTCCTCCTTAATTCCCATCACCCATTTAGCCCATCCCCCCCCTCCAGCAACCCTCAGTTTGTTCTCTAAAGTTAAGAATCTTTCTTGGTTTCTCTCTCTCTTTTCTTCCCCCCATGTTCATTTGTTTTGTTTCTTAAATTCCACATATTAATGAAATTATATGGTACTTGTCTTTCTCTGACTTATTCCACTTGACATTATACTCTGAAGCTCTATCTGTGTCATTGCAAATGGCAAGATATCATTCTTTTTATGGCTGAATAACATTCCATTGTGTGTGTGTGTGTGTGTGTGTGTATATATATATATATATATATATATATATATATACCACTTCTTTATCCATTCATCTATTGATAGACTCTTAGGCTGCTTCCATAATTTACCTATGGTAAGCAATGCTCAATAAACCTAGCTAAGGGTGCATGTATCCTTTCAAATTAGTGTTTTTATGTTCTTTGGATATATAGCCAGTAGTGCAATTACTGGGTCATAAGATAATTCTATTTTTAATTTTTTGAGTAGGCTCCGTACCGTTTTCCATAGTGGCTGCACCAGTTTTCATTCCCACCAACAGTTGAAGGATGCTCCCTTTTGTCCACATCCTCACCAACATTTCAGCACAAAGACTTTTTTTTAAGTTCTGAGTAAAGTGTCTTAAATCAGCAATGGGAAACCTCTGGAAACAAGTAGATTTGAACTCCGGAATCTCAAAGGGCTCCAAGATCTCTTAAATTGAGGGTGAAAATGGGAATTAAAATTGAATGATTGGTTAAGAGGGAAATAGAACACCATATTCTTTTCCGCAACCATACCCAACCAGTAAACAATTCATCCACTCTGGGAGAATAAAATGGGCCTATTCTTTGGAAAGATATAAAACTATATTAATAGAATAGAAGGATTGAAGGATATGAAAGTTTGTTTAAAATACAAATTTTGGTATGAGTGTCCTGTGGTGAAATTTAAGACTTCCAGCCAGTGTGTTGCTGGAATAATCTAAGGACAGAAGATCAGAATATTTTTTCTGGGGGACCTTACTAGTCCAAGAAAAAAAGACCTAAAAATTGGTTTAAGGATTTACCAATGAAGCAGTCCATATATATTAATTAGGTCTGTAATTCATTTGAGTTAATTTTTATTAAGATATGAGATATGAGATCTACTAAGAGATTTCTTGTTTTCCTATGAAAATCAAGGTCCTTAAAAATAATTTGCTGAAAAAGATTATTATTTCTACCTTGAACCACTTTTGTGTCAAAAATTAGTTGACTAAGATTTTGCAAGTGTCTATTTCTGGAATTTATTCTTGTCTACTGATCTATGCCTCTATTTGCTAAGACTATTACAGTATATACTAGCTTTTTAGTAAGTCTTGATAGTAAGATAGTACTGAGTCTTGATATGGTAGTGTGGGTTCACCTACTTTGTCCTTTTTCTAAATGTTTTAGCTATTCAACTCCTTTTTCTTAGTTAGAATGAACTTGTTGAAATAAAAAATGCTTGCTAGGATTTTAATGTGAATTTGAATCCGTAGATCTATTTGGGGAGGACTGACATATTAATATTTCCTTATAATACATGAACATGTTACAATCTCAAATTATTTAAATTTTGATTTTGTTCTAAATGACTTATATATTTTGGCATAGAGATCCTATACATAATTTGTTAGATTTAAACATCAGTGCTTCATTTTTAGCATGAATTTTATGTGTGAGGTTGGATGTATACTAATGTAAATTTTTTATTTCATATTCCATTTTTTCATTGCCATTATAAAAATATGATTGGCCTTTGACATTGACATTTTACATTGAAACACTACTAAAGGTACTTATTATTCAAAGAATTTTTAAAGATTCTTTGGATTCCTTTACAAAATTAATCATGTCATTTGAAAATGAAGATCGTTTTAATTGCTTCTTTATAATCTACATGTATGTCATTTCTTTTTCATGATTTATGACATTGAGTAAAACTTCTGGTAAGTGTGGACTAAAAACAACATCTAACATTGGATTTCATTGCTTTCTTCCTGACTTTGGGCATGGGTAAAAGGTCCAAACAGTTAAGAATATAGCAAGATTCTTAGATTTGAGATTTACAGTTTTCACCAATAATTGATCGTCATTTCTTAAAATATTCTTCAGTTTTTTTCTCTCTTTCATTGACTTTAATCACACTTATATTTGACTTCTTAACATTGTCCCTACAGCTCATAGATATTCTATTCACTTTGTATTTCCATTTTTCTTTGTGTTTCTTTCATCATGTCTTCCAGTTTATTAATCACCTTTCTGGAATGTCTAAATATCCTTAATACATGCAACTACGTTTTTTCATCTTCTAACTTAACTTTTCAACAAGTGGAATACAAACAGTTACATAACTACCGTTTATGTATGTACCGTTTAGTTGTATGAGCTGTTATGTAAAAGATTTTTGCTAATTTTATAAGCTAAGTAAGTCAATGTCAGTTTCAATAGATTGATTATTGATCATAATTTCCTGCTTCTTTGCATGTTTGTGGATTTTTTATTGGATGTAGATATGGTTATTTTGCCTTATTGGATTCTAGATATTCATATATAACTATCAATATTGGTCTGTTTTGTTTTCAGACACAGTTAACTAGGATTTGATGCTTTCAGATATTGTCTTTAATATTGATCAACCCAGACTTGTTACTATAGGGCTAATTATTCCCCCATATGGAGATAAGACTTACACATTTATCTAAATAAAGCCCCAAATCTCATAAAAAATGTCCAGTCTGTCTTCTAAGAGCAAGTACTATTCCCAATACTAAGTGAAAATTGGATGTTGTTACCTCTAATCTTTTAAGGTAATCCATTATGGAGTTTCTTTGCATGTATGTTCTGATTAGTACTCAGCTGAATACAAGAGGACTTCTTTCTCCAGACTTCCACAGTTATCTCCCTGACCATCATTTGCCTCTCTGGCACATTATCCTGAGGCCTCTACTTGCTTGTTCTCCCCACAATTGCAACTCTGTCTCTTCAGTTCAGGGAGTCTACCAAACTCTGTCTGGTTTATTTTTACTGTGTTGTGGCCCGGAAATGCTCTCATAAGGAAAATGACACAATTATAGAAGTTATAAAAATTGTTTTTTTTTCTCATCTTCAGAGATTATTGCCTATCACTGCCTTATTTAGAGTCTCTTTATAGTCATTTTTTGTTCATTTGCTTTTTTGTTATTACTTGTGAAGAAGAGTAAATCTTCAATTTTGGCATAATTCTTATTCATACTTGAAAGTTTGTCGTTGCACATCTACTCAAAGCAACTCTATGTCATTTGAAAAAAGTTCTTCAGTAAAGGCCAAATATCACCCCTTTGAGGTAGTGTCAGGTGGTGCCAGGGGGAAAAGAGTAATTACTGTCTGGGTCAGTGGCACTGAAAACAGTCATTTTCCCAGCTTGGTGTCCTTATATCCGCTTGTCTCATCTCTTGAGACACCTGTTTTCTTCCCTGCTTCCTGGGAGGTTGTCTTCAAGATGTTGGTTTCTGCAATTTGCAGATTTTACAATGTGGTATTTTTTTTTTTTTTGGTCTATACATTATTTATCAAGGAGCAAAGGCAATAATTTTCTAAATTCCAAATGAATGTGAAGAAAACCAGTATGTTACTGGTTGTGGTTGTTATAGCCCAACATAAAAATAGTCCAAAAACTGGATATTACTCCATCTTGGTTACAAGTACAATACTACATTTTTTAACAGAAAAACATTTTTAAGGGCTGACATTAGTTACAACTAAAGTAAGAGAATATCTGGGAAATCAAGTAATGTATCAAATTTCTTAACATAAATAGAATAACTCAAAAGACTAAAACCAAAATTTAAGTGAAGCCTTGACTTTATGTTTATTTGTAGAATTTAATAAAACTTTGCAATGCAAACATTTATAGAACTATTATTATTTTAATTTACTAAAAATATTAAGTGCCATGTCATATTTAATCCATAATAAATATTTTCTGATATTTATCTTTAAAACCACATGTGTCAGTCCTTAACTTGTTTGCCCTCAGATCTTTTCATTTATTATTCTGCTAACTTACTGTGTATAAGAATGAAAGTTCATGTCCCACCCTTCACCCTATGGAGAAGGAGGAAATATTCCACTATCCCTTAAGGTCTCTGGCTGGGCCTAAAAATTAACCTGACATAAAAAAAATTAACAGAAGACAAGGATATACATTTTGTTTAATGGTTATATATTTCATACATAAGAGAATACAGATCCAAAGAAGTTACCAGAGCAGAAAGCTTTCATACCTTTTAGACAAAGATACAGAACATTTTTGGAGAACAAACAAGACAAAGAGGTTTGGGCTGGGAGTTGTAAGTGGTGAAGAAGTAACCAGGAGGATAAAGGTTAGTTTAACAAGGTTTGTTTGTACAGATTTATCAGCTCCAAATTCCCCATCTGTGGTGATAAAAATGTTTTATTTCCTTCCAGTACAGGAAGAGTAACTTTCACATGGGAGTTTTATCTGATGCTTTCAGGAATAAAAAGGAGGCTCAGAATATCTTCTTGTACCTGCAATTTCTTAAGTGCCTTTAGCTAAAAATAATATGTCAAAGAAACACGTTTTGGGGTAACATATTCTGGCTTCCTCCATTCCAATGCAAGTTGGCTCTTATCTGGGTTTGAACAACAGTTGAAACCATTAGCAGGGTAGCGGAGAAAGAGAAGCCTGTGTGTTTTTCATCTGTCTTTGCTGCCTCTAGGAGCATATGCAGGTTCTATTGTGCCTTATTCTATATTCCTCAGGTCCCATCAGAAAGACCTTCCATGATTCAACCTTCCACCAAGTGACCCTCATTCTGAATATAGAAACCGTATAACTATACTTTGTCTCTTCAACCTGTTGTAAATACTCAGAATGTTTTTTCGTGACTGATACCTTTCTTGTTACAATAAGTGGGCCCAGAAAACAGAGCATAACACAGGATTTTGAGGGTAGGTTACTTAACTCTTTGAGTCTGAACATTTTAATGGCTACTTTGTGGGGGAAATATGATGCAAATAACTCATACATTAGAACAATTACCACTTATTGTCACACGGGTGAAGTAGTGTTTGTAGGTGACAGTTAGGGATATCAAGTCAGTATCAATATTAGCTGCATACAACTGATACTGCACAAATTGTGGCTACAATTTGTAGAGTGGTCTGGCTGCTTCCGAAGACATTGGAGAGCTCTTAAGAAATTAAATAATAATTTCAGGGCTTTGAATTATCAGCTAAAAGAATGGATGGAGACACAGAGGACCTTGTGGAGATATTAAAGCAATATTTTATTCTCTATAAGTTCAGGACATGTATACCTGCTAATAAACTGTTTGTTTCTTTTCAAATCTTAATATCCAATGTGATGATGTTAGGAGATGAAACCTTTGGGATGTTATTAGACTATGAGGTTAGAATCTTCATGCATGATATTAATGCCATAGAGAGATCCTTCATTCCTTCTACCACATGAGAATACAACCAAAAGTCTGTGACCTGAAAGGGTCCTAATCTGACTATGCTGACAGTCTAATCTTGGACTCCCATTATTCAAACCTGTGAGAAATAAAATTCTGTTATTTATAAGCTACTCAATATATGCTCTGAAATAGATCTGGAATAGATAGGGACATAGCTGAACATCAGGACCCAGTTTGATTGTAGTAAATGTTGAAGTTATAAATCAAGTTTAATACACAAGCTTGCCAGATTTCTTAAGCTAAGGTTGAGGCATTACTAAAGTATGATGAAGTAACTCAGACTTGGTTTGAGGATATTAATGTAGATTTAGATGAGTCGGAGACCTTTGAAAACACAAATCACTCATCTCTTACCGCTTTTAAGCCCATGAAGTAAGTTTGATCCCAAGAGGAGTATCATAAAACCTTGACCAGAAAAACCTGGTCTATGTCTAAAGGAATTGAAAGATTTTGCAAGGTTTAATAGCAAGAATCTTATAAGAATGTATTTAGGGGTATTAGTCTGGAGGATAAGGTTGAATTTGGCTGAAATTATCTACATGCAGACAGCTCATCATATTTAGGGATTTAATGTACTAGCTTTCGCAGCTAGAAGGAGCCTTAGCACTTTGCTCAATTTAATGCGTGAAGTTTGGGTTTAACAGTGTCATTATCTCCATCAAATGATGTTAAGATTCCTGGGCTCACTTGGTCTATTCTAGAGGAAAAAAAAAAACAGTGAAGGCACAAATGATGTGTTGGATTTATTATGTAAAACTCACCTGCTTTCCATCAATAAGTATTCACATAAGGGACCATGAGGATAGTTCTTTCTCCAAGACATTGAAAAATGTATTAGTAATAGGAGCACCAGTATTCCTGGAAAGTTTAGGTTGGGAATAAGGAAAGGAAATATTACTATTGAAATGGAGTCCCTCTTCAACAAGAATGATAGCATAGTGGAGTGACAGAGGTCAGGTCACCATGATTAAACATCAGAGACAATGTAGGTGAAATGACATAATCAGAACCATAAATGGAATGGTAATTATTGGTTTGACATGCAAAAGCATGTAGTTGTTAATCAACTTCAGCACCTTTAAAGATGAATAGATGACAGTCAAATAAAATATTATTTTATTTATTTATTTAAAATTTTTTTAAAGTTCATTTATTTGTGTGTGTGTGTGTGTGTGTGTGTGTGCGTGAGAGAGAGAGAGAGAGAGAGAGAGAGAGAAAGAGAATGAGAGAGAAAGCATGAGCAGGGAAGGGGCCAAGAGAGAAACAGAATCTGAAGCAGTCTCCAGGCTCCGGCTGTCAGCACAGAGCCTGATGGAGGGCTCAAACTCATAAACTGTGAGATCATGACTTGAGCTGAAGTCTGCTGTTCAACCAACTGAGCCACCCATGCACCCCTAAAATATTATTTTTAAATCATACTTTATTTATTAAAAATAAAACTTGGATTGTGCCTAGATGCTTGATTTGATTGCTCTAATAGGAAGTCATAGTTGCTAAAATAGTTCCTACATTAAACCAGCAAAGTGACCCACACCTAGTTAAGGAAGAGCCATCATACCTCCATACATATTTCCTGTAAATTTTCTTCCAAGCCTCCCACAAAAGGAACTTCCATGACCAAGTTTACTGGGAATATCCAGCAACCCAGTAAATCAAAGACCACTGAAACCTCAGGTCCTTCAAAATGAAGGCTCGAATCACCTTGAGGTAGAGAAACCTGGCCAGCTTAGGAGCTGGCTATGTACAAAGTGTTAGATAAAATCTAATAAATGTCACTACAACCTCATGGCCAGCACAGATATGAGAACTATAGAAGCTAGGTATATTCATATTACTTGCATATTAACCAACATTTTATTTTTGCCCTTTCCTTTCCTTAATGTGTGATGCTCAACTACATAATTTAGACCTTATGGGGAGAGTTTGTACATCACATTGTTTTGTGTATTCTGCTTAATGAGAGTTTGGGTTTACTTTTCTTAGAGAATAGACGAGATCATCTTTGTATGATAGGTATTCACCTAAAATTGATTATAAAGGTAAAGAGTTAGATAAAAGTAAATAACCTATGTAATATGATTATGCAGTTCCTGAGTTTCATCTTATTTTTGAGTGTCATACTAAGTTAAGAGTTTAAAGAACAGAGTAATATTTGTTGTTTATTAACAGTAAGTTTCCTGGAGACACAAACTCTGTCTTGTTTACTAGTATAGATATTTCCATGTACTCCCACATAATTTTAGATTTTAAATCTCATTTCTTCTGTTGATATAGTGTTGATATATTGATTTACTTGATATATTGCAGTCCCTTTACTATAAATATTTCTTAGAGTTTTGTATCTCTAAATCATATTCTGAACTCTCATAAACATAATACATATAAGAAATTGTGAAAACTTATAAAATACAGTCAAACTCGGCTATTAAAAATATTTTCTTTGGGGCTTAAGTAATTTTTTAATTGCTAAATCCATGAAAAACTATTTCAAGCATAATAGGTTATAAAGATTGACTCTAATATTAGAATTTGAAAGAACTAGGTAATATTAAGTTTTTTAATTAGATTTTTTATTAAATTAAGATTATGCTGATAAAACTAACAAAGCAATTTCTATAAGCTTTCAGTGACGATCTTTATTTTACCTTCTTTTAAATTGCATCATAAAAGTCAATCAAGAGATGTTTGTACACAAACAGATAGTGCTGAGCTGTTCTTATGCACAAGAAAGCCAACACTATGATGTATAAATAATCTGTGGCATATTCGCAAAATGTTTCCTTTCTGTCTCCATGACATTTTGGTTCAAAATACCATACTACTCATGAATACTTGCTATTTGCACACCACCTATTATATTCAGAAATAAATGATGGCTATGATTCCCAAATCTATACAAGATAATTAATCTGTCTGTACTCATATTGAAAAAAATTACCCAACAAATAAAATGAGTGTGACATTTAAATCATTTGAAGATAATTCTGACAATGTTTGGTAGAAAGATTGAAATTTCCCACCACAGACTAGTGGAGTTCTCTCTCTCTTTTTTTTTTTTAAAGAAATGAGAGGTTTCAGAGCTCAAAGCTGCTTTAGGATACATGGAAGCCAATCTATCATCAACAGAAATGTCATCGCTCTGAATCACTGTCTTGTCACTTCTTCTGACATTCTTGTTGGAGCTAACTGGAGCAACAAGCTTCAGAGGTGACATTTATGCTTTTGTCATGATGAGTAGTCCTACTAAACTAAGCTGCCAAAAATTCCAAACAAAAAAAAAAGGAAAAAAAAAACATCAGTGCAAACTAATAAAAGGAACTAATGAATAAAATGTAATGATCAAAATTCACTGAAAAAAAAACCCTCTAAGCTGAAGAATCACACAAATAGAGGGCCGCCTGTGTGGCTCAATTAGTTAAGCCTGTACTCTTGTTTCAGCTTAGGTCATGATCTTGTGGTTTCGTAGGTTCAAACCCCACGTTGGGCTCTGCCCTGGTGGAACAGGGCCTGCTTGGGATTCTCTGGTTTCCTCTCTTTCTGTCCCTCCCCCACTCATGCTGTCTTTGTCTTTCTCAAAAATAAATAAAGACAAACTAAAAAAAATGAAAGAATCACCAAGTGGAGAAACCAATCTAAATTTCATGCCACACTGATAGAAAATTATGGAAATTAATGTGTTTTCCTTCTTGTTTTTTTTAAATGTTTAAATATATTTATTAATTTTGAGAAAGAGAGAGAGAGGAGAGAGAGAGAGGAGTGAGCAAGGGAGAGGCAGAAAGAGAGTGGGAGACCCAGAATCTGATGCAGGCTCCAGCTCTGAGCTGTCAGCATGGAGCCTGACACAGGCCTCAAACTCAAATCATGAGATCATGACCTGTGCCAAGGTCGGATGCTTAACCGACTGAGCCACCCAGGTGCCCCTATAAATTAATGTTTTAAGTGTTCAGATAGCTTAACGGATAGTTTCCAGTCCCCTTGTTATAACATTTTATTCCATTTATTTTCTGAAATTACTTAACTAGAGTATTTATTCTCTGAGGAAAATGGGTTATATCTATTAGAGACTTTTCCTTTAAAATAAAAGTGGTTATGTATTTATGCATCTCTGGCAGCAGTGAATATCTACCTTGCAAATAAGTGCCCAAATATATATTTAATGAATTGGTAAATAATAAAAGGATGTATGAAACCATCTCATAGCATCTGTGATTTATTGTATTCCCCTAAATCTTTAATTTGCTACATCATCTTTATATGATTTATTCTACACTCTTTTGAAATGGTACATTTAACTATTAGGAATAACATTTTGGCAAATACCTCCCAAGAAGAGAAGAGTTCTATTAGATGATTAACTCTAAGATCATTTATGTAAGATGGAAAAATATGAGGTAATTACCACAATTCTCATTACAAATGATACTCCATATAAGATACATCTTTATGATTCAGAAATACATTTTCAGAGTGAGGTCTAATTGCTTATTTTAGTCTTGGCTTTAATGATAGGTAAAAAGAGTTTTCCTCACTCACTTTTATTTACAGATTAAGCAAAATTTAACTATCTACAGTACTCTTCTTGAAATACATATACTTTACAATATAGATAGCTATTAACCTAAAATTATGTATCTCTAAAGGTGATAATTTTGTGGGGATCATGTTATCTGAATGCAGTTGTGCATTTATCTCTGAGATTTCTTCTGAATAATCATTTACAATCATCATCATCTCACATAGATGAGATTCATCTTTTGAAAAAGGCCTAAACAGCTTTTTTATTTTCTGAAAAATGATATGAGTTTTTATTTTTACAGGAAACACATGATATGAAATTATTATTTTGGTTGAGAGCAGAATTCTTTTGTCAGAAATATGGAGAAGTCATTTTCCCTTCTTCATGAGTCATATGGATAATAAATATTTAAGGTGATTTGCTTTGTTAATATCTGTTAATATTCCATATGGAATAATTTTGTGTCACCATATTTACCAATGTTTCAATGAAAATACATTAGATTAAAAAGACCCTGTGATTCAACATTATCAATAAAATCATCCTTGGTATTTTTTAAATGTTGTATTATCCTAAAATTAATATTTAAGCATTTCATGTTATGATTGCAATCATACTGGGTACTTTAACACACTGAAATATTTACCATGTCATTTACTAGGAAAACACTTTCAAGCGTTATCTTCCAGTTCAGTGCCTGGAAGGGGGATGCATAAGTGAAGAAATGATTAGCATATGGTCATAATAAGCCAGCCACTCTGTTGACATTGTATATATATTATATCTCTGTTCATAAAGACCTTATTTGAATTGTGGCATTTTTGGTCAACAGTTAGGGAACATAACTTAGAAATATTTAGTTAATAAGAAAGCTTGCAAAGGTAAGATATGGTAACACTGATATTTAAGTCAAGATCCAACTGACTTCAACATTTTACATTTGTCAAACTTGCTATTGTGAACACTAACATTAAACACCATAGCATGTACTTTAGACTCTATCCACCTTAGGGTATAGATTTTAATACACAGTTGTCTAAATGCCAGAATTATATACCTTAGTTGGACAAATAATAAACTTAACAATATTCATCCTACATGTCATTGGTTATATAGGTCATAAGACATTATGTCAGCCAGATGTGAAGGGGACAGTTGTTCTCATTTTCAAATTTATATGCATCTTTCCTTTCTTTTTGTGTGTGGGTTTGACATGTTCTTGACAAGTATTACTTATGTGCATTACAAAGTGTTCAAAGTGGAATGACTTACCTGCAGAAATTTAACCTCTGTGCATATTGGCATTGAATAATGTGAGCTATTGGGGTTGATATTAAAGAAGTCATCGTGTTCTCTAGACACCTGAAATGAAGCAGTTTATCCCATTCAGATGCCTTGGGAAAAGATACTTGGAATCACTTCCCTTTTGCTTAAAATTGTTGAAGGCACAGTGGTCATTATGATAAATTTTGATACACAGGAGCCTATGGATAAATAGATTTTTACTTCTTGAATGGTCTATTTTTTTCCCTTTCTGTTAATAAGACATTGTGTATGCTTTTTTGAATTGACATTCACAAATTTTGCATTTGAATTTAATTACCATTTGCTATTTTAGCTATTAATCATTCATTCATTAAAAAATTATTAAGGGCTTATTTGTGCTAGCAATCTCTCTAAGCACAAAGAATAGAGCAATAAGTGAAACAGTCCTAAAAAGTTTTCTTCATGAAGGTTACATTCCAGCAGGGAAGAACAGATAAGAAAAAAATAAAGATTAATATATAAGGATTAATATATAAATTATTAATACAAAATAATGTGTATAATATAATATACAAATCAGCTAAGAATGATGACTAGGAAGTTTCAAAATGCAGAGGTTGAGGGAAAAAAATATTATCAGATAGGACAGCAACAGGGATGATCTCTAATGAGAAAATGACTTTTGAAAAAAAAAGACATGAAGGTCCATAATATTACCCTTATATATCCTATTTATAATTTGTATTAAATAATTTATTAAGGACAGAGAAGTTTATTAAATGAATTTTTTAATCTATGAATATCATAATACCCTAATAACCTTTAGAAATCACCTCCCACCTCACTGGGCCTCTTGCTCATTGCACTCCAGAATCACTGAAATTCTTTCAGTCCTCACAGTCAAGAAAGATTTTTCTACAGAGGGACTTTTACACATAAGGTAACATAAGATGTTCTTCTCCGTCTTTTCTTTTTCTTTCTTCATTATCAAGGTCACTTCCTCAAATGATCATTCTATAATTATCCCACATAAAATTTCCTTTTATAATTTAACACAAGCTATTTTTTCTTTGTTTAGAAACACTTCAGTTTCTTTAATCAATATATATATATATATATATATATATATATATATATATATAGCTTTTAAGATTTCTACTTCTTTTAAAAATTTTAATGTTTATTTTTTAATTTTTTTTAACATTTATTCATTTTTGAGAGACAGAGCACTAGCAAGGGAGGAACAGAGAAAGAGGGAGACACAGAATCCAAAACAGGCTCCAGGCTCTGAGCTGTCAGCACAGAGCCTGATGCAGGGCTGGAACTCACTGACTGTGAGATTGTGACCTGAGCCGAAGTCGGAGGCTTAACCGACTGAGCCACCCAGGAGCCCCAATTTTTGAGAGAGAGAGACAGAGAGAGAGACAGAGTGTGAGCAGGGGCAAGGCAGAGAGAAAGGGAGACACAGAATCTAAAGCAGGCTCCAGGCTCTGAGCTGTCAGCACAGAGCCCAAGGTGGTGCTCAAATTCACAGACCACCAGATCATGACCTGAACTAAAGTCCGACTCTTAACCAACTGAGTCAGCCAGGCTCCCCTTAAGACTTCTACTTCTCACATCAGTTTGAGTTTCTGTATTTCAAAAAAAAAAAAAAATTCACTTTATTGTAGCTGTTAATTGGCAAAAATTTGTTTTTTAATATTCCTTTGCATCCTCCAAAAACAATAAAAAACTGATTAAAGAAATTGAAGATGATGCAAAGAAATGGCAAGACATTCCATGCTCATGGGTTAGAAGAACAAATATTGTTAAAATGTCTACTACCCAATGCAATCGACAGATGTAATGCAATCTTTATCAAAATGCCAACAGTAGTTTTTACATAACTAGAACAAACAATCCTCTAATCTGTATGGAACCATAAAAGACCTTGAATAGCCAAAGCAATCTTGAAAAAAAAATGGAGGTATCACAATTTCAGATTTCAAGTTATGTTACAAAGTGGTAGTAATTAAAACAGTATGGTACGTCCATAAAAATAACCCATGGATAAATGGAATGGAACAGAAAACCCAGAAATAAATCCACAATTACATGGTCATTAATTTTCAACAAATGAGGAATGAATATACAATGGGAAAAAGACAGTCTCTTCAACAAATGGTGTTGAGAAAACTATACAGTTGCATGTAAAAGAATCACTTTCTTTCAGCATACACACACACACACGCGCGCGCGCGTACAACAAATCTCAAAATGCATTAAGACTGAAATATGAGACCAGAAACCATAAAAATTCTTGAAGAGAGCACAGGCAGAAATCATTCTGACATTGGCCATAGCAACATTTTTTTAGATATGTCTTTTGAGGCAAGGGAAATTAAAGCAAAATAAACTATTCAGACTACATCAAAATAAAAAGTGTCTGCATAGTGAAGGAAATAACAAAATAAAAAGCAACCTATGGAATAAAAGATATTTCCAAATGACATGTTTGATAAAGAGTTAATATCCAAAACGTATAAAGAATGTTTACAACTCAATGCCCCAAAAACAAATATTCCAGTTAAAAAATGGGCAGAAGTCATGGACAGACATCTCTCCAAAGTAGATGTGCATATGGCTGACAGACACATGAAAAGATGTTCAACATCACTGATTCTCAGGGAAATGAAAATCAAAACTAGAATGAGATATCACCTTACACCTGTCACAAAGGCTAAAATAAGACCCAAGAAACAAATGTTGGCAAGGATGTGGAGAAAAGGGAACCCTCCTGCACTGTTGGTGGGAATGCAAATTGGCACAGCCCCTGTGGAACACAGTATGGAAATTTCTCAAAAAGTAAAAATAAAACTACCCTATAATTCAAGAATTGTACTACTGTGTATTTATGCAAAAATTAAAAAATTCAAGGAGATACATGCACCCTTATGGTTATAGCAACATTATTTATAATAGCCAAATTATGGAAGCAGTTCAAGCGTCAATCAATAGATAAATGGATAAAGAAGATGTGATACATATGTACAATGGAATATTAATCAACCATTAAAAAGAATGAGATATTACATTTTGCAACAACATGGGTAAAGCTAGAGAGTATAATGCTAAGTGAAAAAAATCAGTCAGAGAAAGATGAATACCATACAGAACATCTTGTAATATTTTTTCATGAAAAAATTTTTTTTCAAATTACTTGAATATTTTTTGAAATTGTAATCCTATTTTTATAAAATGTAAAAAAGCTATTTTATCTACCATATTTTGAGAGCACAATGATCTCAAAAGAACTCCATGAAAGTATGGTCCCTTGGCTGCATATGGTAAAATTATAACTGAAATATAAGAATAATGAATTTCTTAGGCTATTTCACATGGTGATTTCTTGAATATCTATGGCTTATACTAAATTTTTCCATAATTGATAATGTTCCTGCATTGTAGAGCATAACATTTGTTTTTTCTGTTCAAAAAATATTTCTTTCCAACTTATTCTCTGTGCATGCTGTATACAGTGAGAATGCTAGAACCACCTTAAATTTGTTTTTAACTTTTTACTAATATATATGCTATTTAAGCAAATATTTTTAAATTATGTCTACTTCCCCCATTAAACTCTAGTTTCTTTCTATATGGAGAATTGATGTGTCTTTAGTATTTAATATAAAACATACATACTTCACTTAAAGCAGAATCCATTTTCTGTCTGTAATCCTAGGATTTTATATTAATTTCTTACTCCTAAACCATTCTGTGTTGTACCATTTTTATATATTATCTTTATGCTCTTTCCTTTCTAAAACTCTTTCTTAGGAATACATTTTTATTTTTGAAATCTTGATGATTTTTTCCTTAACTTCATGGAAAGGCAATCTTAAAAGAAGTTTCAAAATAGAACATTTATGTACTACATTTTACATGAAGTGTCCTGAAAACTATTTTTTTAAAGCAGACTGTGTATCTACACACACACACACACACACACACATACCATAACACACAATTGTGGTCTGTAAAGGCCAAATAAACAAATTAAGAGGGACTATGGTTAGAATATTTTAGATTTTTAATGGTTGTACTAAACTTTGTCATTCTGTTACGGATACAATATTACTTTTGATTTAATCTTTGGTGTGAAGTTGGAACTCTCTGACACTTGGTCCATGTACTTGGCCTTTTCTTCCATAATAAATTTCCTTCAAAATTTTAGGTATCAAATTGGATAATTCTGACAGTATATCTGGTTGAAACCTGCATTCACTGACTGTAATATATATCTAAGATGAATTTATATGCACTGAGATCACTGTTCAGACACTCTTGAGATAAATTACACCTACTACCTGATCCCCATGACCCCTAAACCTAACAAGCAGACTTCAGTGGCTCTCTGGATTTGAGAAAAAATTATCAGTTTAGAGCAATGTCCAAAAACTTCTACGATTAGTTTATTTATCTTTCCCTAGAGCCCTGTTACCCAGTTAAAGAGTCTTTGGTCCTTTTAGGAAAGGTTAAGAATGGAACTTTTAGTATGTGCATATTTGTAGTGTGATTGGAAAACTTTTCTGGAGATCATATAACTTTCCCTTAAGAGATGATGAATCTGGAGGCAGCTGGGTGGCTCAGTTGGTTGAGCATTCGACTTCAGCTCAGGTCATTATCTCATGGTTCATGAGTTCAAGCCCCACATGGAGCTCATTCCTGTCAGCCTGTCAGCTTAAGATCCTCTGTCTCCCTCTCTTTACCTCTCCCCTTCTTGTGCTCCTCCCCCAAAATAAATAAATATTAAAGAAAAGAGGAAATGAATCTGTGAGCTAACTGATGTTTGGGAATTGGAGGATGGCTTATTAATTTTCATGGCAACCAAAACGACATTTGTTTGAAAGACCTCTAGTTTTGTCTCTATAAATCAAATGATCACTAAGTGCATTATATAATTATTTTAGTTATTGACACCTCAGCATCACTTAACCACAGCCACAAATCTCTATTTTTTTAAACCTGAGACCTAATTCATCTCTGAAAATTATATGCTACTATTTGGCTTCTTGCAATCTCATAGCATACCATTTCTAGTAAAGTCAGAGTGGATGTCAATGGTAACATCTTCTGCCTTATTTCAGTCTTCAGTAGGTAAAAATTTCAATGCTAGTGCTTTTCTCAAAAGCTTCTCAATAACATGGTCCAGGTGTCTTTGGGGAGATATTTAAAAGTATATGATAAGGTCACATAATAAATTCCCTCCACCTTCCCATCTCTCTAAGCCATTTTCTCTGAATAAGTAATAGGGGCACCCCGGGTGTTGCAGTCACTTAAAATTCCAACTCTTGATTTCAGCTCAGGTCATGATTTCATGGTTTGTGAGTTTGAACCCTGAGTGGGGCTCTGTGCTGACAGCACAAAGTCTGTTTGGGTTCTCTCTCTCTCACTTTCATCCTTGCTTTCTCAAAATAAATAAATAAACTTAAAAAAATAATAAATAAAATAGGTAATGTTTAGGAGTAGTATGAGCCATGTCAGTGGTCTGAAAGGAGGTGCAGCAGTGGAGGAAAAATGAGGACAATTCTGGAGCAGCAGTGGCGGTATCATTAGGAGAAGGCGCAGCTTATGGACATACTGACCAAAGAGATGCTCACGAAGCAGTCCATGGTCTGGGACCAGAACAATTTTGACCACCATACATGGACCTTGCAAGATAGGTATAGAGAAGTCAGTGGGAACCTGCAGGAAATGTATGATATGCTGGGTTAAAAAAGTTGAAACTCAATGACATTTCAGGACCCAATGAATTTGCCAAATTTTATAGTAGACTCAAGCAAATAAAGAAATCCACCAGAAACATCCAAATGACATCTGTGTGCCAAAGTCAGTGGAGTTTAAGGAGCTTCTGAAGCCTAGGGAGGAGCCAGGTGAAGCATGAAACTTGGTGGAATTCACAGATGTAAAAGGATGCTGTGGTTACCTCGACCTCCATGACTGTTACCTCAAAGACATTAACTGAAGGCCTCGGAAAAGCTGGATTATATCACATACCTGTCAATCTTTGACCAGTTATTTAACATTTCTAAATAAAGGAAGAATACTGAATATAAGAGATACCTGGAGATGATACTTGCGTACCTTCAAGATTATACAGACTGAGTGAAGCCCCTCCAAGATCAGAATGAAGTTTTGGGATAAGTTTGAGAAGTGTGAGAATGGTACCTTTCCTGGATGGCCAAAAGAGATAAGCAGTGCCCTGACCCATGCTGGAGCCAACTTGACCTTTCTGCATTCTCTTCAAGCTTTAGGCTTGAAGTGTGGTGGGACCTAAGAAGAGCAAGCCCAGAGGCTATTCAGCACCAAAGGAAAGCCCAGGGAGTCACTTGACACCTGTTTGGCAAAAATCTCAAGTCAAAAGGCACCAAATGAGATACTGAGAAGGGAAAAGACGCTGCTTTCCTAGAAGTCCAGATCTACAAATATATAGAGATTCTTGGGGAACAGTGACATCTCATTCGTGAAAAAAGTACATCACAAGTAGGCAAAGACAGGGAAGAGCGAGAAGTAAAAAGGAAGAGTACATCAGTGAGAGTGAAAGTGAAGACAAAGAGAATGAGATCATTTCCAAACCCCAAAACCTGCCTCTTGGCTGGGATGGCAAACACATTCCCTTCTGGTTGTATTAGCTTCATGGTCTGAACTACAACCCTTTGATTTGTGGGAATTACACCTACCGAGGTCCTGAGACTTTCCAGCAGCACTGTGCTGACTGGTGTCATGCTCATGGCATGAAGTGTTTGGGCATTCCAAACATTGCCCCTTTGCTAATGTGACACAGATTGAAGACACTGTCTCCTTGAGGGCCAAACTGAAACTGCAGAAAGCATCAGAACGATGGCAGCCGACACTGAGGAAGAATTCACAGTGGGAACGTTTTGGATAAGAAGACATATGAGACTCTGAAAAGACAAGGACTGCTCTAGTGTTCAAGGATGTATCTTAGCTTTTGGGCTTGCTCAGACTTACCTAACACTTGGTTTGTCTATTTCTCCCAACCAAATGCATCTAAAGCATCTGCTACTTATTCTTATGATCTAGCATGCATCTCAGAAAAATCAAGGCATGCTGGCAGATTGGAGAGTTGAGATGTGTTTTATCTTGGTTTTATATTAAAAGATCCTGTCAGAAATTATAAAATATTAAAAAAATAAAATAGGTAATGTTTGATACCTCATCTTCATTAGAAAATTCCATCAGAGTCTATTTGTAGTCAACTAATCAAGCAAGGAGCTGGACAAATTACATATTGATTTAGTATTTTTGGTATGTGGACTTATGCTGATAAAGCATCACATTTAAAATTATGTATCCCCTTTCTTGTTCCTTTATCCTGCCTTCTGAAAATTGGTGAAATTAGTGCATATATGAAGGTTATTACAAATATTAGATGAGTTAATGTTTTTTTTTTCAAGTTTATTTATTTAGTTTGAGAGAGAGAGAGAGAACAAGCAGGGGAGGTGCAGAGACAGAGGGGGACAGAATATCCCAAGCGGGGTCTGTGTTGACAGCAGAGAGGCCAATGCAGGGCTCCAACTCATGAACTGTGAGATCATGACCTGAGTCGAAGTCAGACGCTTAACTTATTGAGCCACCTAGGTGCCTCAGATGAGTTAATACTTGTAAAGCTCTGATAAAAATGCCTGTCATATTATTGCTAGGTAACTGTTTGCTAAACAAAAATTTATAGAGGATATAAAAACCCTTTAGCAATTGACTTCTTTTGTTCTTTGTCTTTTTGATCTCACTTTTTTCCTGGATGCTTTTCTAATTCTTTCTTTCAATTAAACACATTCACAGTTAAGAAAAAAATAACCTAAAGCTCTCTCTGGAAAAAGGATTATGAAAGTGCTATTCTTTTATTCATTTAACATTTTCTTACAACTACTATGAGCCTGTAACAAAGTTTTATGCAAATATAGAGTCTTGTCTTTCAGGAACTTCAGAAAAAAAGGACCAAATTAAGACACAACACGATAAGTATTAAATAATAATAACAATAAAAATGATCGACTAATAAAAATGATGTTTGTATCTTTGAAGAAAATATCAAGAACAGATTTATACTGAATATGACATTTATCCTAGATTGTTGGTGAGAAAGAAGATATTAAATGAGAAAAGTTAGACAATTCAATGCAACTAGAGCATGTGTTGTATAGGAATGTGTAGAAAGTAGGGAACTGCAACCAAATTGAATATTCTTTGAATATATTAATACCTCCCATGTAGTGCCTTTGATACTAATTTTTATTACATACATGAATATAATCAGCTGCAAGTAATGAAAGCTAAACTTTTAGTCAACTAGACTGATGAGAGGTTTATTTTATATCTCACATGACAGTATAAATATGTGGAAGCCAGAATCGGTTGCTGTCAAAAATCTGTTTAATAAACCACTTTGTTTTTGTCTTTCTATTTTGCCAATCTTAGAATATGGACTTTCTTCTTCATTTGTGTTGTCTTGTGAATGTACTGGAGTCTGCTAAATCTACAGATTCTTTTTTTCTTTAATTTTTTAATTTTTATTTTTGAGTGAGAGAGACACAGAGTGCGAATGGGGGAGGGGCAAGGAGAGAAAGGAAGACACAGAATCCAAAAGCAGGCTCCGAGTTGTCGGCATAGAGCCTGACACCAGGCTTGAACTAAGGAGCTGCAAGATCATGACCTGAGCCAAAGTCAGACACTTAACTGACTGAGCAACCCAGGTGCCCCAATATCTATAGATTCTTAATCCAAGAAAAGACAGAAAAGAGAACATAAGAGCAGTACCAGATGCATCTGTAACTTTTTATAAAATATGATTATCAGTAAGATAGTTTTTATTCCTCCCTGCCTTTAATTTAAAACCATAGTGTTGTTTCAACCCCAAGTTATCATACAAATGTTTCCCCAATTACTTGGCAGTATTCCACTTACATTTCATTGGCTAAAACATAATAGACATCGCTAGCTACAGGGAATCTTGGTATATCATTATTTAGCTGAGTACACTGGTGTCCCAACAAAGATAGGAAGAAAGGAATAGATATTGGATAAGAATTGTCATGCTTTGCTTCAATTTTTGCTAACAAATCTATGAGCTTGTTGACAATACCAAAAGTAATTTTCTCTCAATAAGACAATTTCCTTGTCTTTTAATGTATGCTTCCTTTGACTTCAGGACTCTACCCTCAATTATGGATTTTAACAGTTTGCTTAATAATGTGAGACTCACTGCTCTGTAATTCAAAGGATTCAAGTTAAATATCTTATTACAGACAGAAACAATATTGATGAATTGTCCATCTTTAAGTTCAATGTGCATCCCAAATGCCAGGTTATGAATTTAAAACAACAGGCATTCTATTTCTATTAAATTATTTAAAAATTCTTGACTGTGCCATAACATCTCCATTATACATTTATATATCATTTACTAATCAGATCTATTATATTGGTAGCTTGTTAGTTATTGGTTTCCAAATGCCTCTTTCAGCAATGAAAAACAAGGTTAAAATTTTTCATCCATTGCTTTACATTTTTCAAAAAATCTTGTACATTTGTCAATCATAAAAATAATCCTTTAGAAAATATCCCCCGATATTTATATCACTCAATTATCAGTGAAATGTCTTCAGCATTAGAAATACATGTGAAATACCTGGACTGTAAATTATATGCCTGTACTTACACTGAAATGACATATCTTATAAAACAAAATAACAATAATAAATAATGGAATTTTCATACTAAGCTAATATGTGCTAATAAAGTTTATCACTATTAAGAAGAATGCAAGTTTTTAAATAGGCTTTCTTCCAAAATTAAATTTGTATTGCTTTATTATTAAATATATAGTCACTATTTTTCCCTTGTCACGAGTAGACAAAGAGAATGTACATGTAAGTACAGAAGGTCAGGTCTTCATTTACTTGTGTTTTCATTCTTACTGTTCTTAATAATTATTTCTTAAAAAATCATTTTAAATTTATGGAAGAAGAATATAATATAATCTACATATCCATGTGCCCACTTACAGATAAACTGTAATTTTTCAGGTATCTCTCAAATCTATGAGAAAATAAAAAAGGATGATAATGACAACCATTATTCACTGAAGAATTAGTTATTTTTATAGAAAGATAGATGCTAAACATATAGATATTAATATCAGTACATAAATGGATACATAGGTATAGATAAATATATGTTTTTGGTATCATGGTTGGCTAATAATAAGCTGGACTTGTTCTTTTTATAATTCCCATTTGGAAAAAAATAGAAATTTAAATAAATTTTTTCCTACTTCTTCTGTGGACTGATATCTTTTTTACCATTGAGGATACACAACCACATTTGGTGGGACCACTTTTCCAGCTGGAGCCATAATTAAAAACTGATATTATTCATCTTTCATTCTCTTGGAAGATTTCATTCTTTAACCTATGTGGTATACATTCTATATATTTGCACATTTATAGAAACAACTAACATGTGCCCTTAGCTCCTTTGTTGCCACAGCTTTCTCCACGTGAAATTGGGCCAACTCAAACCATTTCTAAATATCTTTGTGTTTAAGTTACTATATTATTTGCCCTCTTAATTAAATTTCACACAGTTGCTCATTCTTTATTCTTGTTGTATTATGATATCTTGACTCCTCTTAAACAATGATCATTGAATCTTCACTGCCATCCCTTTTTTTTCTTTCCTCGTAAACAATAGGGAAAAAAAAAAACTAAAACTCAGTCCATAGTAATTTAAACATATAGTTTCTCATTTGGAAATGCCATTTTAAATGAGTTTTTTTTAATGAAAAATTATCCATCTTTCATATAGCTCCACTATTCAGATCTGTATTCATGAATGACATTCCATTTGTCTGGATTTTTTTTTCCACAATGCCTTGAGACATGAACAATGCAGAGATAATTATGAAATAAATTAGTACCCTGAGAAAATTAATTTCAATAGTGTAGTAAAGCAGCAGCTAGAATGCAATGAGTTAGGAATTCGAAAGTAGTTGATGAATAGAAGGAAGAATGTGAAGAATGACGTTCTAAGTGGTTTTCCAATGAACTAGGAGAGTCTGTTATTTTCAGAGCGTAACAGAAGAGGTGGTTTTGGATTCTGATAAGCAGAACAATTGAAGCAGAGATCGTTTTAGGTAAAACATGAGGTCACTAAGTACGGAGGAGGTAGGAAGAAAAAGATCATTAAAAGCTGTGGTCATGGACTGGAATGTCTAATTAGATACCTTAGAAATAAAGGATAAACAGTCTATATGAAGGTTAAGCCAACTGAAGAGAGGCAAAGCTTGTTACTGTTAATGTGGGTAGTAACTACAAGGCTGTCATTAATAGAAGGGTGTGTAAAAGGAGATATTTCCCAAAGCAGAGCAGAGTGTTAGAGAGGGCAATCAATATATTTGTTAATATAGTACTTGCAAAAACATCATATGTGGAAAATCATTTTTGCACCTTTTTGAAGTTCTATTTTATACTATTAACAACATATCAATGCTAATTGCTTTTGAAAAAGGTTTTATAACTTTCTGTAAGTACAACCCTGACAGATTTCTGAGCATAAGACAAATGATTGGCATGTTTCATACAGCTGCCTTTGTCTTAATAAACACATCTTCTTTTCAAAGTGTTAGAATGCATAGCATTTTAACATGCCCATATTTTAAGAACTGTCCTATCCTTTTTTCAAATTGTAGATATAAAAATGAAGAATTGGTCTCATATCTACCTAAATAGCCTTATGGTCACACCACCAGAGTTTGTTTTTTTATGTTAGGAATTATGTATATGTTAAACTTCATGTTCTTTGAATATAAACCAAGACTAATAATATAGCATTTGTATTAACTGATATGAGTTAATATATGTAAAGATATGTTGTAAATTCTAATGGGCTAGCAAATTTTATAACATCGAATATTGAATTAGAAATGATAATGTAATGTTTTCAATACCCAGTTTAATATTTTGTTTATTTTATTACTTTGAAATTATAATATCAGTTATAACCTTCAAAATCCTGAGGTAATAGTTAAGGTATCCTTGTGCTTCTATGAGTAAGTCTTGAAAATAATCATCTTAACAGCATTCATCATTTGTTTGTTATTTTTTTTAATAGCTACTATTAAATGGTTATTTATTGAATGGTTACTATGTTCAAGGGGCGGGTCTAGAGTAAGGACTCACCAAATTGTGGGAGGATTTATTCTCAATTTTTAGAGGCATTTAGAAGCACTTAACAAGTAATTTCTTTAGGATTTAGTATGTAACAATGAGTGAGAAGTGAAAGATACTGCTCCCAGGGAAAGTTATTACAACCACAAATGTCCTCTAACTTTTCCCGTTACTAAAATTCTCAGCCACAATGAGCCATTAATAATAATAAATCTTTTTTTAAGTTTTTTTAAAATTTATTTTGAGAGAGTGAGAGTACACACAGGAGGGGCAGAGAGAGGGGGAGAGAGATAGAGTCCCAAGAAGGCTTCACACCGTCAGTGCAGTCTGATGCAGGGCTTGATCCTATGAACCATGAGATCATGACTTGAGCCTGAATCAAGAGTCAGACGCTTAACTTACTAAGTCATTCAGGCACCCCTCAATAATGCAATGAGGAATCTTAAAGCTGATATAGGTATGAAAAAGGCTGAAAGTTTGAGAAAATTTAAATTGCCACCTTGTGTGTGCATGTATAAAACAACAGGAAATATTATAGATTAGAAATCGCAAGTTAGAAAGAAGATGAGACTGAAATAGGTACTGGGTAAAATATATACACAGCAGTGCAGTATATCAGCTTAAAGCATGAAGGGAAACTGTTATGTACACTTGGCAAATTGACCATTTGACTAATATGTTACATTCCTCATTCACCCTGATAGTCTTTGGCTGGGGGTCTATTCTGATATAAATAATGATGGTTTCTTTTGGTTAGTGTTTATATGATATGTATTTTCCCTTACTTTTCTTTTAGTTTTTCTATAACTTGATACTTAAAAAGTTTTCCTTGAAGAACAAGGTCTTTTTTTAAAATCCAATTTGGCCATCTCTGCCTCTAATTAGTGATACTTAGTCTATTAACATTTAATTTAGTTGTAAATATGATTGAGATTACATATACCATCTTGGTCTTTGTTTTACTTTTCTCTATTCCCACACATTTTTGTTTTGTTGCCTTTTATCGCCACTAGTGGATCATTATTTAAAGTTTTTTTTTTTAATTTTTCAATTGTTTACTCTAGGTTTTACAATATATCTCTGTAATTTATCGGTCTATCTAAAAATAGTATACCACTTAACTTGTAGTAGAAGACATTGTACTATCATTTCATCTCTCACATCCTCACATATGCTGTCACCCCCACATTACATTGCTAAGATTTTTAACTGTTTTATGTTTCTACTATTTTGGTTTAGATAGTGTATTATCTTTTAAAGATATCAAAACTAAATGAAATGGTTCTTTTATATCTACTATTATTTTCTTCAAATTTTCAGGTTGCTTTCTTTACATAGAACCACATTTCCTTCTGTCTAATAAGCTTTGTTTAAAATGTTTCCATTATGGGTTTCATGGCATTGCGTTTTCCAAAGTTTTTCTTCTCTGAAAATAAATCATATGTTGCCATGATTTTGAAAGATATTTTAGGTGAATATATAATTCTGGGTTCACAATTTTTACTTTCAGTATGTTAAAGGAGTCCTTCCATTGTCTTCTGGCTTCCAAAATTTCATATGAAAAGTTGCTGTTCTCTCAGATCTATTTCTCTGTGTATAAGGTTTCTTTTTTTTCTTTTGACTGCTTAAAAAGTTTTTTTTCTCTTATATTTCATTTTCAGCAGCTTGGTTCTGGTATGATTTTTAAAAAATATATTCCTTACTTGGTGTTCTTGAGACTCTTATCCGTGCATTGCTGTCCTGTACTAAATTTGGAAACCTTTTAAGTTTGTTGATAAACCTTTTGAAAGAATTCTTCATCTGTGCTATCTTCTATAAATCTGCTTTATGCAGTAGATTGTATATAATTCAGCATTCGTATTTAACCCCCAGTTATAATTTCCAATGTTTCACTGAAATTTCCAATCTATTTCCAGCTTTTTCACTGGATTTTTTTAGCACCTTAATCATGACTATCAAAGTTAAAAAGATTTTTCTGATATGTCTAACACCCAGTTAACCTCTGGTGCTACTTTCTGACTTATGTAGAGTCTGAAGACCCAGAGAGCTTTTTTCTCTATTCTCATGCATGTGTCCCTTCTCCAGCGGCACATTCCATGCCCTCCTACCCTTATACTTCTAATTATCTGAATTGTCCTCTCCAGCTCAGTTTTAGGAAATCCTTGTGTGGCTGTGTGTTGATCTGAGCTTTGTCAGTGTGCCTGTACATCCTCCAGAACTGTGGAACATTAAATCTGCCTAATGTCTGTAGAGATTCTTTGTGGGATTGGCTGTCCTGCCCCTTTCCTAGTGGTAACAGACTTCTGATTTATTCCAATACAGGGTGATTGGTCTGACTGGTTTTTCTGCCTCTGTTGCTGGGTCAGGAAGCTTTTTCTTCTAATCTTCCCAGGGAACCTTTGCCTTGAAATAAGTTTTCTGTCCCTCTCAAGTGCTAAGTGCCTTCCTAGCTGGTTATTTGCTGAAAGACCTGTGGTGAGGTAAGGGTCTTTCCTTCCCCTCCTTCAAGAGCAGATGGATTTTGCTTCTACTCTTCCCCCAGCAACAGTGTATCTTTGTAAGTGATCCAGGACAGGAGTGTTTCTTGTTTCACCAACAGTGGAATATGGCTTTATGATCACATGAAAGAAGAAGCTAAGGAGTAGACAGGGATCTGTTTCAATGTTCCACAAGGGATGGCTTTCACGTCTCTAGGCTTTTCCTTAACCTTATTTGCAAGTTCACAGTCAAGACTTGTGAAGATAGCTGCTGGGTGAGTGTGGACTCCATATATGTTTGTGGCTCCCAGCTATTCTATACTGTCACTGTTGCACACACTCACATTTTAAGATGTGTAAAACCTCAATTGTTTCCTCCTTTGCTTTCATGGAAAAGTTTGGTGCCACTCTGACAAAAGTGAAACATTTCATTTGCCCCCCATCTCCTTGGAATCTAGTTAGAATGGCTTTCTTCTGATCACCCTTCCCCAACATGATCCTCAAAGTTGAACATACCACACTGAGCATGATTCTAGTGTTTAAAGTGATTCATTTTTCACAGTTCCTAAAATTAAGCCTAGTGTTTCACCTAGTTTTCAAGAGAAGAATAATATTTTCTAATATCAAAACTGATAAGGTGTTGGATTCCTGATAGGAAATATACACATCTCTTTAGTAGCACTTCCAGAGAGATTGTTCAAGGGTAATTTGACTGTGGTATTTGCATAACTTGCTGACTTTATAATTTGACCCTTATATAAATGTCAAATGTACTGTATAATTTTAGGGCTGTATATTATATTAACCTGTATCTTTTGAAAGTGCAACCTAAACAAAGTCCAGAATTATACTTACATGGGTTCACAGCACAATAATGATTTTTTCTAAGTAAAACATTGAGAATGAAAACAAAATTTCAAGTCTTACCTCAGCAATTAATTTTTTCTCTGACCTTGAAGAGGTAATTTAATTCCAATTTTCTTTTCATGTAAATATTAGGGTGCTCCATCTCCCTTTAAAAAATCATGTCAATTAAGTAGGCAATGGTTTAGATCCTTCCAGGTGTATGAACTACTCCCCGAGTGTAAATTACATTGTACTAACTGCATTAAGCCACCAGCGCTTGAAATTCAGTGAATTACTGCTCTACTGCACTAAATGTTCCCCTAATGACTTGAAAGAGTCAATGTACTCTTTAAATTTTCCAGCTTAAATACTAGGGGTTTTGTAATGTTCTTTACAAAAGTTGAAGAGAAGTAATATCTTATATATGGCATATTTTCTCACTACTAGTAGAAAAACAAAGCTGACAGGAAGCTTGAAAACTAATTAGATTTTACAATACACCCACTGCTTTTAATTTATGAGATGTACTTTAAAGGTAAAAAAACCCATGCAAGTTAAGGATACTATTTAAATTCATCATGCTCAACAGAATTTCTGAAGCATAAAGCAAAGGGTGTCCCAAAACACTCGGTAGCATAATACCTGTCAAAATACTTGCTAATTAGTAAAATCTAAGAGCAGTTCATAGTGAATGTTGTTATCCATACTTTCAAACTGAATATATTTTAAGGTCTTGAAACATCACTCTGTGTTGTCTCTGAATAGCATTTCCTTGAGACCTTTATAATGTACTGAAGTGTGTTACAGTTTTATAGATAAGTATGCCTACATGGTTAGCTGTTCAATAGTATTTTTTTCAATTTGATCATAATAATTTGTTGTTATACTTGTATCTCCATGTTAATTAATTTCCAAATCTCTTGATGCAATTAAAGATATTAATAACTTGAATGCAATTTTGTATATCATTAGTTCTTCATCCGAGTTTCTCTATATTTTATGAATATATTATTTTGGCATCACTTTCTCTTTCTTCATCTGAGAGTACCCAGAGATTGTGTTACTAACTTGTTTTTCTCTCCCTTCTGTTCATGTTTTTCTACCTTGTGATATACCTTCACCTCCGATCAATTACTTCACAACCAAAATCTCTTATCTCTTTCGCAGCCCTATAAATATCCAGAACAAATTTACATTTTTATACATATCTGTCTTATAATCAAGTGTTAAAAATAAAAATAAATAGAGGTGCTGAGGTGGCACAGTTGGTTAAGTGTCCGACTCTTGGTTTCTGCTCAGGTCATGATCTTGTGGTTTCATGAGATCAAGCCCCACAACAGGCTCTGCGTTGGCAGCATGGAGCCTGCTTAGTATTCTCTTTCTTCCTCTCTCTCTGCCCCTTCCCACTCACGCTGTCTCCATCTCTCTCAAAATAAGTAAATAAAGGTAAAAATATATAAATAAATAAATCTTGACTACTAGGACATTTTGTGCTCTTGGCATGTCTCTCGGATACTCTGTCCTCCAGTCATATTTGACTTTCCCAAGTATTACACATTTTATAATCTAAGTAATACATGTTTGTATGTTATTTGGAATCTTACTTCCAAGTGAGTTGGCACAACATTCTGTTTCCCTTCAAAAAGATCAACTCTGAAAGATATATGGAAGAAATGATCATAACACAAATAGTAGAGAACTATAAAAAAACAAACAAACCTTGAATGTAGGGAAACTTGGTTTTATATTATTCTCACGTTTTTATGGTTGTCTATACATGTTATGGAGGATGAACATTTAGGTTGTTTCCATTATAATTAACATAATAAATAGCAGTCTATTTTGCATATCTGTTTATATATCACTAATAATAAGCTTTTAGATACAAATTTATCTACAATTATTGTCTACCAACTCCAAATCCACCTCTTACACTCTGTGATGTAAAAGCTGGAATTCATCTAACTATATTACTCATACATCTTTGACAGTTTGATGCTTATTGCATTTTTCCAGTAGGAGACACTAGAGGGAAGACAGGAGGGAGAATGACGTCTTTCCCTATATTCTCTCCAGAATCACCTACCTAAATTAAAAGTTTACTTTAGCACTAGCAGGTTGAGCCTGCTTCTCCTGACAGTCCCTGAAGCAGCTCCACTGACACTCTTAATAAATACCCCTTCCTGAGAGATCTGAGAAGGGCATTTCACAGTACTCTTCTGAAGTCCTGAGATAAAAGATTATGTGGGTGATCATTTCTCAAATATCTGAATTATAATTGCAAAGAATCCCTTATTCAATCTCCTGATTTCTGGAAAACCAACCTCTCCTCTTTTGTTTTCCTGTCCTTATGTTGAGAATGCTTGCCACTCTCATATTCTCTGGCTCCGTGATTTTTGCTTTTAATTTTTAGACTTCTTGCCTCTGTAAACTATTCTGAATTATCAATCTATTATTTTAAATAAATAGTATGTTTTATTGGCTAGTCTCTGACTGATAAAAGATATTTAAGGTCCTGCCATGTGGAGGGGAAGGAGGAAAAAGAGTTAGGGAGAGGGAGGGAGACAAAGCACTAGAGACTCTTGAATACTGAAAACAAACTGAGGGCGGAAGGGGAAGAGGGAAAGGTAAAGGGGGGTGATGGTCATGGTGGAGGTCACTTGTGGGGAAGAGCACTGGGTGTTATATGGAAACTAACCTGACAATAAACTATAAAGTTAAAAAAAAAAGAAAAAAAAACAAAACAAAAAACAAAACAAGATATTTAAGGTCCTGACTAGAAATTGCAAAATTAATTTCTCTTTAAAAAATTTTTTAAATGTTTTATTTATTTCTGAGAGAGAGAGAGAGAGATACAGTGTGAGCAGGGAAGGGTCGGAGAGAGAGGGAGACACAGAATCCGAAGACAGGCTTCAGGCTCTGAGCTAGCTGTCAGCACAGAACCTGATGCGGGGCTTGAACCCACGAACCGTGAGATCAACACCTGAGCCGAAGTCGGACGCTCAACCGACTGAGCCACCCAGGCTCCCCGCAAAATTAATTTCCAAAAAGCTTTTGGGAGTTTATATTAATGGGATCAACACATGAATGTACATTTTTCTTTATGTCTTTTTCTCATTTACCTAGTGTTAAAATAGTAATGTTCAGAGTTACAACAGAGAGATTATTTTACTTTAATTAATATTTATTTCATTAAAATGACTTGTTTTTGATATAAAACCTGTTGCTGGTGGCTCAGTCGGTTAAACATCCGACTTCAGCTCAGGTCATGATCTCACTATTTGTGGGTTCAAGCCCTGCATCAGGCTCTGTCCTGACAGCTAGCTCACAGCCTGGAGCCTGTCTTCAGATGCTGTGTCTCCCTCTGACTCTGTCCCTCCCCTGCTTACGTGGTCTTTCTTTCTCTCTCAAAACTAAATAAAACATTTAAAAAAATTTTAAAACCTGTTGTTCACAGGCCTTAGCCATTTTTAAAGAATTTTAAAGTTCTTTGAATAGATTTTGCTGACAATATTCAGATTCATTTTTATGAACCACAATTTTCACACAAACGAAGTATTTTGATTTTCTGGATCACTTTCTAAGAGTGGGACAAGATAATGTGCTTTAATTTTCTGTTTTACAGTCTAGAGACCAAAGTTCTAGGTGATTCTTATAATTATTAAATTTTTCTACTTAGAAATGTATTTGAATAGAAAACTAGCTTTGAGAAGCTAGGTGAGTGAGTCTGTTAAGTATCTGACTTTTGATTTTTGGCTCAGATCATGATCTCGTGTTCTGTGAGATCAAGCCCAATGTAGGGCTCCCGGCTAAAGGCACAGATTCTCTCTCTCCTTCTCTCTCTGTCTCTACCCCGCTCATGCCCTCCCCCTCTTAAAATAAATAAATCAACTTAAAAAAAACAACTAGCTTTGAGACACTTAAGTGTCTACAGGTGTGACTCCCAATTTATTTGAAAAAAAGCCAATTAGAACAAATAATATAAAGTATAAGATAATTAATGTGTTTCTTCCTGCTGTACCAACTCCTGTCAACATAGGTATTAGGGATTCATCCATATATAATCATTTTCTCTTATTTCAAGTGAAATAACTCTGTATCACCTATATCTTTCAGCCTTCAGTGTTTACTCTTCCTATTTAAATCCTTAATTCTTCATTTTTTTTCTTTTTTTTAAATTTTTCTTTCTTTCTTATTTATTTTTATTGTTTTATTTATTTTTGATACAGAGAGAGACAAAGCATGAGAGGGGGAGGGGCAGAGAGACAGAGACCCAGAATCGGAAGCAGGCTCCAGGCTCTGAGCTGTCAGCACAGAGCCTGATGCGGGGCTCGAACCCATGAATGTGAGATCATGACCTGAGCCAAAGTCGGCCGCTTAACTGACTGAGCCACCCAGGTGCCCCTCATTTTTTTTTCTGAAATAACCTAAATGAAAAAAAATGTATTTGCTGTCCTGGGATCATTGTATTTTTTCAATATACCTAAAGATGGTTTAATTTCCTTATGTTTATTTATTTATTTCAAGAGAGAAAAGAGAGAGGGGGAGAGACAGAAGGACAATGAGAATTCCAAACAGGCTAAGCACTGTCAGCACAGAGCCCACACCGTGAGATCATGACGTAAGCTGAAATCAAGAGTCAGATGCTTAACTGAACAAGCCACCAGGCACCCTTGGTAGTTTAAATTTTAAGTAAACTTTCCATTTTAGAATAGTTTTAGAGTTACATAAAAGTTTTAAAATTAGTAATGAGAGTTTGCATATACTCTGCAACGTTTGCCCTTTTATTAACATCGTACATTAGAATGGTACACTTGTCACAATTAATGAACTGATACATTAATTTGGCTAAATTCATAGTTTATTCAGATTTCTTTAGTTTATATATAAGGTCCATTTTAACATTCCAAGATCCCAACCAGAATATGATATTACATTTAGCTGCCATGTTTTCTTAGGCCCATCTTGGCTATGACAATTTCCCAGACTTTCTTTGTTATTAACGATGTTACTGTTTGAGGACTACTGGACAGGTATTTTGTTGGATGCCCTTCTGGATTTGTCTGAGTTTTTTTTTTTATGATTAGAGTAAGAGTTATGGATTTTGGGGAGGAAGATCACAGAGGCAAAGTGCAATTCTCATCATACCATATCAAAAGTACACACTATCAACATGACTTATCACTGTTGATGTCAACCGTGATCACCTGGCTGAGATAGTGTTGCTAAATTTCTGTACTGTAAATTTACTATCATGCTCGTCTTCATATTTTACTCTTTGGAAGGAAATCACTGTGCACAAGCCACGCATAAGGAATAGGGACTTACATCCTTCTTCTTTGATATAATCTACATAAATTATTTGGAATTCCCCTAAATGAGAGATTTCTCTATCATTCTCTATTTGTTTATTTTTTTCAATCATTTATTTATATCAGCATGGAATCATAGATACTTTATTTTATATGCTGGGCTATAATCCAATGATACTTTATTTATTTTTAGGTTCAAACCAGTCCAGCTTTTGCCACTATATGCATTTTCATTTGTTTCCTGTACCCTATGACATATGCTGATCACTGTGTTTTTAATTGGCATTTATTTACATTCTGGCACTACAAGATACTTCAGGGTCACCTTTTTTTTCCCCTGCTTCTCTCTTAGAATCAGCTATTTCTCCAAGAAGTCTTGGTTGCTTATATTGAAGAATGGTGTTAGAAGATGTGGGTACTAGATACGTTCATTCCTACTGCGATGACCTGTCTTCTAAGTCCTCTAAGCTGAGAATAGAAAGAAATACATATGTGCATAGTACCCAGTATATATATACAGGTATCTACAAATATATCTCTGTGTATCCCTTTCTGTTTATATTAAGGTAAATATGAGTTTATATTGACACCTCCATCTCTATCCCATTAAAACATGTACTATTCTACCAGTCTCTTTTGCTTAAATATAAACTTTCATTCCAAGAGTGAAAAATCTGCCCCCCTACTATCCTTCATTGATCAGTTAATTGTTCAATTAGAGTGTTCATGCATAACAGTTTTAGAATTATCCACCTGTAACTGCATGAAAAAAGAAAAAAAAACATTATCAACAAGAGTATAGTGCTTAGGTTCAGTTCTTTTGCTTTAGTCTATGGTCACCTTCGTTGTCCAAGTTACTTAAGTCAGCACGTTTCCCCCACCCACTTTAGTGAGGTTATTTCTATATTATAATTAAGTTAGATTCTGTTGTCACAGTATGCATTCACTCCTGGAATCTCTCAACTTTTTAAGTGATTTTTTTTCAGTTGTAAACATTAGGGATCACTCTTTATGCAATAAATTTCCATTTGTTTTGCAAATGCAGTGTCCTGGATCCAACATAACATATCCTATAGAACAATTTCAGCAGCCTAAAAAATTCCTTGTGCTTTACTTGTTTTATCTTTTGCATCATTCCCAAGCTTCTTGGATGTTCTGTTTTCTTTGTTTCCCCCAGTGTTGGTTTGCAAACTCCTTGGGAGCTCCCCAGCTGCAATCTGAAATTGGCCATCTTATGAGGAGAGCAAGAAGAGACCAAAGAAGAGGTGGACCACTCCAAATTGGTAGGTGGCAGGTTGAATAAGCAAGGGAAATTACAAATGAGGCTTGTCTCCAGTGGACATGAGATGAACACCCGCCAACAAAAATTAACATTGGCTAATGAAATAATAGAAATTTGAGTTAAATAATTTAGGGAGTTCACAAATGTTGAAGAGAAAAACAGGCCTAAGATATGGTTAGAAAAATATAGTGCAGGTTGGAATCAAAAACGTATGTAAATCCTTACTAAGAATGAATCCTAGGGACATACTCATATTGGTAGAAATGAACTTTATATGCCTTTGCTGCCATTCTGTTTCTGCAGTTCTTGAAAACAAGAGGCCTCATGGCAGCAGAGACCACTACCAGCATTCCCATGTTCCTTAAGGACACCAGATCTCAAATCAAGTGTAAAATGAAACAGTCTGTACTAGTTTCCTGTCGCTGCTCTAACAAATGAGGACAAGATTCATGATTTAAAACATCAGAAATTGAGGCCCCTGAGTGACTCAGTCAGTTAAGCATCTGACTCATGATTTCAGCTCCTGTCAAGATCCCAGAGTTGTGGGATTGAGCCCATGTCAGGCTCCATGCTGAGTATGGAGCCTACTTAACATTTTCTCTTTTCCCGCTGCTCCTCTCTCCTGTTTACTCTCTTTCTCTCTAAAAAAAAAATAGATTGAATAAATAGATGATAAAAAAAATGAAACAACAGAAATTTATTCTCTGAAGTTGGAAATCAGTAACACTGGACCCAAATCAAAGTGTCAGCAGAGCTGTGCTCCCTCCAGAGGCTCCAGGGAATACTTGTGTGTCTTAGCTTTTCCAACTTCTGGTGGCTGCCAGCAATCCTTGACTTGTGGCTACATTACTCCAATCTCTGCTTCTGGGTTCATATGGCCTCTTGCTCTTCTGTCTGTGTCAAATATCTCTCTGCCTCTCTCTTAAAATTAAGGATATCTTTTCTGGCATTTAATTTTTTTATAGTTTATTTATTTATGAGACAGAGAGAGACAGAGCACGAGTTGGGGAGGGTCAGAGAGAGAGGGAGACAGCAGAATCTGAAACAGGCTCGAGGCTCTGAGCTGTCAGCACAGAACCTGACGCGGGGCTCGAACCGACGAACTGCGAGATCATGACCTGAGCTGAAGTCAGATGCTCAACTGACTGAGCACCCAGGCACCGCTTTTCTGGCATTTAGAGCACAGACAAATAATCCAAGATAATTTTGCCATCTCAAGATCTAACTAAATCACATCTGCAATATCTTTGCCATATTAGGTAACAATTACAAGTCTAGGGATTGGGGATGACAATTTTTAGGGGACCATTTTTAAGCCTATCACAGCACCTGAGTGTTTAAACCCATGTTACAGAACACACACCACATTAATCACAGGTAGAAATGTGGTTCATATTATGGACAACTAGACAACAAAATATAGTTGCATTTTTACCAATTATAACTTGGGCTCCTCACAAGATCATTTCTATTTACCTAAATATAACTGTAATTAAAATAAAGCATACAATATTAAAATTCAGACTTAGAAAACATTGAATAGATATCTTTAAAATAAACTCAGTTAAGAAAGTCGAAGCCAAAGAAATACGGATGAGTGTTCCTTAAACATTTGTCCTTTAACTAAGCTAATGTATTGAATAGCAATTTCTTGGGTTACACAGATTTCTGATTATTTGGATTGGACAGAACATTAAATGCAGTTAAGATGACAGTAGGGTCAACTCTTCAAAGTAGAGCCGTATTGGCTATACAATCAAGCCTATGCTAGACCCATGCTTATGAATTGTAAACTAAACCTTGACAGGATCAAAATAAAAAGCCAGTAAGTTAGCTGCCTGTTAAAAGATAGCATAACACTTTTGAAAAAAAAGACAACACAATCCGGCAACTCAAAAACATAATCTAATCTTTCAACAACCTGGCACCAAACGTCAGCAAACAGACAAACAAATAAAACTTGTCAGCCATATGAGAAGCAGGAAAATGTGATTTGTATGGGGGACAAGCACAAGTCAGTATAAACAGACCTAGACCTAACACACATATTGGAATTAGTAGCCAAAGACCTATAAATATGTTACAATTATGGTGTCATTGTATGTTCTGTAATTAGAATTACTGTATACATGTCCAAGAACTAAAAGGAAACAATGGCACTCTGAGAAAATAGATGAGATATCTTAAGAAAAATCACAATTTTAGTATATGAAACTGGTGCTGCCTTCTGCCATCTCTCATTTAGGCATTTATTTTGGATAGTGAGGAATTTAATTCTGATATGTCTAGGTGTGTTTTCCTTTGTCTCCATCCTTCTTGGCTTTGGTTGTGGTTTGAATCTGTAGCTTTTTATTTGTTTTTTTTAATTTGGAATATGAGTCTTTTTATTGTCTACAAGTATTTCTTTCTGCATTCATTACTCTTTCTTATCCCTTTCTAACTCAATTTCAAAGTTTGTGAAACTTCTTGTAATTGTTCTGCTAGTTACTGTCATTTTGTCCACTTTTTTCTACCGTGTTTTTTTCTCCATGCTTCACTTGATATTGTTTCTATTACTTTGGTTTCAAATTCAACATCTTTTATTCTCTAGTATCCAGATTGCTGAGAGCACATCTGCTGATTATTTTACTTCAGGTATTCTATTATTCAGTTAAAAATATTAAATTATACCAAGTGTGTTTTCTGGTCATAGCAGAAATTAATTAGAAAGGACTATGGGATTGTATGGCCCTTACCGGGAGCAATTGATGGGTTTAAGAAAGACAATAAAGGCCAACAGTGATTAATCAGCCACTTGTGGCTAAATGAGAAAACCAGAGATTGCCTCAGCAACATATAAAGTGATTTTCATCTGTAGTAGAGGGGGCAAGAAAGGCTGCAGAGTCCAGGAACAGGGACTAAAACTAATCAAGGGTAGATGAATTTCATGTAAATTTTAATTCCAACCTTAGCAATTCTGCTACGCCAAGGCCAGGGCTGACACTGGGATGAGCAGAATCTGGACATATAAGAATCATCTGGGAGGATAAATTCAAAGACTTTGAAACTTCAGATTTCCCTGAAATATTCCTTGTACTATGAAAATGCCTCTCCTTTCTATTGAAGGCTGGTGCCCTTCTTTTGCTTAGACACAATATCAGCAATATTCACTTTGTTAAGTAACACACTACTCCCCATTTACCAAGAGACACAGAAAGGTTTCAATTTTGAAAGAAACCAAGAATACAAAAGTGTTCTTGTTTGTGGGCAAGGAGATATGCCACTTGGGATGTATTTCTTACAGTTGTAATGGATTAATATTATCTTGATGATACAGAATATTAGGAGAAATTTGTGTGAAGCTCCCAAGGGAAATAAAAATGCACATTAGAGACCTGGAGCAAGGCTTTGATTTCTACAATAATGAATTGCCATTTGACAAATGGCTCTGTTGGTACTTTTAGGTCTTAGTAGGAATGAAGCATTCGACTTTAAGATATTAAGAGTGATCATGTGGTCCAAAGTGTCCATCAAGCATTAATTTCAATCTGACTCACCAAGTCATGATCTCAGGCACATCTGGCAGCAATCTATTGTAATTTGAAATAGTACTTCTAAGTTAACACACAAGCAGGCACAGTGACCCCTATGTCACTAGGTCTATCAGCTCCATTGTCACTTCTCCTTCAACTTTACCTTTGACCACACAACAGTGTCTCTTTTGAACAAGTTAAGGAATGAACAAAAAAGCAGAGACTAGTCTATGATGGATTGACTTGATATTTGGGTACAAACCAAGATTATATACTTAATAATACTGGGGTATCCCTAAAAGGCAGTGAGTACAAGAAATCCTCAACTGAGCAGAGCTTTGGGCAGTATATGTAGTTGTCTAGCTTGTTTGTTAACAATATTTACTTGTTTGGAAATAAAAGTACCCAAGTAAAAATGTATTCAGATTCAGGAACAGTAGAGTATTGCTGGTGGGCTGGGGATCTAGAATAGTAAAGATGGGAAGATCAGAGTAAACACATAGTATATTTCCTTGTACAAAACGCTGTTTATGAATTATACTAAAAATTAAAAAAATCTATTCTCAAGAATACTAAAACACCAAATGATAAGCCAGTTGAACCCACGTCAGTGTACTACCTATGAGAACAGAAAATTATAGGGATGAGTCTGACTTCAACAGAGTGATAGGAATTAAACTTTTAAACTCAACATGGGAGAACCAGTTTGACAGCTGGAACCAGGAGTAGTATTGGGGCTTTCCTTTCAAAGAAAAAAGGTGGAGAAAAACAGCCAGTGTATCTGCCTAAACGTATATTTTATAGAAACTGATTACCCAGTGAGTTAGAAGAATATAGATACATTCTGAATAGTGATGAAGAGCTCAGTTAGGCCAATTGCTGACTATCCATCTGACTCTGTATTATCGCAAATACGTTCATGAGACATAAGCTCCTAATTCCCCCTAATTCTTGGTCTAGAGTGTGTGCCTGATGAGTGAGGCAACACACACACACACACACACACACACCCGTGCAAGCAGCAGTGATGTGTGTGTATACAAGCAAATATAATGATCCAAAAGAGAATTTTTTTAAAAGGAGGGTAGTACATAAATTTTCCCAACATCTTACAGAAAATGAGTCTGCAAATAAAAATTCAAATAGACAGATGTGATTTAAAAAACTAAACATCTAATTATAAACACTGAGAAATTTTAAAATAATGAAATAAAATGCAAATGTGAGATGTTAAAGAAAACCATCTAAAATGTTTAGATATATGGTAAGTGAAATTTTACAATACAATATATGAAATGAACACAGTTTTAAAAACTGAATTAATGAGAAATTTACCAATTCACCTAAAAAGTAAAAGGATTCTTTTTAAGATATCTATTTCCATTTCAAAACAAATTAAAATGTAACTGCAGTACATCAAAAATAAGAGTACAGAGTAATTTAAAAGCTACCAGATTGAAAAGACAGGTAACTTTCACAAGAATGAAAATCCAATTACCATTATATTGTTCATTAGTAACTGCAGGAGACAGAAGTGAACGTAATAGGGACTTCTAACTACTGTGAAAAAAAATGACAGTCAACATTCTATTTTATGCACAGAGGAAGATCCATTCAAGAATAATTAAAAGCACTTTTTCCTGACATGCCCACAGCCAAAGACTTTACATACTGAAAGTACATACATACTTTACTCATACTGAAATATTGATGGAAATATATATTTCTTCAAAGAACGCATGTTTTGTAAGGAAAAACATACCTTCACCTGTTTTGTAAGGAAAGAATTTTTGGTATACAAAAAGCAATGCTGATTACAGAAATGGAAAAAATACATTGAAAATGTTATTAAAGGTTTTAAAATATTTAAAATAATATATGTTACTGTATTAAATCAGGGTATGGAACATGCATATAATTGATGGGTAATTAAGGCACTACAAGAAATACAATGTGATGAGCACCCTAGGAACCCACCCTATGTCTTCTGCCAGTAAGCTTTTCCTCTACTGTGACTTTTAACACACAGATTTGTTTCTTTTTTTTAAACTTCCCATGTAAGAAATCATACAGTAGTATTATTTTCTGTTAGATTCTATCACTCAGTATCTGTACCATTCATCTATGTTGTTACATATAATAGAATTAGGCTTAAGTTCATTACTGTACAGAATTCCATTGTGCAGAGCCTGAGTTTTTGTTCTTCCGAGCAGGTGTTATTTCCTCTTCATTTTTAAAGGATGTGATTATAGGATATAGAATTCTGAGTTAACCTCCCCTTTCCCACTTCAAAACTTTTAAGATGTTATCCAATGTTTTCTTGTTCACATGGTTTCTGTTAATTTTGTTTTTGTTCCATTATAGGTAGAGTGTTTTGTTTATTTTGATTTTCTGATAGACTTTCTATTGTATTTGGTTTTGGTTTCAGCAGTTTAATAGGATATGATTGTTTTCTTATTTTTTAATGTTTATTTTGAGAGACAGACAGACAGACAGACACACACACACACACACAAAGAGAGAGAGAGAGAGAGAGAGAGAGAGAGAGAGAGAGAGAGAAAGCAGGCAGAAAAAGAGGTCCAGAGAGAATCCCAAGCCAGCTCCCCAACATGGGGCTCTATCTCACAAACCATGAGAGCATGACCTGAGCTGTAATCAACAGTCTGATGCTTAACCAATTGAGCCACCCAGGTGCTCCTGTTTTCTTACTTTATTCTAGTGTTACACTCTTTACTATTCTCTGAGTTTCTTGGATCTGTGATTGGTGTCTATCTTTAGTTCTGGAATTTCTTTTTTGTTATTTACAGATTCAAATATTATGTCCATTCTATATTTCTATATATAGAATTTTGTTATGAATTGTGATTTCGTGTATGGTGTACTATTTGAGGTACCTTACAGATCTTATATGCCATATTCTGTTTTTTATTCCTTTTATTATATTTTAAATCTTTTTTTCTATACGTATATGCTTCAAGTGCTTTCTACTGATGTACTTTTACATTTAATTGCAAATTTTAAAACAGAATAGTGTTGTTAAATGATGAAAAATGCACTAATTTTTCATGGGCCTCAATTTCTGAGGTTTTTAGTTTGTTGAATAGTAAGGTCTTTTAAGTGTGTTTTGAAAACAGAAATAGAACTATGCCATCATGTGGACTTTCTCTAACATTTTGCTTTAAAAGATTCTTAATAGTTAATCTCACCCTTTACATACAACCATTTTACTAATGAAAGCTAATTTTGATGGTCCTAATACAGTTCCCATGTATATTAAAAAGACTTCCAAGTATTCTAGGATAAAGGCAGCCCACTAATTCAAATCTTTTCATGTATCATACAAAAATTAAATGTGTGTGTGTATACATACACATATATTTTAAATTAAAGCACTATTTTTAGTTTTACGTTTACAGAAAAACTCAACAGACAATGCAGATCATTACCTTATGCCTGTTCCCCACCCCGCCTCAGATGCTCTATTAACATCTTGCATTGATAATTTACAGCAATGTTCACTCTCTGTGTTGCACAGTCTATGATTTTTGGCAAATGTATAATGACATGTATGTAGCTACCATTAGAAGAGCATACAGAATAGTTTCACTGCCATAAAAATCCTCTGTGCTTCATCTAATCATCCCTCTTTCCCCTTAAACCACTGACCACCCCTAATCTTTTTACTGTCTTCATAGCTTTGCCTTTACAGAATGTTATGTAGTTGAAATTTATGTACCTTTTTCAGTTTGGCTTCTTTCACGTAACAATGTGCCTTTAAGTTTCCTCTGTGTATTTCCATGCCTCAGTAGCTCATTTTGTTTTATCGATGAATAATGTTTTAATGTATGGATATTCTACAGTTTATCCATTCATATATTGAAGGGCATCTTAGATGTTTTTATGTTTTGGCAATTATTAATAAAGTTGTTATAAACACTTACATGCAGGTTTTGTGAGAACACAAATTTTCAATTCATTTGGGTAAATTCTAAGAAGTATGATTGCTAGGATATCTCATGTGTATACTTTTTACTTCTGTATACTAAAACAATGTAGGAAAATGAATAACCAGGAACAATGAGTAATAATAGTATCCCAATCATAGTTTCTAAACAAACTACCACTAAAAGAAACCAGTAGAAATGGTCCGTTCTTGGTTTTGTTGCAAAATGAGCTTAGAATAATCTTTTCTATGCAAAAGCAAGAAATCTATCAATGAATACTGTTGTCATATCAAAATGATCCAGAAGTGAACTTGAAGAAATATTTGATCATCATCAAGAATAACCTTAATGGATCAACACACATCAAATATGTCTAGATAGACAAATTTTTAATAAAAATAATTTTAAAACATCTTTGATCACATTTGGAGGATGTTAGACAACCAAGTCACTTTGGTTGAATATTGGTTGAATATTCAACAGAAAAACATTCGGGAATTTTTTTTTTTTGCCTTTTCTTTTTAAAATGTACCATAGTGTCACCAATAATAGACAAGGAAAAGTTTCTTATAGAAGTATCCAAACTAATGAATAAAAAAAAGATAGAATATCAGAATTTGCAAATCCCTGATGACATAGTAGATCTATGGAATAATCCTAAACAATGGTTAACATCATACACAGAATAATTAGCTATTAATCAACATCCATAATACTTTTTTAAATTTTTTATGTTTATTTATTTATTTGAGAGAGAGAGAAGTAAGGAGAGATGGAGACAGAGAATCCCAAGCAGGCTCCACACTATCAGCAAAGAGCCCAACACAGGGCTCAAACTCACAAACAGTGAAATCATGACCTGAGTTGAAATAAAGAGTCAGATGCTTAAGTGACTGAGACACCCAGGCACCCTATGGTAGTTTTGATAAATCCAGTCTATCTGAATAAACCTCTAGATATAACTAGCAAACTTTCTAAAGTACAAGAAACCAAGGGGAATATTAAATGTTAAAATGAGATGCCATCAGTAAATTCCAGATCTTGAGAACTATAGGACAAATGACCCAATTTTTTGAACAATTAAGTTGAAAGGTAATAAAAGCAGTAGAGGAGATTAAATGACTTAAGAGTGCAATTTGTAAATTTTGCTTGGATCCTAATTCAAGCAAATGAACAGAAATAGAATTAGGGTCAATCAGGGTAATTTGAAACATATATATTTGATGATATTAAGGGGTTTCATTACAGAATAAAAAATTTTTTTAAATCTTTATTTATTTTTGAGAGAGAGGGAGAGAAAGAGAGAGATAGAGAGACAGAGTGCAAGCAGGGAAGGAACAGAGAGAGGGGGAGACACAGAATCCTGAGCAGGCTGCAGGCTCCAAGCTGTCAGCACAGAGCCCAATGCGGGGCTTGAACTCCCAAACCATGAGATCATGACCTGAGCCAAAGTTGGGCACTTAACCAACTGAGCCACCCAGGTGCCTCTCATTACAGATTTTTATAGACTTAACAAATGCTGTATGTTTATGCTTTATGTGAAACTATTGTATTTTAAGGATAATGTTAAATTATTTATGTATAAAATAATATGATGTCTGCAAGAGGCTTCAAAATAATTGAGGAGAAGGAATGTGTAGGAATGAAGATGAAGTATAATTATCCATGAGTTAATCAGTGTAGAAGCTTGGAGATGGGTACATGAGTTTCAAAAAACTATTATTTATTTTTACTGTTTATATTTTTTCCTACTATAGACTTAAAATTGACCTGTAACCACACATTTTCTTCACAAAATAGAGATTGTGTCTTATTAATAGTTGATCAAAGTTCTCATTTTTATTGAGCAAAATAAAATAGTTTAAGAATATTAAAATGCATTAACTTTATTAAAGTTATTTTAAAATTGTTTTAGAATTTATTTTTTCAGTAGTTTATCCTACTTTTTAACTTAAATATTACTTCAAGATTCATATTGTCATTGAAGATCTCTTATCAGATTATAGGAACTATGATATATTACCATATATTCTGTTTTATGTAGCATATTATGGTTTCCTAGAGAATTTAACTTAAAAAGTATGTTGGAGGAGGTATGGAGTTTAATTGACATAAAAAACTGATGTTATCCTGTAGTGAGAACATATCTTTTCCAAAGAGCTTTGAAATAAAGACAATTGAATTATATCAATGTGATTTAAAACATGTCCTTTCTCTCTCAAATAGTAAGATTTCTAGAATAAGCAATAACCTATAATTAATGAATAAAATAATATTATCTTATTCTTAATTTATCTTTACTCATCACTTCTATTCTCTACAGAATATTTTTATTATGATATTTCCTATTTAGTGCATATAAATCTTTCTTCCTCATTAAGTATCACATTGAGAATCACATAGCTTTAGTATTATTCAGAGTGTGATTCCTTTAACAGTATATAATCTCAATACATATTTTTGTAATTAAATTGCTTCATTGGATAAGACTGCCAATGTGCAGTTGGGAAGTAAAAATTCCTTTATTCATCAAGTTTCAATGTAGAAAATGTCAATCCCGATGAAATTGGAAACACCTAGATTTATCATGCATTCATGATTCTATTTCAAATACCCAGTAAGTATATTTTATGAAAATGAACGTACTCTCCTCACTATAGCTTAGAAATCTGACTGTAAGAAGAGCTCAATTATATATAAATGAAATAAATATGTTAAGGAAATGTAAAAGTGAGAATATGGATACATGGATAGGGTTTTTCTTTAAACCTAGTTTTCAGTTTTTTAACTTAAATTTCCTCTTAAGGGAAGAACAATTGAAGATCACTGAAATACATATGATTCTCTTCTCAGAAAGTCTGTTCAATTCTTTCATGCTCAAAATAAAAGGGAAAACATTTATATGACAATCAAATTATAGTTTAATATTTGCATTCACTTTACTTTAAAGACACTTTTTTCTCACTTAAGTTTCTATATTTGGCATTTGACAGCCAATCTGTGGGCATAATAGTTTTACTGACAAAATGGAAATCATAAGATGCAAATCTTCTGAAGAAACATCAACATATGACTTTCTTAAGAGATCAAATGACTATTGTAGTAAATTCTAAATTTAAAAAAATGAAGATGAATTATTTATGCTTGTAATCATAACATGAATACAAATTTCAGTGGAGCACAGCATCATGATATAAACAATATTCTTACTAAATTAAAAAAATCTACTCTTGAAACTAGTTTAAAATATATATATTTAAAATCCATCTAATCTGTGATATATAGAAACCAAATAGAAGCTCTGTGGTCAAAGCTTACAAATATTTTCACATATTATAAAACTATAGTTTTATAAATTATGTATTTATATTTGAATTTTATTTTATTATATTATACTTATATATAATAAAACTATAAAATATCAGAATCACAATATTTTTATGATAAAGCTAATGTTGAATAAAATATATATTTATATGTATTTTAACAGAATTTAGTACATGTTCTTTCTTGCCTGATATCAATTGAATCTAAAGTTTAGAATCTTTGATTCTTAAGATTCTCATCTTTTTAAAACAAATCTAAATATTCTACCAAGTTCTAAAATAATTTTGTAAATAAGCCTTCTAACATTGGTTGTGTTAAAAAAATGTCAATTGAAAGCTGTCAACCAGAGTAGTCAAGAAAGTGTCAAAAATTTCGGTTTTTGATATATTTATATTACAGACAATAATTATTTACAACAAAGTCATAAACAGGTTGAAAGTAAATTATGTTTATTTAAAAGCAAGGGGGAAGTGGAACAAGAAAATGAAGATGAGAGCTTCAAAATTTTTTTCAAGGTTTACTTTTGAATTTCATATTTGTGCTTTGAAATATTTTTAATTGTAAGAATCTATTGATGGAAATTTCAACTTTTAGTTGTATTTAAATTTCCATATAATAATGGAAGGACATGGAATTCAGAGGCCTGGGTTGCTTTATCATCTCAATTCAAGGAATATCAACTTGCTTTATTACATGTAGCTTGTTAAAATGCATATCAAAGTCAAATTCCGTGGAGGCCTAAAGACAGTGTTAATGAAACTACTTGGGCTGAAATATTTACAGGTTTTAATATATAAAATATATTAGAATTAAAAACATCCTTGATCTTGGGCACCTGGGTGGCTCAGTTGCCAAAGCAGCCAACTCTTGATTTTGGCTCAGGTCATGATTTCATGGTTTGTGAGATTGAGCCCCACATCAGGCTCTGTGCTGACAGTGCGGAGCCTGCTTAGGATTCTCTCTCTCTCTCTCTCTCTCTCTCTCTCTCTCCCCCACTCCCCAAATCTTTTATTTAATTGAATTTGCTAGGCCCCTAGGTGTCTCAGTCTCAGTGTAAGACTGTAAGTAAGTGCGTTGTCAATTAAAAATAAAATGGTCTGGTAGTTAATGTATTAACCTTAATAAATTATTAAACAAATTAAGGTTAATAGATTAACTTCATAAGTTAATAGATTTATCTTAAAATTTTCAAAAAAATATCAGGCCATTTTTATACAAAAATAAAAATTAAGCAATGTTTAAAAAAGTATATATATTTCTTAGAAAATGTCAGTGGGTTAGTATTGTGATCGTTAAGAATCTGATAAGCTATATGAATAGTCCCAAAAATTATTTGTGGTTTTGATGTTGTTTTTCAATGTTCAGGTAATCAAATTTAAAGAATAATTATTTTTGGCTCTCAGTGATGGGGTATATGCCATTTTACTTTTAGAAGAATATGTTTTTTGTTTTTTGTTTTTTTTAACTTTATAGTTTATTGTCAGGTTGGTTTCCATATAACACCCAAGAATATGTTTTAAAAATGTATTTCTAAAGGAAGTAAAGTTAACCAATTTAGTAATTTTTGACCAATAAATAATTATTTCAAAAAATAAAGAAAAATAAAGTGTCTCAGGTCATCTCATAACAAAACTCTTGAATTTAACAGCTTCTTAGTAAGTTATGCTAATTCTTCATTTTCTTCATTTTTCTTTAGAAAATACCAGTTTTATTAGTGTTCAATCCTGGAGACTTCTGCATTTTATTTGTGTTTCAACTTAAGGTTTAGCAAGTCAAGATTTAGTCAGTGCTGTAGGATTACAATTGGGTATTTACTTGCTTTGCCTGCTGTTTATATGATTTGCATTATAGTTGAAGAAACATCAAGTCAGAACTCAGAAGTACAATTCTGGTTTTGATCTATCAAATTACTCAAATACTAAAATGTGTTATGTTAAATAATTCACATGTATGTAGATATCCAGATTCAAAATTGAAATATATTGAAATTTAAATAAGCCACAGTAAAAAGCTTTCAGACCTTAAGAGATAACATCCGCTAAATAAATGAGATAATTTTCCTTTTTGTCATGAGGTTATTAAGGCCTAAAAAAAAATCTCAAATAATCTTTTGAAAGAGGAGTTTACTGGTACTTATTTTATTCTAGCTTCACTGGAAATTCTTTGTCTTTAACTGTAATGGTTCTTCATTTTGCTTTATGGAAATCTATTTTCAGTTTTTAAAAGTTCCTAGGATTATGTTTGTTCATTAATGCTTTTAATGTTCCTTGTTATATTGCTGCTTCAATTTTTACTACCCTGCTCACATCAGGTACTCACAACCTGGAGTTTACCTTGAGTCATAAAAAATTTGAGATTGTGACCTAAACTCTAATGATGTAGAACACTGCATGATTCTACAGGGCTCAGTAGGATTAATGGAGGTTTGTATACTTTTAATCAAGTGCTATAATGAACATACACTAAATTTTGTAGAATGGCTGCAAGACAAATAGGCCTATTAGGAGGGAAAAAGATGATGTGACGAGTCACATAAGTAAAATGATCAGGGGAGAGGTAGTGCTACAGATCTCTAGTTAAATATGAGAATCCCACTGAGTATTTGCAATGTGCTCTTAGCTAATGGTCATAAATAAGCGGATATTCTATGTCGAATAATTAACTTTTATATCTTTAAGGCAGAGTGAGATGGTACAGATCTGAGTAACAATGTGTAGGGAAGAGGAATATTGCTTCCAAGATTAGATATACAATTTTTATTAAAATTTAATAATAATTATAAAAATCATAGCTTTGAGATGCAAAGTTAGGTTTTGTGCCAATTTATCTTTTGACACTCATCATGTCAGATTGCTTCAGAGAACTGAACCAGCTGGGGTAGAGCTCCCTGGATCTAGAAGGTCTGAGAGGAATGAAAACTGTAGATTGTTAATGGTTACCTGAAGCTTTATGTGGAGAAGGATTTGGGGCTACTTCTAAATTTAGCAGGCCAGAGAACCAGTCTGGAAGAGAACACTCACAATGCATGTGAAGGGGTGATTTTGGTGGCATGATTACCATGCATTTCCCATTTAAATCTCATTTTTTTTCAAAATTAAACAGATCAGTATCAGTGTGAATATCTGTATACATCTCTTAAAGCATAGCCTCCTTGTCTTTTTTCAATTATCTACATTGTAATTAGTTTTATATAAGGACATCTACATACGTGCAATTTTATTCTTTCTTTAAAGATATTAATTTTTAATGATTTATTTATTTTTTATTTCCACATCCCCACTTTCCTTTTTCTCTTGGCCCCTCTCCATCCTCATATTACTTAATATCACAGCATCTCACCTATACTAACAACATAATGTTATCTTTTTTGCTATTTTATTTTTATATTCAAGTAAACCTACAGATACATAAACTCTTTTTTTTTTAATTTTTTAATGTTTATTTATTTTTGAGAGAGAGAGGCAGAGCGTGACAGGGAAGGGGCAGAGAGAGAGGGAGACAGAATCTGAAGCACATTCCAGGATCTGAGCTGCCAGCACAGAGCCCAACGGGGGGCTCAAACTCACGAACTCTGAGATCATGACCTGAGCAGAAGTCAGATGTTCAACCAACTGAGCCACCCAGGCACCCGCATAAACTTGTAACTAGGTATACAGGCATAAGTATATATGAGAGAAATTTCTGTTATGATTTCTTTTATTTATTTGTTTATTTATTTTAAATATTTTTTAATGTTTATTTTTGAGAGAGAGGCAGTGTGTGAGCAGGGAGGTGTAGAGAGAGAGAGGGAGACACAGAATCTGAAACAGGCTACCAGGCTCTGAGCTGTCAGCAGAGTCTGACACGGGGCTCAAACTCATGAAGCATGAGATCATGACCTGAGCTGAAGTCAGAGACTTAACTGACTGAGCCACCCAGGAGCCCCTGTTATGATTTCTTTTAAAAAATATCACATTATGTGTAATTTTGAGCATCTTGAAATTTTTTATTCTCACACATTATAAGATGGAAATCCCTACATAATAAGTATTAATACTTTGTCATACTTTTTAATGTCTACTAAATTCTACATGCCTTGTATGTATCACAATTTTTAATCATTTTTCTATTGAAGTGCAAGAGATTTCTTTCCATGTTAACCTATTATAAGGGATCTTTGCCTATTAGAAATGTGATTCAATAACATCCGCTAAATATTTATTATATATTATATTCACATTTATGTATGGAATCTTTGGTGCCTATTCACACATAAATGCCTTTTCTTTTAGAGTTCCTGAGTTAAAAACTTTAAGGTATGTATCTTCCATTTCTAGAATGTATATGTATTTTATTCATATTAATTAAGGTATGCATATTGTTTTCTTTAAGACGAATCATATCTGATTTTTTATTCAGTACTCAGGTCACTGTCTCTCTTTTCAAAAACTTGAATGGATACCAAAATATGCTAGAAACAAATTAAATAATATATTTCACTTCAATTTATCATATTTTAATTATGCTATATACTGGTATCCACTCTATTATTAATTTCCTCTCTATGCCCATTTCAGTACTACATTGATTTAATTACAGTGAGTCCAAAGAATGCGCCTCTGATGAGATATCCCCCGTCGTTGTTGTATTTAGCATTCTTTTCTTGAGTACTCTAAAAAAATAGTCCTTTCCAAGAAATTTAAAATTATTTTACAGAATTCAGAAAAATAAAAATAACAGCAAAAACTCTTAGGGGATCTTCATTGTAGTTTAATTTAATGAACAGAAGTTTTCTGAGAACTTATGTATTTAAAATATTTCTTTCCAACCGAGGACAAAGCATTTAGGAGAGTAATTAAACAGTGATACCCAAGACATTACAATATTTGAAACCCTATCTGTGTACATTTAGTATATAATCAAGAAATTTTTCACATAAAAATAAAATTATTGTATAAAAATAAATCACAACCATAGATAAAAAATAAAAAACATCTGAAGTTTTAGCCAGCAAAACTCAGAAATGATATTTGAACCAATATAAATTTAATATCAAAACTAGAAAACTTCATTCTTATGTAAACATTTTGTCTTGTTTTGATATTAAGTTTATACTGAATTCAAATATTGTAAAGCTCTATGTGTGTCATTTGATCACTTTCTTACATGCTTTGTACAATTATTTTTCACCCTAATTATTTTTAATAGTATGTTTACCATCATTTTCAAATCAGCATAGTTTTGAGAGAGATATAGTGAGATCTACTTTATATAAATATATATTTTATCAAGATATCCCTAAATTTCTAATTATTTTAATTTATGTTACCTCATACCTTATATGCATTGTGGTTTATTATCATTATATTCTCATCATATATTTTCTCATCATTGTATTGTATATTCATGGTATATATAATAAACTATATAATGTTCTTTTGATTTTTATTATTGTTTTTGATTTAAACTTTCACCTCCTGACATTTTTATTATTTCAATTCTTCCTGTTTTTGCTTCCGTTTCTGGTTTTACCCCATCTCCTCAATAAATTTGATTCAAAATTGTCAATTTAGTCTATTTTTTGCAAAGACTGTATTACTGGATTTAATTTTATGAATAGGTAAGGTTAAGCTGAGGTAAGGACTCACTTCACTCAAGTACTTGGGTATGATTAGGGTAATCAAATCTGGTAATGATATTAATTTAAAATCATTTAAAATCATCTGTAATCTCTCTCCTCTGTTAGTACATGTTGAATTTTTACCTCATAATTTTTATAAGAAAACACTGCTGATACAAAACACAGAAGAAACTTGAATAATTTAAGCATAAGTGATAAAGACTTAGTAAGTAAAACTATTTTGTTTCTATCACTTGACATGAAGCTCTACAAAATGTGAATACCTGTAAAAGTTAAGTTAATCATCTTATTTATATATTGGAAACATTTATATAGAAATAAGCTCAAGTGAAGAAAAATATCAGAGCCAATATAGATCTGCATATGTAAGGAAGTTGAAAATTATTTCATTTGGAATTATAGTTAATAATAGCATTTGTGAGAACTGTGAATTCTCTTTTTGTCAGTTCCTATAATGAAAACACAGTGGCTTCTGATAGAAATCTGTATTTCCTACTATGCTTCTGTATTAAGGAACACTAACTAGAATTTAACTAGTGGCCCAGGAGAGATATCCTCTTACAGTGAAGTCTTGGGTTTTTTCCTATTTTAAATGATACTTACTTGGTACCTCCTTGGCTGGCTCCTTTTCCTAATTGCTGGAAGTCACTGATATTTTGTTATGATAACAAACAAAATCTTCATGCTCAATATTTTCACTCACTGACTTCTATTGGAGATTGTTCTCTCCAACATGCACTCTGAAATTCGGGTTGCCCATGTTACTGGTTAACGACTATAGCCTCATGATGCTACTGCCTTCTGGATCTCTGTAGCCTAACTGTGCGGTGTCTGTGTTTTGTATGTTGAACAATGAGGAAAACATTAGAAAACTCAGCATGTGAGAAGTCATTTCCTGCTTGTACTCATATTTGGAAAAAGGGTCCCCTGTTGACTAGCATTGGTTAACATTCTCCAAGCAATGCTTGTCAAAGTTTTCATGTTCTGTATGTAACTAACATTTACTGAAAACAATATTCCTATGAGATATATTTACATGAACATCTATTCCATTTAATACATATACAAATTAAAGTGGAGTTTATGATTTATTTTTTTATTTATATTGCTCAATTGCAACTGGTATTTTGGTACTTCTTGAATGCAGAAATAAATAAATTAGTACACAATATCCAATAGTATTTTTATAAATAATTTGAAGAATGACACACTTATTTTTTCATGAGCAAGTAAAAATGAATAAAATATGTTTTACTGTAAATGTTACTACATTCTTGGGTAGTAATAGCCTGAGGCATTAGTTAAAAGCATGTCTTTATAGATGCTGTCACAAAGTATCATACAGAGCAGGATTTTATAGATTATGAAGTAACATTTCATAAAATGTTTGTGAAAGCATTTTTCTTAATTTCCCATCAATATATAAATACTTTTCACAGAAAATACATTTTATTAGCTTTCAGAATTACATCATTTTTAAAAATAGTATAATAACAAGCCAGAAATCAAATTATAACTTTTCAAAAATAATGGTATTAAGTGCTTTGTATTTCTGTAACAATAACAAATGGAAAAGTATACAGTTGGTATTCTAGTTTGTGAAGCTGTTAGGAAACACCACGTTCTCCAAATGTTTTGTCTAATGTTTGAGCAGATATTTCTTATGGTTGGGAACTCAGAGATGCCATTTCTGTTCTTCTCTTTAGTACTGCATGATTTATGGAAACTAGAACCCTCATAATCTTCTATTCACACACTCTTGCCATTTGGCTTCTGGTTAGCTTTGCCTAATGGAGGTAGTCTTAGAGTGCTGAAAGTTAGGAAGAAGAGGAAATAGTGTTCTTTCTGTTTCAATTTATTGTTTGACAGTGTCTGTCCAGCAACAACAGATAACAATGGAGTCCAGGAGACTTTGGTCAGTTCTAGCATCCCTAGCTTAAATACATTTTTCCAGCACCAGGCATTAGTGTGTCCCTGTTTGTTCCAGCCTCATTCAGGTAATGTTTCTTCTGTCTTTGCATCACAGTCCTGGGGAACTCATGTCTTACAAGTTGCAGCCTTGCTCATCTTGATATTTAAATTACCCCACATGGTACTAGAAAAGCAGCGACAAATGAGATGCTCACTACAATGAAGGGGAATAGATATTCCTGCTCTTACTAAGCTCTGGGTACTTCATTTCTTTTTTATCCACTTAGTTATCTCAACACTTTTTTAACCAGTTCCCTATTAAGCGTTCTCTTTTCAGAATACTAGAATCATTTGTTTTATTGACTAATGCTTACTACCCAACTGGTGCAATACATAATACTATAAAATGACCAAAAGATCATCAAAGGAGATTTTTTTTCCTGAAATGTGTTGGAAAAAATAAAACCTGGATCATAAAATGGTGGGTTTGATCAGTTACTCTGTCAATAACTGTAAAATGACCATTGGTAATCTATTCATATTACATGGTTATGATTAAAATACTTGTCCTGAAATAGACTCTTAACTATAGAGAACAAATGGTTTTGATGGTTATGCGGGGGAGGTAGGTAGAAGGATGGGTTAAACAGATAATGGGTATTAAGGAGGGCACTTGTGAAGAGCACTGAGTGTTGTATGTAAGCGATGAATCACTAAATTCTACACCTGAAAGTTATATTGCACTGTATGTTAACCAGCTGGAATTTAAATAAAAACTTGGAAAAAATACTTGTCTTGAGGAGTCTAGATATATTCAAGAAGATAATCTCACAGGACATTTAGAAATTGATTTAAATTGTTTTCTGTTTTTTTTAATAAGTTTATTTATTTATTTTGAGAGAGAGAGAAAGAGAGAGTGCATGAGTAGAAGAGGAGCAGAAAAAGAGAGAGAGAGAGAGAGAGAGAGAGAATCCCAAGCAGGCTCTGAACTCAATGCAGAGCCCAATGTAGGGCTCGAACTCATGAACTGTGAGATCATGACAAGAGTCAGATGCTTAAATGACTGAGCCACCCAGGCACCCCTCAAACTGTTTTCTTTAATCAAAAGTCACTCTGTGAGTAATCAGTTATAAACCGAAATGCAAGTTCATATTTAATGTTAAAATATAACAAATTTTATGTAAATGGACTTAGTTACATCAATGGTGAACATTAAATGTGTTAAGATTTCATTTTAATAACTAAAATAGTCCATACTTGTTAATTTCATATAAACAAATTTGAAAATGCAAAAAAAAGAAAAACTAAATTGGAGCCATCTCTTCTCTTTGCTTTATATTTCAGCAAGGACCACTAAGAATTTCAAGGTATACTGATTGTATATTAAAGTTTAAAACGTCAGAAATAAGAAGTAAAGAAAACATAATAGTTCCAAACTGAAAACTTGAGCTAATTTGCTGAATATGGGAATGTACAGCAAATTGGCTTATTTATTGCAACTAGTAAACACACACAAAAAAAGGAAGAATTATTTGCAGGAATGTGCCACCATTTTTTGTCTAGTCCTATTCTCAGGAGCAAATGCTTTGTTTAGGCTTCCTTCTGTAGGGTGAGATATTAATTAGCCTACTTAGACTGTCCCTTGTTAAACTCACTTGAATCTTTCATAAAGGCAGCAGAAGGTTAGAACTTGGAGTTTTACTGATTCTCATTGTACAATCTGTGTTTTTGTTTGTTATGGAGTATTTCTTATGCTTAGTTTCTCACTATCTGACAGTGACAAAGCAGAGTAACTTATAAATATATAAATCAATGTCAATCATTTTAAATGGCTTCAAAGGTTATCATATTCTACAAAAATAAAACCAAGTTTCTATTATTGGTTAAATATTATTTAAGACTATTCAATAGTTATATAGAGAATACCCATTTATTCACGATTACTCTATTCAAGAATATATGTATAAATTAGATATGCTTTTTTTAAATCTTTATTTTATACTTATGTCAATGGAGTGGTCCTATTACTTAGTAATGTTAAAGGCTGTGATTTCTTTCTCTATTTTATACTAACTCTATCACCAATACTGCAAAAACCAAAAATACTAAATATTACAATGTGTATGATTCTAAATTCAGTATTAATTCCAATTTTAATATTTTACCATGCTTCATCCAGTGACGTATTTATGTATCTACTATCTATCATCTACCATCATTATCTACGTATCTACATATATATATACATATATACATATATCTATCTATATCTATCTATCATCTATCTATCTATCATCTATCTATCTAATCTATCTATTGAGAGGGTGAGACACTTCAGATGAAGACATTCAAATTTTCCCGAATTATTTGTGAATAATAAAATGTTTCTGTTATACCAAACATTGCTTAATGAAATTTTTAAAACACCATTTTTTTTACTTCTAAAGACTGTGGAAACACAATGTTACAGTATTATCAACAATACCATATTTTTTTGCACATGGTTAAACTTTGAAGGTTGAGAATGCACATTTGCCTGACTCTTAATGAATTATCACCAAAACTCTATTTAAATTAGAAAAGTTTAAAATAAAATCCAACCTGATAAAATTCATATTTAATTTTCAAAGCAAGACATTTTTATTATAGGCATAATTTTTAACAACTAATTTTTATAAAAATGTTGGCACATTATTTTTTTCTGTTGTGATGACTCCCTTTTGAGAGCATATAAACAAAAATTTTATTAATAGAATGTTTAGATTTTATGATGCCTGATTGGGCCTTATCAATAATCACTATGAACATCAAATATTTTTTAAAAGAAGAACATCTTTTAAGCATACAACCTACAAAACATTTCTTTAACTCATTAAAGCATTTTATGTTTAAGTCAAAAGTCAGATCACCAGAATAATCATGCATTCACATGCACACACACACACACACACACAATTAATTATGGTTCAGTCACTTTTATATATGGATCAATATTTAGCTCCAGAAAAACTGAATCTGCTATAAGTAGCGTAACTTTAAGAGGAATAATTTCAGTGTTTTTCATAACTTACAAAATCATTTGGGACTTGCTAAAAAAAAACAAAACAAAACAAAAAAAAAAACAAATCCCCAGGCACATTACCCAAATCACACCTAATATCTCAAATGCAAGAAGGGGTTCTTCTCATGACACTATAATAAAGCTTAAGAGCAGAGGGATTAAAAGGACACAAACAAAATGAGCATGAAGGATTTGAAGGGTAACATTAGGCAGTCTAACATACATGTAATTGGACTCCCAGGAGAAGAGAGTATGTGTAAAAACAATTGGGGAGAAAAGAAAAGGCCCCAAATTTTACAAGTTTAATGAAAACCAACTCACAGAGGCAAGTAGCTCATCAAAACCCAATACGATGAATAGGTACACAATGGTCAACAATATTAATCTTGCTTCACATTCAAAGAACTGTGTATGCCTTATTTGATACATTCATTTCTATTGTAATTTAAAAATCACATCGGTCTCTCCCACAAACCTATTAATTATATGAGAAAATTTCCTTTGTTTATCAAGGTAACTATGTCGCCTAAGAGCTCTACATAGATTTGTTGAGTGAATGAGTATTGATTAGTGATCACAGAAGGGTACAAAAATAACATAATGAATAAAATGTTAATAAATAGTGATTAATGTAAGTCACAAGGTAATATTTTCTGACTCAAGTGTAGATTATAAATCTCTCCCATTTCAGTAATCACTTTTTAATAAAAATATGCAAAGTATTATGGCAGTTATAGACTAAATTGTAAATAATTAACTGGATCTGAAAAATAGAATGTGCATTCTGGATAATTTCAGCATAGAGCTCAGAATCACAGGAAGGATAAAAGACATCTAAAAAGCAAAACTATAGGGGCAGAAAATAAGTGTGGCTGTGGTTATGGGGGATCTGCTTCACATTTTTGTTTGCTGGGAATTTTCTATATATTGATTTCAGTGGTGATTATATGATTGCATATATTTGTCAAAATCTATAGAACTATATACTGTTTTACTATATGTAACTATCTTAATAAACCTTAGAAAAGTAAAATAAAATAAGGAAACAAAAATCTGTAGTTTTCCTGTAATTGCAACAAGGTTTGAAGTGTGGTACTTCTGTTCATCAAATTACTTCTAAACATCTTAACACAATTTATTAATAAAATATTTTTCAATCTCTATAAAAGTTTTTAAATTTCTTTTGTTATTTATATCTTACTTAAATTTCTTATGGACAGAAGATGTGGTCTTTGGTTTATGTATGATGCATGGTAAGTCTGGGTTAATGTTCCATTTTCTTCTTAAAGATAATGTTTACTTTCCTAGTGTTTATCTGCATAAACTTTATCTCTATAAAAACAAGCCTGTTAATTACGCTATAAAAATTTGTATATACTTATTTGTTTTGAATGCTAGGTTAATCAGTTACTGAGAACAATGTATTAAGATAAAGATCTATTATAGGGGATTTTTCATCTTTGTAATTCTGTCAATTACACTTTTATACATTTTGAAGCCACCTAGTCATTTGTAAGCATGTTTGGACTACTGATATTTTAAGTGCATTCATTTTTCATAAATAGTGATTCTGTGTTAGTCTGAAAAATGCTTCCAACATCCCCTAAAAATATCCATATTCTAATCTGTGGAAACTATGAATGTTGCCTTATATGGAAAAAAAAATGTGAGTTAACAACAACAACAACAGCAACAACAACAACAAACAAAGATCCTTGTAGATGCAATAAACCTAAAGACATTGAGATGGGGATATTATCCTAGATTATCGGTATGAGATGATTTGACAAGACGCAGAGGAAATTGTGATGTGAACACAAAGAAGAGAGAGATTTGAAGATGTTGGCCTTGAAGATTGCAGTGACATGGCCAGAAGCCAAAGCATCCTGATGGCCACCAGGAGCTGGAAGAGGCCAGGAACTGGTGCTGCCTGAGAGCATCAGGAGGAGGCCCTTGCTGTCACTTTAATTTCAGTCCAAACTCATTTAAGACTTCTCACCTCCAGAGCTGTGAGATAATGAATTTCTATAATCTTAAACCACTAAATTAGTGGTAATCTGGGGGCATTTGGGTGGCTCAGTTGGTTAAGTGTCTGACTCTTGATTCAGCTCAGGTCATGATCTCACAGTTTGTGAGTTCAAGCTCCATATCGGGCTTTGCACTGTCAGTGCAAAGGCTGCTTGGAATTCTCTCTCAATCTCTCTCTCTCTGACTGCCCTTTCCCAACTTGTGTTCTCTCTCTCTCTAAAAATAAATAAACTTTGAAAAAAAGCATTCAAATTTGAGGTAAGTTTATAGAAGAATCACAGGAAACTAATACAGATATTCTCTTCTTGTCTGATATTACTTTATGTGATATACTAATTGACTGGGATACTGTTCACTTTTGACTTTCAGTTTATTAGTGTTCCTATAATTTTTCTTGGGCCTTTTTAAAAAGTTTACAGTTTGGTTTTAATCTAGTTTGGCATTCTTTGTCTTTTAATTGGCAAATTTATTCTGCTAACATTGAGCTTGAATGTAAGTATTATTTGGGCTAAATCTACTGTCATATTTTCTGTTATTAGTCTTAATTAAAAATTTTTATTAATTAAATTTTTAATCTTTTTTTTCCTGTCTTCAAATGAATTAATTCTTTCTTCACTTTCTATTTTTTTTTTTACTATTTAGGATGCCACTTTTCAGTGATTATTGAGAATTTTAAAATACATAAAATATCAAAGTATAAATTTAAACATATTTACTCATTTTCTGTAAAAGTAACATCTTAGAGCATTTTACTTCCAATATTCTCTTTTTAATTCAGATGCTTTTTTGGTTAATGGTATGGGTGTTTTTTTGTTTTCATTTAAAAACATTTTTTTAGTTTGAGTGAAGTTTATACACAATGTTACATTAGTTTCAGATGTACAACATAGTGATTTGACAAGTTTACACATTATGCTGTGCTCACCACAGGTGTAGCTACCATCTGTTACTATACAACACTCTTAAGATATCATTGACTGCATTCTCTATGCTGTGCCTTTATTCCCATGACTTACTCATTTCATAACACAAACTTGTATCTCCTTCTCATCTTCACCCATTTTGCCTATCTCCCATCCCCTACCCCTCTGGAACCACCAGGCTGTTCTCTGTATTTATAGATCTGATTCTGCTTTTTGTTTCTTTATTCTTTTGATTTTTTTTTTTTTTTTAGAATTCACATATGAGTGAATTCATATGGTATATGTCTTTCTTTTTCAGTCTCACTTATTTCACTTAGCCTAATATTCTCTAGGTCCATATCTGGATCTTTTCTTTTGTAAGAAAAATAAATTAGAGGCATCTATATTGGTAAAGAAGTTAAACTGTTACAATTTGCAGATGACATGACACTATAAATACAAAACCCTAAAGACTCCACCAAAAAACCACTAGAAATAATAAATGAATTTAGTGAACTTACAAGATATAAAATTAATACCCAGAAATCAGTAGCATTTCTATACACTAATAGTAAAGTAGCAAAAAGAGAAATTAAGAAAACAATTCCATTTACAATTGTACCAAAAAAGAACAAATTACCCATGAATGAACTTAACTAAAGAGGTGAAAGACCTGTGCTCTGAGAATTATAAAACACTGATGAGAGAAATTGAAAATGGTTAATGTTGTTCTTATAGATTACTAGTCATTCAAATTTTTAAAATTCATTTTTATTTTAAGCAATCAATTTAATTGTTTTACACTTTTTTCTCACATATCAAACCTTCTTACTTATGTTATTATTTATATTTCAGAACTTCCTGAAAAACATGTTTCAGTAATTTTTTCCTAAGGGTTTATTTGTATTAAGTCCTTTTTATTGGATTGAAATTTGTTTGGAAGGAAAAAAAGACATTTAATTGAATGGTAAAAAGTAAATGCATGAATGTAAGTTGAAATTTACTTTTTTTCAAATAGTTAATATTAAATTATTATACTGTATTAAATATTATACTGCAATTCTTTGTAGATAATAACTTTTGAGTCAATTTTTTATGATTTTCTCATCTATGGTATTCCTTGCTTCTACAAATACAGGCTTGTTTGCTTGTTTCTTCTTTGGAATACTCAAAAATTATTCTTCCTTCTCCCCAAACTGTTTCTAGCTTTTTATGATCTTTATTAGTATTTTTAATGTTTATTTTTGAGAGAGAGAGAGAGAGAGACAGAATGTGAGTGGGGGAGGGGCAGAGAGAGAGGGAGACACAGAATTGGAAGCTGACTTTAGGCTCTGGGGCTGTTAGCACACAGCTCGATGTGGGGCTTGAACTCATGAACTATGAGTTCATGACCTGAGCAGAAGTCAGATGCTTAACCAACTGAACCACCCAGGTGCCCCTCTCTCTTGGTAATTTTAGATCTGGGTTAATATTTTCTTCTACTTACATAATTTTTCTATTGTAACAGCTTTACTAAATATTTATATTACTGATTTTCAGTTTCATCATCCTCAACCTACTTATATATCTCAAGATTGAATATTCTTTCTATTTCTTGTTGTCATTTTTTACCATAATTTTGGGTTATTTTTTCTAATTCACCTGACACATTGTTAAATGAACTCTAAGCATTTCCTTAAATAACCATAATGATTGTTACCAACTGCGAAATCTGAAAATATTTCACAGTACCAGCTGAATGCTAACTTATGTAGAACTCTCAGATTAGTCAATAGCTCTCACATCTGAAGATTCAGATTCAATGCATCATCCACATGCTTTCAAAATTATTATTTAGGACAGGAAGTTATGAAAGAGAGGAGTCCTAAATGTGTGCCTAGATTGTCATCTCCACAGAATATCTATCTGGGTCCTTCAGTGGAAGGGAGAATATATTTTTAATTTTGAGGTTCTATGAAGTTTTAATATTATTCAGACTAGCTGCATTGATCTTTGATTAGTATTTAATTCTACTTAGCTAATATCGTTTTTAATTTAGTGGGTTTTTTTCTTAATGTGGACCAAACTCCAGACAAACATGTAGTATACTCAGAAAAGATACTTCAACACTAACTGATGCAATCTGGTTCAAATTCCCATGTTTAGTGCATCAGTGTGGATGCTTCTCATTTTAGTAACCTAATAGGAGCATTTAAATATGCACAGTTGGCACTCTAAAGTTTTTCTTGCCCCTAAGAAAATATAAGTGGCAACATAAGTGGCAAAATAGCATAATTAGAAACTTTTCGAAAATTTTTCAAGTGTGAGCGTAGAATCCTTTTATTAAAGAATAAGTCACATACAGCGATTACTTGTGGTATTAGTTTTTCCCTGGTTGACTATGAAAGTCAAGCCAGTTGGTAAAGCATGAAGAAAAAAAGACACCATTTTTCCACTTAGGTAAATTTCTGAAAGAGATTTGGGTCACCTTAGGTATGAGCTGAGACTGCATTAATTTTACTTTAGTTGACATTTATTAGGTGTTCATTTTGTCCACATCATTTTTTACTGTAAATGAAACCATATCTATCCTTAGAAGTTCTTTGCTATATATAAAACAACTAAATGCATTTGGCTTTAAGGAGAGATTTTCAATAGTAATTGTTAACAATAGATAAATTTGTGCATGTACATACACAAATAAGTTGTGGTAGATGACAGCTTAGATGACCCCCAATGGTCTCTGCCTCCTGATATTCATGCCCTTCTGTATTCCCTTCCCTTAGATCGTGAGCTAACCTCCCATCTCTCTTCTAAGGAACTAAATACAGTAAAAGTGATTGAATGTCACCCTTGAGATTAGATTGCAAAAAGACTGCAACCTTCATCTTGTTTGCAACCTCTCTGCCCCTGTCTCTGCTCTGTTTCAATGTCTCTTCCTCTCTTTTAGTAAATTGTAGAGACATCTTAGGAGTATCTAACTAAACTATGCTCAGTTTATAGGCCCACAGATTCTTTGAAATAATCAATGTATATTCTTTTAAGCCACAAAGTTATCGGGTGATTTGTTATGAGCTAATGGATGATTAATAACTATTTGATAAAATATGCATTAAAAGTTAACTTGCTATAAATTTGTTCTTATTAATACTAATTTTTAGTCATTACTACATTCGTGTGTATTATATTCGATCCTCAAAATCTTGAAATATTATTTTATTGTTTATAGCTACTAGTAACAACATGTTATGATGCAATATATCCCAGCTTGGTTTTGGAAATAATATCAAAGAGTTTGCTTACAAGGAAGAATAAATTATTTTCTTCCACTTTTATTCATTTTAATTAGTCATTTGGTCAAGAATTAATGTAGATATATTTTGGCTACACTTTGCTTATTTTATTGTGGAGATGCTATGGGGATTTATGGGATTATGCATTTCATTCATAGATCCAAATTGCCTTATATAAATAGTTACTTTCTCTTCCTACAAGGTATTCATCTAAATTTTGTTTTTCAACAAGATCTGCTTTGATATCATTGGGGTAATATAAATTTAATTATCATAAATATATTAGAAGCAACTAAAATCAAAGGAAAATAATGATTTTATGATCTACATATTGATATTCTGTTGTTTGAAAACTAAATTAAAAACAAAAGTAATTTAGTTTCATAATTGATGTTTGCATAAAAACAGTACTAAATGCATTACACACCATATAGCAATATAGTCTAGTAAGCTCTAGCTAATTCCAATGAGAAAAAGCAAAACACAGGCTTGATGCAGAAAGTAAACTTATTACCAATTCAATTGTACTATATCATCAAAAAAAATCTAGTAACTATCTGCACAACGTTAAAAAATAGAAGAGTAAAAGAATGTAAGCACTGACTGATAGAGCAGAGCTTACATCCAGACCAAAATGAGTTGGAATATATTAGGAAGATGAGCAGGCAGGAGGAATGAAGTTATATTTGGGGTGACTATAATATGATGCCAATCAAAACATTATGTTCTTGTGTAATGATAAGGTTTTGTGGTTTAGCTTTAAAATGGGGTATGCATCCCTACATATATATATCTTTATCAGCAAGAGCTGCTTTTATTTAAAATGTCTAGAATAATTGAATCAGATGGTTTAGGAACTGGATGGGAAGAGATTGTTGTCTTTGGCAGAGGTGAGTAGTCTCAGATTTGGTGGGACCGTCACACTTGCAGCTGGGAAGAATAAGATTTCTCAATTGGCAATTCCACAGAATTCTAGTCCACAACAGAGGGAGTGAGAAGCTCTGAGGGGAGTGACCACATAGAGGGCATGGATTAGACAATAGGTTTGTTATTTATTTATTTAGCTAAATATTATAATTTTGATATAAATATTGTATGCAAAACATGTAACATTTTTAAGACAAAAATCTTAAGAGGTATACTTGATTTCAGAAGTGTCTGAAATCGCTGTTCAAGCTACTAATTACTAATCCAGTAAAATTAATGTAAGAAATTTCTTTTAAAAGGAGGAACATAATAACATTTAAGAAAAAAGGACCTATCTGTTTGCAAAATGGGAAAGTATATTTATCTAAACTCATACAGTATAGTTTATCCATAATACTTACTTTTACACTAATAGGAAGGAATCACAGTTTTAAAAAAAATTATTTAAATTCATGTTAGTTAATATTCAGTATAGTATTGGTTACAAGAGTAGAGGACAGAGATTCATCACTTACATATAACACCCAGTGTTCATCCCAGCAAGTGCCCTTCTTAATGACCATCACCATTTAGCCCAACACTCCCCCACCTCTCCTCCAGCAACCCTCAGTTTTTGTATTTAAGAGTCTTTTATGGTTTGTCTCCCTCTCCATTTTTATGTTAGTTTTCCTTACCTTCCCCTATGTTCATCTGTTTGGTTTCTTAAATTCTACATATGAGTGAAATCATATGATATGTGTCTTTCTCTGACTGACTTACTTTGCCCAGCTTAATACACTCAAGTTTCATCTACACTGCTGCAATGGAAATGGTCAGAAGATGAGAAGGAATCACCTTTGATTCGGTTAATTCAACATGTATTACAAACAGGATTTTGTATTGAACTGAGCTGATGAAAGTTCTATTAGATCTGTGCTTATTTATCTTATTTTACATTCTGTAAAGTTCAAATTTTCACCGTACAATTTTCACGTACTTTCACCGTACGTATTCCTTTGCATACGTCAAAGGAATAGTTTTTACTGTTGCATTTCCTTACTAATTTCCATGATGTCTGCATGAAAGACAGACATTTTGTGTGGCGCAATAAAACCTGGCTCACAATTCAAGGAAAACAGTTTCCAAAAGAAGATGAAAGATTCCATATAAATTGGGGACAAAAAATGACACCAAATAAAACTGAAAATTTTACCCAGGCCACTATTCACAGCTCCACCTAAATAAATACATCCTTCCCTCATGCTTAAATTCTGTCAAGAATAAACACTTTTTAATGTTATATTCAATTATACGGAGACATATGAATACAAAAAAGTATTTTTGGTATTAGAGGAACATCACAGCGTATATTGATCACTGCAACTTTCTAGTCTCCAAGTCCTCTACATTATATTCTATACTTCTTCCATAACCGTGGCAGGCCACCAAATATTTATTGATTGTTCTATTTTGTATTAAGACAGCCCACTTGTTGCCTGGATGATACTAACTGGGTTATCACATTTATAAGAAGAAACAAATTCAATCGTGTAATTCCCGCTCTCAAAATTCCACCAGTTGTCACAGAATGGGTGAATTCCTTACCATGAAAAACATATTTTTCACTTCTGTGTTCATCCACCATCAATGCTTATCTATGTTTGTTCGATTTTGGTTAAATTTGAAACAAGCACACTTCACAGAGCTTGTCTTACAATATCTATTTCTATGTTGTTTTGCAATCTGATCCTATCTGTAATGATTTCACTTTTGTCAAAATTCTGCAACTTCAAATAGAAAAACGATTAAGTCCTATATGACTTGTTGTCCTCAGACTATTTTTGTACAGATTAGGATCTAAAGTAAAGATGCAAGAATGCCTGTTGAATAGTTTTTCTTATGATATTCAGTCCAGAAGCCAATTCCTTTGAAAAATAAACAACTTTTTATTACTTTGAGCTTATTAAGGTCAATTAATAACTTTGGATCAGATTAATTTTTCCTTTTTCCACCCATATACAATTAAGCACACTAGAAATAATCTAACACAATCATAAAATGACTCTGAAGGTTGAAAAGATGAAGATGTACTAGCTAGAGACATCAAGACTTAAAGAGAAATACATGGGTAACTTCTAGATTGGGTGGAATTATGCTGTACAACTCAGAAATGCCAACACGTATACACACACACACACATACCCACAGAGAGAGAGAGAGAGAGAGAGGAAAAGAGAGAGAGAAAGAGACACAGAAATTAAAGAAAAAAGAAAAGAAGAGGATGTTTTATCTGACTTGAGAACTAGGAAAGGTGCATCTCAGCTGAACTTAGGAAGAAAACCCATACCTAGTAACAAGAGCAGATACAACCTACCTGCAGCAATGTGATCAACAGAGCTCAGGGGACAAAATCATGCTTTGTTCTAGTTTCTGGTTGCAGTGACCCAATCTTCCCATAGAAGCAGCAACAGCAGGACTTGGGCAGGCCAATCCACTAGATCACATCAGAAAAGATAGTAGACGGCAGCCCCCTCTGCATGAGTCAAACTATATTAAAAAGCTTTGGTTATCAGGGGTGCATCTGACTTTGGTTCAGGTCATAATCTCATGGTTCATGACTTCTAGCCCTGTGTCTGGCTCTGTACTGACAGCTCAGAGCCTGGAAGCCTGCTTTGGATTCTGTGTGTCCCTCTGTGTCTGACTTTCTGCCACTGTTGCTCTGTCTCTCTTTGTGTCAAAAAAAAATAAACATTTAAAAAATCCAAAAAAAGTTACAGTAATCAAAACACTATGACAGTGGTATAAAAACATACATAAATCAATAGAATAAAATAAAGGCCTAGAAATAAACCTGAATATATATGGTCAATTAATTTATGACAAAGGAGTGAAAAATATACAATGGAAAAAGAACAATTTCCTCGATAAATGGGTTGGAAAAAACAGACATCAGTATGCAAAAGAATGAAGCTGTACCATTATCTTAGATCATAAGTAAACAGTAACTCAAAATGAATTAAGGACTCATTGTAAGACCTGAAACAATAAAACTCCCAGAAGGCAACTTGGGCAATAAGATCCTTAACATTATTCTTGGCCCTAATTTTTAAAATTTTGATCTCAAAAGCAAAAATTAAAAAAAAGTTGGACTACATAAAATTAAATATTTGCACAGCAAGGGAAATCATCAACAAAGTGAAAAGGCAACCTACAGAATGGGAGAAAATATTTGCAAATCATGTATATAATAAAGGGTCAATATTCAAAATATATAAAGAATGCGTACAATTCAACGGCAAACAAACAAACAAATGATCTGATTAAAATACGGGTAGAGGATCTAAACAGAACTTTTCCACAGAAGACATATAAATGTCCAACAGGTATAGGAAAAATTGTTTAACATCACAATTCATCAGGAAAAGGCAAATCAAAGCCACAATGAAATATCACCTCACACGCATTAGAATGACTATCTTTTTGGTAGGAAATAAATGTTAATAAAAATGTGCAGAGAAGAGAACTCTTGTGCACTGTTGGTGGGAGTAAAAATTGGTACAGCCACTATGGAAAATAGTAAGTATATCTTCAAAAAATTAAAAATAGAACTACCATAGAACTAGCAATTCACTTCTGGGTATTCATCTGAAGAAAATGAAAACAATAATTCAAGAAGATATATGCACCCATACTATGCTTACTGCAGTTGCAACATGATTTGTAATACCCAATATATGGAAACAAGCTGTGTTCATCAATGAATAAATGGATAAATACAATATAGTATATGTGCGCACACACACACACACACACACACATGCAATGGAGTATTATTCAGCCATAAAAGGAATGAAATCTTGCCATTTGTGACAGCAGGGACCTTGAGGAAAGTATGTTAAGTAAATAAGTTAGATAGAGAAAGACAAATACCATATAAACTTTCTTATGTATAGATTCTAAAATGGAAAAAAGAAAAACAAGCTCATAGATACAGAGAACAGTGGTTGTCAGCAGCAGGGCCGATGGGGTGGTGGTAGACAAAATCAGTGAAAGGGGTCACAAGGAACAATCTTCCAGCTATAAACTAAATAAGTGGTGGATGTGAGATACAGCCCGGCAACTATAGTTAGTAATACTGTATTGCATAGTTGAAAGTTGCAAAGAACATAATCTGAAAAGTTCTCATCACAAGAGAAAAATTCTTACCTGCATATGATGATGCATGTTAACTAGACTTATTGTGATTATTTTATAATATATACAAATAATGAAATGTTATTTTGTATACCTGAAACTAATATAAGGTCGTAAGTCAATTATACCTCAATTTAAAAAAAAAGACATAAAACTATAGAAATAGAAAATATAAACTCAAATTCTTAAAAAAAAAAAAAAAGGAAAGAATGGCGCTGGAGCAATTGGACATCCACAATCAAAAACAAACCAAAACAACTCCCTCAACAAAAACCAAAACATAAAAATAAAACTGAACCAAAGTCTCATAACTTACTTAGAAAAATAATTCAGGGGACCTGGGTGGCTCAGCAGGTTAAGCGTCTGCCTTCAGCTCAGATTATGATCTAATGGTCCATGAATTTGAGCCCCATGTCAGGCTCTGTGCTGACAGCTCAGAGCCTGGAGCCTGCTTTGGATTCTGTGTCTCCCTCTCTCTCTGCTCTTTCCTCCCTCCCTCTCTCTCTCTCTCTCTCTCTCTCAAAAAAAGTAAATATTAAGAAAATTCCAAATGGATTATAAACTTATATGGAAATATACTTTAAAACATTTGGGGGAAAAATGGTGCAAATTTATTTAAGAAAGATTACAAAACTCCAATTTAAAATATTTAAAATATATATAAGTAAATTAATGGATAGAAAGATTCTATATCACTAAGCTGTAAGCTCCTTCTACCTTAATTTATGGGTTCAATGCAATTCCAATCAAAATACCATTTTTTTGTGGATACTGACAAATTTGTTCTAAAATTTCTATGGAGACCCAGAAGAGCCAACAAATAGGCCTTAATTAAAATTAAGAACATCTGCTTTGCAAAAGTCCCTTTTAATACAATGAAAAAACAAGCCACAGACTAGTAGAAAAAGCTTTGCAAAAACACCTGATGGTAGCTCTATGACAGAATAGTAGAAAAATTTTGCAAAATACATACTTGATACTGGTATATGAAATATACAAAGAACTCTTAAAATTCAACAAAGGAAAATAGAAAACCCAACTTAAAACTGAGCAGAAGATCTAAATAGACATATTGCCAAAGAAGAACACAGATGTTTAAGCATATGAGAAGTTGCTCAACATCATATGACATTAGGGGATTGCAAACTTAAATAATGATAAGATATAACTACTTACATATTAGAATGATTAAAATTCAAAATGCTGACACCCCTAAATGCTGATGAGGGTATGAAGAAACAGGACTCTCATTGTTGATGAAAATGCAAAATGATATAGCCGCTTCGGAAGACATTTGGCACTTTCTTACAAAACAAAACATACTCTTACCATATGACCCAGTAACTTCACTCCTTGGTATTTAACCAAGTAAATTGAAATCCATACAAAACCTTTCACACAATGTTTTAGCAGTCTTACTCATAATTAACAACATTTGGAAGCATGCAAATAGATATCTGCAAATGGCTTTCACTTGGGAAGAGGGTGAAGAGACAGAGTACGTATTGGAAGAAACTGTTTACTTACCATATATACAATAAAAATGTCCACTTTGAATATATAATGAACTCATAACTCAAGAGTAAATTTTTAAAAGCCTGATTAGAAAATTGTTAAGAGACACAAACAAGTGTTTCACTAAAAAGTATATACTGATTTGACAAACGCACGTGAAAAGATATTCAACTTCACTAGCTATTAGGAAAGTTCAACTTAAAACCACAATGAGATGTCACTATTCACCTGTGAGAATGGCTGAAATAAAAAATAATGCTCACACAAAATGCCAACAAACCCTATCACTCATACCATGATGCCAGGAATGTGTAATGGCACAGTATTCTGGGAAAGTTTGGCAGTTTCTTATAAAAATAACATACAATGTTGTATAATGCAGAAATTTCACTATTGGACAATTTTCCCTGAGAAATAAAAATTCATATGTATACAAAACTTTGTGAACAAATTTTAATAGAACTTTGTTTTTTGTATCCCAAAATGGGCATCAGCCCAAATGCCTTTCAATAGGTGAATGAGTAAACAAATCATATTACATGCATACTTTGGACTATTATGCGAGTGAAAAGCCAGTCAACTACGGATACACAGCTTGAATGAATCTCCACAGAATTATGCTGAGTGAAAAAAAACCATCATCAAAAGTTGACATACTGTAGGACTCTACTTACGTAACATGTTTTATTTTTATTGTGGTTCAATACACATAAAGTAAACTTTATTTTATGTAAAGTTATTAAGTCTATGACTTCAAGTACATTTTCATTATTGTGCAGCCGCAATAAACATAAATCTCTAGAACTTTTTCATCCTCCCTAAGTGGTGTATCTATTACACATTAACTCCCTACTCTCACCTTTCCCCAAACCCTAGCCACCATCATTCTACTTTCTGCCTCTGAACTTGACTATTCTAGGTAATTCATATAGTTGTAATTATATAACAGTTGTCTCTGTATGACTGAATTAATTCACTTTGGCTAATGTCATCAAGTTGTATCATGTGTCTAACTTCACTCCTTTTTAAGGGTAATATTCCATTTCAAGTACATAACACATTTTATTTATCCATTTATTTATTATATAAACTTTTGAAATGAAAAAATATGTAGGACATGATTTGATTAGTTGTTTTTTTAATGTTTATATATTTTTGAGAGAGAATGAGAGGAGAGAGAGATAGAGAGAGAGACAGAGACAGAGAGAGAGAGAGAGAGAGAGAACACAAGTAGAGTAGGGGCAGAGAGAGAAAGAGAGAGAATCCTAGGCAGGCTCCATGCCATCAGCACACAGACTGATGTGGGGCTCAAACTCATGAACCATGAGATCTGATCTGAACCAAAATCAAGAGTCAGACACTTAACCAACTGAGCCACCCAGCTGCCCTATTTGTTTTCAATTGCTAGAGCTGGAGCTAGGAATGGGGAAGGAAGTGGGTGCACTTATGAAAAGATAACGTGAGGGATCCTTTTTTGGTGACGGAATTGTTTTCTTTTTTGTGGTGGCAGATACACAAATGTAAAGATGTGATAAAATCACTCAGAATTAAATACACACATATGTGCACGTGCACTCACCCCTAGAAAATTACATGTAAAATTGCAGAAATCTGAACAAGATCAATGTCAGTATGCTAATTGTTATTTTCTGTTATCATTTGCAAGAACTTATCATCAAAGGTATTTGGAAAACTATACATGGGATCCCTCCATATTAATTTTTACAATACCCTGTGGATCTTCAGTTATTTCAGAGTAAAATGAACAATTAAAAATAAAGAAGTTCATGGGGTGCCTGGGTGGCTCAGTCAGTTGGGCATCCCATCTTTGAATCAAGTCATGATCTCTCACAGTTCATGAATTCCAGCCCCTCATTGGGTCCTCTGCTATCAGCACAGAGCCTGTTTCTGATTCTCTGTTTCTCTCTCTGCCTCTCCCCCACGAGCATTCTCTCTCTCAAAAATAAACAAACATTTAAAAATAAAAAAATAATAATTTCAAAAATCTCATATCTTTTAGGTAACGTGTGGATATTCTTAGTCTTAGCATTGCTTGGTGCATCTGATAACGAAGACTGGTGTGAAGCATCCAAATAAGACTTGGGATTATAAAGCTATCCTAGAAAAAAAAAGATATTTGAGTTGTAGATTGAAAGTATTCAAGTGAATAATGAAACCAAGGTATTGAGGTCATTCTAGGCATAAGAAATAACTTGAAAAAAATCACACAGGCACAAAAGTGCATTTATTGAGGAAAGTGTAAGGAGCCAGTTTTGTCCATAAATAATTGAACAAAATAGAAAAGATAAAGAGGAGTTAAAATAGGAATCACTTATATAGAATGTTAGGAATTAAACAAAAAGATGTTTGACCTATATCCTGAAAGCCCTGAAGAGCTATTGAACAACTTTAATGAGGAAATAATATGATTGGAATTACATTTTGTAAAAAAGTATGGAAGGTGATACTAAAATGTTTTAGAATGGAAACTGGAAGATTAGAAAAGAAGCTATTGCTCATAACATTTTGCCTAGACCAAAGTAAGGGCAGTGGAAATAGGGAGTCAGAAATAGAAAATAGGGAAAATGATAAAATGGAATCTAGAAAGAAGAGAAAGACTGTGCATTGTAAGACTTAGAATTTAATCTAAAGGAAGAAGGGAGCATGCTTGGAGCACCATGTGTTCTGCAGTACAGAGTGAAGAAACATTTTAAAAAGAAAAGTTGCCAGGAGAAAAAATGCAATGTTATACAGTAGGAGACAGTAACAAGCCATACCTTCCAGAGATAACCACTTCATTCATGTACAATTAGTTTAGTTTACTTAATTATAATGTAAATAATGTTTTCAAATACTTTTGTTTCATATTCTAAGCTCTCATCAGGCTTCAGCAGCAATGGGACTATCTAATTCTTGATGGAACCTCTTGACTATATGGTCTTTGGCTTAAAACATAGGCATAAATATCCCTCAATGATCCGAACTTCCTGAAGGAAATGACTCTGCTCTGGGCTTTAATACATTCTTTTTGCTGTTATAACTCTCATAAATCTACGACACTTTGTTGAAAATACCTGTTTCTCCCACAAAATTGACCATTTTTCCCACTTAGCATTAGAGATACAGAAACCTATTCGAATTTGTTGTGATATTCTGAGATACATTAGCCATTCAGTAATCTTTGTTACCAAATAGAATTGGCTGATTAATAAAAGATTGATTTCTACACCATGAGTATAAAATGCTTCTATCATGAAAACATTTATATTTTCTATATCCTGTCTTCAGTTTAGCACATAGAAGGATTAATAAATTGAGGATACATAGACCAACATTATATGTCTTTTATACCAAAATTAATGTACTAGAATTTCATCTACTTTTAAAAATAAAGAACTTAGATATGATTTACCTGTAGACTGTTGAAGAACAGTGTATTGTAAACAAATGTAGAATATTAATCATCTCCACTATAAAACTTAATCCAAGTGTTACTCAATATCTGTGTTTATCTATATGGAAATATTGTGCTGATGTGATAGAATCTAAATCTAAAAAATTCCTACTAGGACACTTTTGCTGCCTAGCTCAAATTATATATTCAAGCTAATATAAGTACTTTAAACATTTTTTTGTTAACTCAGTAAATACTTCCCACTTCAGAATTATGGAGATTTCGATCTATTATTTCCACGAGTATTTTTAAGAATTCATTTTTTTCATTGTAGGGTAAGAGGGGGAAAAGTGAATATTAGACTGTAATGTGCATTATACTGGAAGCTTTTCTTTTTTTTTTAATCTTTTAATATTTTTATTTATTTTTGAGAGAGAGAGAGAGAGAGAGCGTGAGCAGGGGAGGGTCAGAGAGAGAGGGAGACATAGAATCCGAAGATAGGCTCCAGGCTCTGAGCTGTCAGCACAGAGCCCGACGCCAGGCTCGAACCCAAACCCATGAACCGTGAGATCATGACCCGAGCGGAAGTTGGACGCTTAACCGACTGAGCCACCCAGGCGTCCCTACTGGAAGCTTTTCTTAGAGAATCACTAGGAGAAACAATTCTCTCTAAAAGTTTAACTGCTTTGTTTTTTTAATTGGGTAGTAAATTTCAAGTGTGGGATTCAATTTAGGACAAAGTGATTTGAAAATTCATGCTTTATGCTTTTCATAGCAATTCCCACATGGAGGAAATAATGATAACTGTATAAAGAGGCAGTGAGTGAGTCATGAGGCTCGAGCACTTAGCTTTTGAAGTGAGATGTGGTTTCATGTGTCTATTTTGCCAGCAACGAGGACTGTAAATATGAGCAAGTAAAACTTTTTCCTTCAACTGTATAATGGGCATACCAAAAGTTACTACTTCTAAGAGTTCTGTAAAAGGTAAATAAAATAATGCATGTTGAAATTATAGAATGATTCTATGATAATGATAAAATCAACATATTTTAAGTAAGTTCACCAATTATTGTTATTATCAATGTTCAGAATGTTCATAAAACTAATGCAAAACTGTTTATGTACACTATCAAGAAAGATTTGGGGAGCTTCCTGAAAGCTTAAGGATAATTGATTAGCTGAAAGATATATAGCAGCAAAGCCATTTGACCTCAGATATTTTTAATATAAAGCAATCCTTGCTTTTGCATAATATCATAATAATCGAAACTCATGTGTATTGGAACCTTGTCCACTTTTTAACATGGTTCCATAATAACTGGGCCACTGTACTGGACATATAGTAGCTAATTGTTAAATTGTTGATGAATTTAAACAAGATGACACTTTAAAAGTGCATCCTAATGCATCCTAATGCATTTCAATGCATCCTAATTCTTCATTTTCTTTTTTGTTTATTTTGTCAGATAAATAATAATAATAATAGAGAGAAGAGTTAGGATGGCACAATAGTACAGGGACCCTGAATTTGTCTCATCCTTGAAACACAGCTAGATCAACACCAAACCGTTTTGAACACCTAGGAAACTGATCTGCAGATTAACCCAACAGTCTGCATAATTTGAGTGAGAGATCTTGGCATGTGTGCCGCGCAGAGAGGTGAATTGGGGGAGAAAAAAAGATGTGATGCCACAAAGGGTAGGGAGCTGTTTTTGAAGAAAGAAGACAGAGAGAGAAAGAGAAAGGGGAAGAGAGTGCCGTGCATTGGGATCATGCAAGAAAAACACTCCCTCCAAAAGTAACTGTAGACAAAGAGAGAGAGAAAGGGTGAAAACACTCCAAGGAGACTGGACAAGACATCTGTTCCCCAAAACTATTGATGGGGGAAAAGGAGAGGGTTTCAAAACCACCAGTTTTTTGTAAACAGTGGAGCACAGAGGTTTTGGAGCTCAGTGCCTGGCAGGGCTCCAGTGAGGAAGCAGAGTGAATCCCTGGGAGCTGGCAGTATGGTGGAGGAGAAAGGGTTCTCCTGCTTGGAGTCCATTTGGAAGATGCAATATGGCCACTTCACAGGCAGGCAAAAGTCCCAGAGGGCATCAGAGACCTGCCATGTTTACAGAAAAAGGAATAAAGACACTGGCTGAGGGCAGCAAACCCTGGAACTGGTTATGTGTCGTGATTTACCGTAAACTCTGAGCCTTTGCCATTATGGGGCAGCACAAATGTTTTCTAGAACAAGTCTTACCTAGTTATTGCTTGTTAAGATCTTCCCCCAGAGGATCAGTGCAGGTCTGAGTCCCAGGGGCCTCTGAAGTGTGGGGTTTTGAAACACAGACATATCTGATATAAAACTCTGAAGGGAGTCACCACCTGTAAGGTGAACAGCTTGGACATACGGGTGGCAGACTGAAGCCTAAGAAAAAGGAGGGGTGATTGATCACAGGTGTATAAGGGTGTTAAATTCCCACTTTGGAGACTTGATAGCCGGTGAAGCCATTTTCACCACTCACACACCTGTACTGATTGACCCCAATGACCTAAGCAGTGCTACTAAGTGGAGAATAAAGCTGTTACACAAAGCCCCACCCACCTGTGCCCTCCAGTCATATCTCCAATAGGGCAAGTCTTCCTGAGAACCAGAGCAGTAGGTCCCTATACCAGAAGACCAACACAAATCTCTTCCACCCACTTAGTCAAGGGATCATAGTGTGGTATGGAAAAAAAGTTTCAGTTCTATGGAAAACTGGATCTAGCTTCATTTGGGTTTCTTTTTGTTTGTTTGTTCCTTTTCTTTGTTTCTAGTTTGCTGTCGTTGTTGTTGTTTTTCTCTCTCTCTTTCTTTCTTTTCTCTTTCTTGGATAAAGAGTGACCAAATTCTTATTCTATTTTCTTTTCTATTAAAAACTAAAAAGTCCTTAACGTATAATGGAAGACAGTTCAGTTTCACAGCAGATCTGTCCACAGAAACTTGACAGGCCAGAAAAGAGTGGAGGGATATACTCAACATGCTGAGTGGGGAAAATATGCAGCCAAGAATTCTTTATCCAGCAAGGCTGTCATTCAGAATAAAAGGAGAGATAAAGAGTTTCCCATACAAAAAAAACTAAAGGGATTCATGATCACTAAAACAGACAATTCTGCAAGACTTTTTCAAAAAAAAATTTAATGTTTATTTATTTTTGAGAGAGAGAGACAGAGTGCAAGTAGGGGAGGGGCAGAGAGAGAGAGGAAGACACAGAATCTGAAACAGGCTCCAAACTCTGAGATTTCAGCACAGAGCCCAAGGCAGGGCTCAATTTTGGAGTGGTGAGATCATGACCTGAGCTAAAGTTGGATGCTTAACCAACTGAGCCACCCAGTCCTACAAGAAATTTTAAGGGGCACTCATTGATTGGAGAAACAAAACAAAACAAAACAAAACAAAAAAAGACCAAAAACAACAAAGACTAGAAAGGACTAGATAGCATCACCAGAAACACATGACCTCTACAGACAACACAATGGCACTAAATTCATATCTTTCATTACTCTGAATGTAAATGGACTAAGTGCTACAATCAAAACATGGGGTATCAAAATGGATTAAAAAACAAGATCTATCTATATGCCGCCTACAAGAGACTCCATTCATCAAGGAGCTCTAACAATTTTAAATAATTGTGGTTCCAAGTTGGGAGCACCCAAATATATAAATCGATTAATTAATGACAAACATAAAGAAACTCATTGATAATAATACCATAATAGTAAGAGACTTTAACACCCCACTTACAGCAATGGGCAAATCATCTAAGCAGAAAGTCAACAAGGAAACAATGGCTTTGAATGACATACAGGACCAGATGGACTTAATAGATATATTCAGAACATTTCATCCTAAAGCAACAGAATACACATTCTTCTCAAATGCACATGAAACATTCTCCAGAATAGATCATATACTGGGTCACAAATCAACTCTCAACAAGTACAAAAAGATTGAGATCCATTCCATGCATATTTTTAGACTATAATGCTATTAAACTAGAATTTAACCATAAGGAAAAATTGGAAAGACCACAAATACTTGGAGGTTAAAGACCATCCTGCTAAAGAATCAATGCGTTAACCAAAAAAATTAAAGAGTAAAAAAAGTTCATGGAAGCTGGTGAAAATGAAAATGCAACAGCCCAAAACCTTTGGGATACAGCAAAAGTGGTCATAAGAGGGAAATGTATAGCATTCCAGGCCTTCCTCAAAGAGGAAGGAGGGTCTCAAATACACACCTGAAGAAGCTAGGAAAAGAACAGCAAATAAATCCCCAAACCAACAGAAGAAGGTAAATAATAAAGATTAGAACAGAAATCAATGGTATTAAAATAAAAAATAAAACAGTAGAACAGATCAATGATACTAGGCGATGATTCTTTGAAAGAATTAACAAAATTGATAAATCCTAGTCAGACTTATCAAAAATTAAAAAGGAAAGGACCCAAATAAATAAAATTATGAATGAAGGAGAGATCACAACAAACACTGCAGAAATACAAACAATTATAAAAGAATATTATGGGGGCGCCTGGGTGGCTTGTCGGTTAAGCATCCGGCTTCGGCTCAGGTCATGATCTCACGGTTCGTGGGTTTGAGCCCCGCGTCGGGCTCTGTGCTGACAGCCAGCTCAGAGCCTGGGGTCTGCTTCAGATTCTGTATCTCCCTCTCTCTCTGACCCTCCCCCTGCTCGCGCTGTCTCTCTCTGTCTCTCAAAAAATAAAAATTTAAAAAAAATAAAATAAAAGAAAAGAATATTATGAAAAAGTATATCCCAAAAAATTGGGCAATCTGGAAGAAATGGGTAAATTCCTAGAAACATATAAATTACCAAAACTGAAAGAGGAAGAAATAGAAAATTTGAACAGACCCATAAACCAGTAAAGACATTGAATTAGTAATCAAAAATCTCCCAGCAAACAAGAGTCCAGGGCCAGGTGGCTTCCCATGGGAACTCTACGAAACATATAAAGAAGAGTTAATATCTATTCTTTTGAAATTGTTCCAAAAATTAGAAATAGAAGGAAATGGGATTCCTGAGTGGCTCAGTTCGTTAAGCGTCCGACTTTGGCTTAAGTCATGATCCCACTGTTTGTGAGTTCGAGCTCCGCATCAGGCTCTGTGCTGACACTCAGAGCCTGAAGCCTGCTTCAGATTCTGTGCCTCCCTCTCTCTCTTCCCCTCCCTTACTGATGCACTCTCTCTCTCTCTCTCTCTCTCTCTCTCTCTCTCTCAAAAATAAACATTTTAAATTTTTAAATAAAAATAAAGATATTGAAGGAAAATTTCCAAACTCATTCTATGAGGCCAGCATTACCCTGATCCCAAAACAAGACAAAGACTCCACTAAAAAGAATTACAGACCAATTTTCATGAAAAACATGGATGCAAAACTTCTCAACAAGATACTAGCAAATAGAATACAGCAACACATTCAAAGAATTATTTACATTCAAGTGGGATTTATTCCTGAGCTGCAGGGGTTGTTCAATATCTGCATACCAATGAATGTAATAGACCACATTAACAAAGGAAAGAATAAGAACCACATGACCCTCTCAATAGATGCAGAAAAATCACTTGACAAATTATAATATCCTTTATAGAAACCCTCAAGAAAGTAGAAGGAACATACCTCAACATCATAAAGGCCATATACAAAAGATACACAGCTAAAATTATCCTTAACGGGTAAAACTGAAAGATTTCCCCCTAAGGTCAGGAACACGACAGGGATGTCCACTCTCACCACTGTTGTTCAACATAGTACTGGAAGTCCCAGCCTCAGCAATCAGACAACAAAAAGAAATAAAAGGCATAAAAAGTGTCAAGGAAGAAGTCAAATTTTCACTTTTTGCAGACAATATGATACCCTATGTGGAAATCCCAAAAGATTCCACCAAAAAGTTGCTAGTACTGATACACCAATTCAGTAAAGTCACAGGCTATAAAATCAACGTACAGAAATCTGTTGCATTTCTATGCACCAATAATGAAGCAACAGAAAGACAAATCAAGAAATAAATCCCATTTACAATTGCACCAAAACCCATAAAATATTTAGGAATAAACCTAGCCCAAGAGGTAAAAGATCTGTATGCTGAAAACTATAAAACTTTTATGAAAGAAACTGATGAAGACACAAAGAAATGGAAAACATTCCATGTGCATGGATAGGAAGAACATCTATGTTAAAATGTCCATGCTATGTGAAGCAATCTACACATACAATGCAATTCCTATCAATATTACATCAGCATTCTTCACAGAGCTAGAACAAACAGTTCTAAAATATGTATGAAACCAGAAATGACTCCAAATAGCCAAAAAATGTTGAAAAAGAAACCCAAAGCTGGAGGCATCACAATTCTGGACTTGAAGGTGTATTACAAAGCTGTAGTCATCAAGACACTGGCGCTGTTACAAAAACAGACATATGTATCAGTGGAAAAGAATAAAGAATCCAGAAATGGACCCACAAATGTATGGGCAACTAATCTTTAGCAAAGCAAGAAGGAATATCCAATGGAAGTAAGACAACCTCATCAGTAAATGGTATTGGGAAAACTGGACAGCAACATGAGAAAGAATGAAACTGAAGTACTTTCTTACACCATACACAAAAATAAGTTCAAAACAGATGAAAAACCTAAATGTATGAAAGGAAACCATGAAAATCCTAGAGGAGAACACAGGGAGCAACCTCTTTGACCTAGGTTGCAACAACTTCTCCCCAGATATGTTTACTGAGGCAAGGGAAACAAAAAAAGCAAAAATGAACTATTGGAATCTCATCAAGATAAAATCTTCTGCACAGCAAAGAAGGAATCAACAAAACTAAAAGGCAACTGACAGAATGGGAGAAGATTTTTGCTAATGACATACTGGATAGAGTTAGTACCCAAAATCTATAAAGAGCTTTTCAAACTTAATACCCGAAAAACAGAATTTGCAGAAATAGGCAAAAGATATGAATAGACAGTTTTCCAAAGAAGACATCCAGGTGGCTGACAGACAGGAAAAGAGGCTCAACATCACTCATCATCAGGGAAATACAAATCAAAACCATAATGAGATATCACCTCACACGTGTCAGAATGGTTAACATGAACAATTCAGGAAACAACAGATTTTGTTAAGAATGTAAAGAAATGGGAACAGATTTGCACTGTTGATGAGAATGCAAACTGGTGCAGCTACTCTGGAAAATAGTATGGAGATTCCTCAAAAAGTTAAAAAAAGAACTATCCTACAACCCAGCAATTCCAGTACTATTTATCCAAAGGATACAAAGATGCTGATCAAAAGAGGCACATGCACCCTAATATTTATAGCAGCACTATCAACAATAGCCAAATTATGGAAAAAGCCCAAATGTCTATCGACTGATCAATACATAAAGAATAAGTGTTATGGGGCACCTGGGTAGCTCAGTTGGTTAAGCATTTAATTTCAACTCACATCATGATCTAGTGGTTCATAGGTTCAAGCCCTGCATCAGGCTTTGTGCTAATAGCTTGAAGACTGGAGTCTGCTTGAGATTCTGTGTCTCCTCTCTCTCTGCCCCACTCCCCCACCATTCATGCTCTCTCTTTGTTTCTTGAAAATGAATAAATGTTAAAAAAAAAAAAGTGGTATATGGATACAATGGAATATTACTTGGTGATCAAGAAGAATGAAACTTTGCCATTTGCCACAATGTGGATGGAACTGGTGTATATTAGCTAAGCAAAATAAGTCAGTCAGAGAAAGACAAATATGATTTCTCTCATATGTGTACTTTAAGAAACTAAACAGATAAACATAGGGGAAAGGAAGGAAAAATAAAGTAGGATAAAATGTAGAGGTAGGAAAGCCATAAAAACAGTCTCTTAACTATAGAGAACAAATTGAGGATTTCTGGAGTGGAGTTAGGTGGGGGGATGGACGAAATGAGTGATGGGAATTAAGGAGGGCACCTGTGATGAGCACTGAGTATCTTACATAAGTGACGAATCACTAAATTCTAATTCTGAAACCAATACTACACTGTATGTTAACTAACTTGAATTTAAATAATAATAATAATAATAATAACAATAATAATAATAAATTAACACCCAAAGTCATATAAACTTTTCACTTTTTTATTGCATGTTTTTCTCCACCAATTCCTCAGATTTGGATAATTTAAATTGTCTCATATCTGAACAGCTACATCTAAGCAGGACTCAGAAATATAATGTCTATGCTCTTCAACTCTCTATCATGTAAAATTTATTCAATTAATGTACATTCTATATTTCTTTCTTGTGTTTCTAAAGTGTATGTTTTAAAACCTAATAGCATTATAAAAATAGAAATCTATATAAAGGATGGATCAGGAAGTTTAATGCTAAACCTTTAAAAAGGTTATAACTTAAAGTTGAACTTAAATTCTCTTAAAGTATCTATGCTTTAATAATAATAATGATAATAATAATAATAGTGATAATAATATAATCCCCTTCATATGTTTGAAATCTTGTTTTCCCAGTAAATTTAAACTCTATCACATTGCAAAATTTTCTGTCTTCGTTGGAGACATTGCAGGACAAGTTGATAAAGTGCCAGAGTGAAAAGTGTCATGAAGGCAGTCAGTTGTAGGTGCTAAGCATAGCTCAGTCCCTTAGCAGTTAAGCCATGTGAAACTGGCTAGGTTAAAATCAAAAGTCAAAGATGGCAATATCATATTCTTCTACATATTCATAACTTCTCTGAATTCAGTTTCTTAATTTCTAAACTGAGGTAAATATTTCCTTTGTTGTAAAGAGTAAAGCTAAACCAATATTAGCATGTTTGGAATCCTAAAGGACTCACTCAATAATAGCTATTTTATTAATTCTAGTATATCTCTATACTTATTTCATTGTGCTTTACAAACTGCTATTTAATTCCTCTAGGATTAATTTAAATGCAAATGTTGCATTCAGATCTTAGCAGTTGTAAATTGGAAAAAAAAAAACAAGGTTACAGCTTTGAAATAATGATAAATACCCTATTAACTTTAATTGTTATTTTCTAGGAAGCATGTAAAAGAGTGTGACAAGAACATCACCATAGGCAAAGGTCTATTAGCCAACTAGACCAATAAAAATTATACCTCTTGTCAAAATTAGAAGGGCCAGCAATCATTAACAAGACTAATAAAGAATTACAGTATTAATTTAAAAGTTTATTTTTATTCACTTGTGAACCTTGGTCAAATTCCAGAAGTCACATGAAGAAAATGGAAATATCAGCTGTCTAATCAGAGAAGGGTTGACTCTCCAGTCAGGAAATCAATTATTAAACAGTGCAAACATTATTTTAATTTAGATTAAATTTGTTTCTCAAAGTTTATGCGGTTGTTGTTAAATAGATTCTTTCTTTCTCAATAATTCCCAAAGCCACAATGCTACCCCATCTACCAGTAGCAAAATTTGTACTCAGATAAAGGAGATTTAAAGCACATGACAAAATAACTAGCATTTCTATCCATGCCTTTTTCATTACATTAGACTATCTGAGTTCACTTTATATTTAACTATTTATCTCAAATAACTAATTTTGGGGAAAACCAGAAACTAAAATAGATATAAAATTTCAACATTATATCTATTTGGTAGACAAATGTAAAAACTGGGACATGAGTTTGCAATCTCTTGTCTTTCAAAATACTTTATGGAAAATAACATTAGGGAGGAACAGTAACAATTAACCTTAATGGAATCTAACAATATGGTTTCAACACCACATGATAAAGAGTTACCGCTGTTGGGCTCAATTTTCAAAAAGATGTTCTTTCTTAATAAGAGTTGTCCCTTGACTTGAGCCTCTTTCAAACTGAGAAACTTTACATTAACTTTAAAGGCTACATTTTCTTACCGTAATCTTCCTTCTTCTAGTTTAAATCTTCCAGAGAATTTACCACACTTATTAAGCCAAAAATAATTTTTCCTTGATTTTCCCTTATTCAATTCCCCCCCCCCTTTTATTTTAGCTCTTGTCTTATCAGGATTTGGAGTCTTTAATGATATAATTAATTGTCAATATGTTGAGAAGACATTTGAAAAGACAAGGGTTTTTTCCCATGTTATCTGAATTACTATTATATATGTGACTGATTCTGTATAAATTTCTATATATAAGTACACCTAAGTATAGAATATTTTCAAACATATCTTTAGGATAAGATGATCTGATGCCCATAAAACCCATCACATTGATATTATAAATGTCTAACACTTATTGAGAGTTTACTATGCATTAGACATTATGCAGTGCTCAGTTTATAAAGAGGCCCTTTATTTTTTAAATTTTTAATTTTAAATTTATTTATTTAAATTCAGGTTAGTTAACATAGAGTGTAGTATGGGTTTCAGGAATAGATCCCAGTAATTCATCACTTACATATAACACCCAGTGTTCATCCCAACAAGTGCCCTTCTTAATGCCCATCATCCACCTCCCCTCCAGCAACCTTCAGTTTGTTCTCATAATTTAAGAGTCTCTTGTGGTTTGCCTCCCTCTCTGTTTTTATCTTATTTTTCCTTCCCTTCTGCTATGTTCATCTGTTGTGTTTCTTATAAAGAGGCCCTTTAAAGCCTCATTTACTGTTGAAGAAACTGAAAAATATAAAGAATGTAATTCACCTACTATCATATAGTCAACAAGTATCAAGATTTGATCCCAAGCAGTTTGTCTCCAAAGCTGCACTCTGAAACTTCACCCATTATTCATTGTCTAATCATGTGGCTCATGTATCACTCATGTGTCTCTCTCTATTATACTGACAACAGTAAATGCATCAACATACACCACAAATTCAATCTGTTCTTCGAACAAAGAGAAATCATCCTACAATATAAGATTTTCCTAGATACTTACCTTGGAATTTATATAACTGTGTGCACAGAAAATCATATAAAATAGCTTAAAGCTTACTTTTTAACATTGTTACATATCTCATAAAATATTTTATCTAACTCATTTTTCTAAATTATGACATATTATGGAAAGGACTAAATTTTTAGATAAAGTAAAATGTGCAACACTTTTTTTGCTTTTGTAGAAAGTAACTTGCAAAATATTTTTCTTCAAAACTTGACTTTTTAATCATCTTTGATAAATGGCAAGTTTACATTTTGACATAGGTAAAGGGCGTTAAGAGAATACTTATTGTGGTGAGCACTGAGTAATGTATAGAATTGTTAAGTCATTACATGAAAAACCTGAAACTAATATAACACTGTATATTAATAGTACTTTAATCTTAAAGAAATAAGAGAAAGTTTTTTTTTTAAGTTTATTTATTTTGAGAGAGAGAGAGAGAGAGGAGGGAAATAGAGGAGGGAGAGAGAGAATCCCAAGTAGGCTCTACACTGTCAGTGGGGAGTCCGATGCAGGGCCCAAACTCCAGAACTGCGAGATCATGACCTGAGCCAAACTCAAGAGTCAGAGGCTTAACCAACTAAACCACCCAGGCACCCAGAGAAAAAGTGATTTTAAAAGAATGATAAATATAAATTTGAAAAGGATAATATTTAATTTTCCAACACTCTGAAGAGAAATGAATCTTTGTAACGCTACACTATGCCATTGTTCTTTTGACTGGGACTGCTAGATGTCCACTTACTCGGCATTAATGACTACACTACTCACCGAAAACTCTTACACTCTAACGAGAGGTGTAAATTCCCTGCCAGTCCATTTTATCTTTGCACAACGTTTTGACAATTTCCTTTTTAAAACAATAAATTACTGTAGTAGTATGTGTGTTTTCTAAATCACTTTCTTTGCTGTTAACAGCCATGACTACAAGTTTACACATCATTTGTTTCTTTGAGGGCAGGAATTTACTGTTTCTTGTAATGGAAGAATTTAATTTTAATTTTGGTACATGTCCAAAGCAAACAAAGCATTTGCTTGCTATTTTCAGTAATACAGTAGAATAAAAAAAAAACTTTCATCACATAATATTAACTGCAAATTATATATATGATAGAATACATATGTGAATCAATTTCATACTTATTGTAGTTTTTTGGTTTGGTATATATAAAACATGTTTTACAGGACTGTCTCAAAATAGAAATGGAAAGAGAACACATGAGAAAATATTTTATTTCCCTCTTCCTTCTATTTTTATTTTTATTTAAATTCTATGACACTTGCTTGGACTCTTAGGAAAGAAAAAGTCATTAAATCCCCTGATGTTTTAACATTGTTGATAAAAGAAAACAAACACATTGTTTTTCTTCACTTAGAGGAAAGAGTAATAGCATGGCATTTGAGGCAAAAGAAAAGAGGAAAACTTCCATCTTTCTCTTCTGGTCCAGTGATTGAAACATCTTTTTGTGTTTGCTAAATGAAACATGACTTGGAAATAAAGCAGTAAGAATAGTGACTGGGTATGTGAGAGGTTGAGCTTGATGATGGGATCTACTTCCAGTGCCACTGGTGGGCCTTTATTTCTATCAGAGGGCAGCACTTTCACTTAGAGTACAAGGAGAAAATTCAACCAATTTTTGTGTGTGTTAGAGTAAATCAAGTATAGCTACACTGCACAAGGCAGGAGGCTCTTAAACACACTTGCGTACTGTAGGATTACTCGTCCCAAGCAATTTCAATCTCTCCTTTCCTGTGACAAAGCCAGATATTCCAGTCAATGATTTAACAAATAGGAGTCAGAGTGGTTGTGACTCATTCCACCTTGATTGTTCAACACTAAAGCTCCCATAAATGCCCATATACATTTTTATAATTGAACCATGGGAAGACTCCTTAGGGATTCTTGTTTGTTTTATTACTTTGAGTTAAAGGCAGTCTTTTTTGCCTACTTCAAAAGTACAATAATTTGTAGATATTGAAAAAATATGTACTTTTGATAATGAAGTCAAAATAATTTGTAGTGTAAGATATTTTAGTTTCCATTCAGACATAAATTATTTTTAAATGCTTATTATTTTATTTTATTTCATTAAAAATTAATGTTTATTTTATTTTTGAGAGAGAAAGAGAGCACAAGTGGGGCAGAGGTAGAGAGAGAGGGAGACACAGAATATGAAGCAGGCTCCAGGCTCTGAGCCTTCAGCACAGAGCCCAAGGTGGGGCTTGACCCCCAAAATCGTGAGATCATGACCAGACCCAAAGTTGGAGGCTTAACAGACTAAAACCACCCAGATGCCCCTAAATGCTTATTTTGTTAAATATGAGTTCAGATAAGTAAAGAAGCCCCATTCAACAACTTATTCTGCTACATGTCTCAATAATGTATTTCTAAAATAGCATAGACACTCTCCAATTGTGATTTGATTTTCAACAGAGGTTTAGTGATCAACAAGAAAATGAGCAAGGTTGAGTATTATTACAATTTAAATTTACAGAATTAATCACAAATTCCTAACATTTAAATTGATCTTGGCTATGTTTTTTCTTTTTTTAAATGTTTATTTATTTTGAGGGAGAGAGAGACAGAGTGTGAGCAGGGGAGGGGCAAAGAGAGGAAGACACAGAATCTGAAGCAGGCTCCAGGCTCTGAGCTGTCAGCACAGAGCCCGACGCAGGGCTTGAACTCACAATCCTGAGTGAGATCCTGACCCGAGCCGAAGTTGGACACTCAACCGACTGAGCCACCCAGATGTCCCTTGGCGTACTTTTTTAAAAACAATTTTACAAGAGAAGACTGAACTATGGCAAGGCTGATTTGTTCCAGACTTTTTAGCTAAATCAATGTGAAATAAGCTGTATTCAATGTTAAGTTAAAAACAATTAATTGATTTGCTCATGTTCTATCTCACTACTCTCCCATATGCTATTAACTTAAATAGATAACCTTATCCACACATTCCCTGAAGCAACTTAAATCTTTTCTGAGTATGAGTCAAAATAAAAATATATCATTTACTAGAAGAGAGAGATCCAGAACCAGCATATCTGAATCTCAATAAGTCTGTGTTATTTTAGAATTACCAGTAATTTGGTAGAATTAAATATCTAAAATTTAGTCCTATATTCCACTGTGATACTTCTAACCTGATTTCTCTATTCCCAATAGAACTATTTGTATTTTTCTTGAGGATAATAAGACAAGGCTAATAAAGGCTCCTTAGTACCTGACATATCATCTCAATAGGAAGAAAATGTTATGACCTCCATGCATATGGATGAGTCATTTTTTTTTCTGATCAAGAGTTGTGTTTGTATGTGGAATGTGTAAATAGTATAATCAGCTTTGAGCTTCTAAGCAATATTAAATTCACACACTTTGATATAAACACATGGAAAATCAGAGTGTAGCTACTCTAATATAATCTTCAGGGCCCAGAAAGAACAGAACAATTGATTTTATTTTTCTTCATTACCCATTTCATGTCTGTCCAGGAGAAAGGCCGTAGTCATACAACACATTTTGTCACCTATATCTGTTTCTAGATATCATTCACAGTTCACATGCGATCTATTTCAGTGTAAGAAAGTCTCTACCTGAAAGAAAGACCTTATCAGTTCAAATTTTCCACATATGTTAACAATGATTTAGCCTTTCTTGTAACTTAGGCCTAAGATGAAATTTTGTAAACTCTCAGGGAAATCATACCCAATTTTCACTTTTATTTATTTATTTATTTATTTATTTATTTATTTATTTATTTTTGAGAGAAAATGAGCACTAGTGGGGGAGAGAGAGAGAGAGAGCATGACTGTTCTTTGAAGTAGAAGAACAATGATGTCCGAGAAACAAAACAATGGAGAAGAGTCTTACATTTGCCTGAATTAACTTGATTGGAGACAGTTTTCAGGACCTGCTGCAGGAATGTTGAGCCCTGAACTGAGAAGAAGGAACTGGGTATCTGAAGAGGCCAAGGTGGTCAGAGTTCACAGGGCTGAGTACCAAATGAGAGAGAGCAGCACACAAAGAGAACACTGGAAATCTGTAGAGGGCCCAGTTAAGTTAGGACGTGCTAGGAATCTAGTATGAACACATGTTAGGATAAGCTACTGTGAGGAAACTAGTTGAGACTGTGTGAATATCCATCTAAAGAGATTAAACAATATCCAGAGCTCAAATAATAATTGAGTGGTACACCACACACACCATAGGATACTTGATAGAGTACACAGAAGGGTTTTACTACATCAATAAGGGAAAAGTAGTAACAAACAAACTTAAAGGACCCAAAAGAGCCAAACTCTTTCTCAGCTAACAAACTTAAAGAACCCAAAGGGGTCAAACTCTTTCTAAATAATTTAGCAAAATATTAGATTAAAGATCAAAGATATTTATAAGAACACAAATATCCAGCATACAGTAAAATTCAAAATGGCTAGAATACAATTATGTATGAGCAGGAATTCAAAGAAACAAAAAATAAAACCCACAATAAAGGGAAAAAAATCAAAACCAATCTAGAAATGACAGTGGTAACATAATCAGAAGACAAGGGAATCTTAAAAAGTCATGTAACTGTATGCCATGTGTTTAAGAAGGAAGAAGAAACATAAAACATGATAAGTTTAATTATGGATCATAATTTTAAAGACCCAAGTGGAAATATTAGAGATGGAACTGCAAAGTCTGAAATAAAAATTATTATGGGTGGGGTTGATATCAGATTAGACATTGCAGAAAAAATATTGATGAACTTAAGGACATAGCAATAGAATCAATTAACAAAAATGAAGAGCACTGATGAGTTGTGGGACAATTTCAGGTGGCTTAGTTTTCATGTAATGGGAGTCACTGAAGGAGAAGGCTGAGAGTGGTAAGATGGAAAATTACTTAAAAAATTATAATAAAAATAATTTTCTAAATGTTATGAAAATTATAATCCCCCAGTTCTAAAAAGCCAAACATTGAATGCATAATCACAGAGTTCAAATTAAAAAAATTTGGACATACAAGAGTATAAACTGAGTTATTTCATTAATATAAAATTTAAGAAAATGCATAGTGATTGGGACATGAAGGAGAGATTACAGGGAGACAGGAGGGTATTCTCAGAGCTCATAGAGAAATATATTATCTTGACTGTGGATATGATTTTGTGGATATACGTATACATCAAAACTTACCAAACTTTACACTTCAAATATGTGCAGTTTATTATATGTTTTTTATGTATTAATTATTGTGTTAAAAATTTTCAGCAGGGATTATCTGGGAGAAATTTTTAAAAAGCCTTATTTTTTGTACGTGTGCGTGTGCTTATATCTTTATATTTTTTATAGCTTGTGTACTCTCTCTTTCTTGTGTATACATGTGTGTATATGTATATCATATTTAAAAATTGATAGTAATTACAGTTTTGGAGAAAACATACACATAAAGTAGATAGCAAAGAAGATGATAAATGTCTGCAGAATAGTACAAAAAACAGAATTATTTTCTGAGAAAACTATTCAAATGAAAATGAGAATAAAGTTAAATAAATATTAGTATGAGGAGGGTGAAGTATGTGAATATGAATATGTGGAAAGCACTTTAATTTTTTATTAAGGCAGTATGACTATTTAAAACTTGTTTTTTTCCAAATTTTTATTTAAATTCTAGATAACATATAGTGTAGTTTTGGTTTCAGGGGTAGAACTTAGTGATTCATCACGTATATGTAACACCTTCTTTTCATCACAAGTGCCTTCCTTAATGCCTATCACTCATTTAGCCCATCCTCACCTTCCTCCCCTCCAGCAACTCTCAGTATTTTTCTCTATAGTTAAGAGTATCTTATGGTTTGTTTCCCTGTATTTTCCCCCTTTCCCTATGTTCACCTGTTTGTTTCTTAAACACCACATATGAGTGAAATCATATGGTATTTGTCTTTCTCTCACTGACTTGTTTCACTTAATATCATATACTCTACTTTCATCCACCTCATTGCAGATGGCAAGATTTCTTTCTTTTTGATGTCTGAGTAGTATTTCATTATATGTGTGTGTGTACCACTTCTTTATCCATTCATCAGTCGGTGGACATTTGGGGTCTTTCCATAATTTGACTACCATTGACAATGCTGCTATAAACATCAGGGTGCATGTGCCCCTTCGAATCAATATTTTTGCATCCTTTAAGTAAATACCTAGTAATGCAATGGCTGACTCATAAGGTAGCTCTATCTTTAATTTTTTAAGGAACCTTCATACTATTTTCCAGAGTGGCTGCACCAGTTTGCATTCCCACCAACAATGAAGTGTTCCCCTTTCTCCACATTCTTTCCAACATCTGTTCTTTCCTGTGTTGTTAATTTTAGCCATTCAATACAGTGTGACTATTAGTGAAGTAATTTGTGAGGGCTACTGAAGAAGGTGGGTTATATCAACAGTTATCCAAGGTACCACATTTATAATGTAAGAAATTAATTCTCAATAGAAATGATGTTGCCCACTTATGGAATTTGGTAGAGAGAACAATCAAGTACAACTATTGGGATATCGTTAGTAGATTCCAGGGATGCTAAGATTTTCTTAAGGATTTTTTTTGTTGTTGTTTAGAGAGAGACAGAGACAGAGACAGAGTGTGAGTGGGCGAGGGGCAGAGACAGAGGGAGACAAAATCCGAAGCAGGCTCCAGGTTCTGAGCTGTCAGCAAAGAGCCCTACGCGGGGCTCAAACTCACAAGCCATGAGATCATGACTTGAAACGAAGTTGGACACTCAACCGACTGAGCCACCCAGGCACCCTGGGAATGCTAAAAATTTTGAAATGTTAAGGACAGTGTGGACAACAAAGAATTACATCAGGTGTGACCTTCAAATGACCTACTTGATAATTATGACTATAAAAATTATCTGTGACTAGGACCTTAATCTATTTTTACATATAAATATAAAAGTTTTGTTTTGTTATACTTAGTTTTAACATGCCCTGAGATTCTCATAAATATATCTACCATTAGAATTGAGGGAAGAATTTATTTTAGGTCTTTAAAAATTTTACAGAGAGCCCTCCTATCATTTTGCCAAAATAACACTATCTATGGCAAAATCTTTTGTGATATTTAAATACCCAATGCATATGTATTTGTAGTTGTAACTTAAGTAAAGGTGGCAAAAATCTTCATTCAAGTGGTTGAAATTTAGTTTTAAAATTCTGCATGCAATTGAAGGTACTAATGCTCTACTCTGCCAACATATGTTTTTTGCCACTATTATACTAAATCCATGAAGATTAAGTGGGCACTTTATAAATAAACATGCTAATAAAATATTATATGTATATGTATTATTCCCCATGTTTACTAGAAATATTCAAACAGCGTTATTCTCTCCAATATGCTTAAGAAGTCTTCTAATCATGATATTGTTTTCATTTTATTGTACTCTTTTTGTTGAATATGATGAAAGATAAGAAAATATGTAAGCCACACATTAGACAATAATTAATCATACCTGCTACCCATACATTATTCGTATGGTGACGGAAAGCAATTTAAAAGACATAATTTATTCTATTCTATTGAACAATGCTATGGTTTCATGAAGAATCAATGGAATAGGGAAAATGTTGAAAATCAACTGTGTAATGAACTGCGGTGAAGCAAATTTTTACTATAAAGTTGGTGAAATCACACTGCGTGATAATAAAGATTGACTACTTGCATCTGTAATCTTTGTAAGAAAGGAAAAGTTCTGCGGAAAAAGGTAATAATAATATTTATGAGAGTGACTCAATAGTTACTCAATTAACAAAGCCTATTAATGTTTTATATTGGAAATGCAATTATTTTTTTAGTCACTGATGGTGTATTAGAAAAAATACCAGGTATGGTTGTCAGTAGCATATATGTTGGCCATCATAAAAAATACGTTACTAAGTGTTTTTAACAATTCATTATTTATTTATCAGCAACATTTAGACACTAAAAGTCATAAAGAAAAAATTAAAAACACAAATGAAATAGAATTATCAATAACACAAATATATTAAAGGTGACTTGTCAAATAATAATTTTTTTCTAAGTCTGTGAAACAAGATAAAAAGGAGTATTAACATTTTAGTATATAATTAGAAGTGATACAGAATAATTGTTTAAAATATCTATTTATTCTGGAAGAAAATGTAAAAGTTTTGATTCTCGTATTGAAAACATCAGCATTGAAAATAAAATATTGTTAATTTTTATATCATATTTAAGTATATATGTATAGTTAAGTGAGTACCATTTATGCTAAAAGGAAATAAAATTAATCTAGTCCAAGTGAAGATATTTATTATAGAATTTAGCAATTATCCCAATTTTAAAAATTTTCTTATTTTCTAGAGTTTACAGTTTCCATCATTACAGTTTTTGGAAAAAGAAAAAGCTTAAAGTTACTGATTTAAAAATGTATTGCTCTTTTTGATGTTATTAAATATAATTACTAAATTAAAAGATTTGTCAGAACTTATGTGATCACATTGAGCGATTAATATATTTCAAGCAAATGTAAGACATGCTAGCCAAAACTTGGGAAGAGGTGGTTGGTCCATAGCATACTTTAGTAATTGGGGTAATAAAATACTTTAGATGCAATTTAAACTCTATACACAGTATTCGTTTTTTTAAAAAAAATTAGTTTGTTTATTTATTTTAAGAGAGTGTGGGTGAAAGAGAGAGAGAGAGAGAGAGAGAGAGAGAGAGAGAGAGAGAGAGAACAAGGGAAAGGCAGAGAGACAGAATCTGAAGCAAGCTCCAGGCTCTGAGCTCTCAGCACATAGCCAGTTGCAGGGCTCAAAGTCACAGGACCGGGAGACCATGACCTGAGCTGGTCAGACACTTAATGAACTAAGCTACCCAGGTGCCGCTATACACATTTCTTTTGAACAAATTTATTTTCATTTCTAAATATGCTATTTTAATTTATTTGTGTGTGAAATGTACAGTTACAACAAAAACATTAAAATGAACAGTAATCACAGAATAAAAGAGATTGGGGTCTCATTTTGGAAGACAAAGTTAGAACTAAGGTCTTGATTCTAACTCCACAGTGCACTCTCCTTTCTCCTTTTGTTCTGAATGTATGTTGCACCACACCACTATGACAATAATTTTGGCCACTGTCTCCAAAGTAGAAAAATTTGACAAAGGAAAATTTACAACTTCATGAAACTTGAGGTCTCCTCAGATTAGCTCATCTAAGAACTCTCTCTTCCCCTGTTCTTTCTTACTCCTTTTTCTACTTTCAGTCTTTCCTAGAGCTTCCTTGAATCTTTCAATCTTCCCAACTTCAAAACTTGCACCTCTTTTATCCCTATGTTAATCCTTGTTACCAGACTCCCTCTTACTCACAGCTCCATATCACCTACAGGGGGCGTTTGAAGGGACTCAGAGATTCCAAGAGCAATCACCTGAAGCTGAAAAAGAGAATTTGAAATAGGCTGTGCTAGTCAAAACAAGGTTAATACAAATAGCTGCAAACTTTTTTTTATTAACTTTATAGTTTATTGTCAGGTTGGTTTCCATATAACACCCAGTGCTCTTCCCCGCAAGTGTCCTCCACCATGACCATCACCCCCCTATCCTTTCCCCCTCCCCCTTCTGCCCCGTTTGTTTTCAGTATTCAAGAGTCTCATGCTTTGTCTCCCACCCTCTCCCTAACTCTTTTTCCTCCTTCCCCTCCCCATGGTCGTCTGTTAGGTTTCTCCTGTTAAACTTATGAGTGAAAACATATGGTATCTGTCCTTCTCTCCCTGACTTATTTTACTTAGCATGTCACTCTCGAGGTCCATCCACTTTGCTACGAATGGCCAGATTTCATTCTTTCTCATTGCCATGTAGTATTCCATTGTATAGATAAACCACATCTTCCTAATCCACTCACCAGTTGATGGACATTTAGGCTCTTTCCATGATTTGGCTATCGTTGAAAGTTCCGCTATGAACATTGGGGTACATGTGCCCCTATGCATCAGCACTTCTGTATCCAATGGGAAAATCCCCAGCAGTGCTATTGCTGGGTCATAGGGGAGTTTTATTGATAGTTTTTTGAGGAACCTCCACACTGTTTTCCAAAGCGGCTGTACCAGTTTACATTCCCACCAACCAACAGTGTAGGAGGGGGCCCGTTTCTCCACATCCTTGCCAGCATCTATAGTCTCTTGAGTTGTTCATTTTAGCCACTCTGACTGGCGTGAGGTGGTATCTCAGTGTGGTTTTGATTTGTATTTCCCTGATGATGAGTGATGCTGAGCATCGTTTCATGTGTTTGTTGGCCATCTTGATGTCCTCTTTGGAGAAATGTCTATTCATGTCTTCTGCCATTTCTTAGGGTACTAGTAAGCACTTCCTATACCTTGAGCTTAAGACAATCATAAAAACCCATCTCTTCCTTCATGATCTTGGTATCTTGTTATGTCCATCTTATTTAAATCCAGCTGTTGTAGATGATTTGCATCTCCCCATTTTTTTTTCTGGGATAATTTTTCAGCCAGTTCTGTTGAAGATGTTGTCTCTTTTCTGGTGTTCTGTTATTGCTTTCATTATTGATAGTGTTTTATTTTTTGGTATGTTTTGTTTGCTTTTGATATTGACTTGTTTTTTTGTTCCTCTAAAAGGAATTAGGGAGTCTATATATGCTACCATCATTATCTTTCCTGATCTATTGCTTTAATATGTTTCACATATTTAGGATTTTCATAAGAAACTATTTGGAGAGATAATTTCCTCTTCTTTACCCTAAATAAGGGGAATGTATTTTTGAAGTTTCAAAAGGACAATTTAAGTACTATGAGACTGTGTAAGCTAGTAACATATGTTAGTCACTTTATCCAAGAAGTATTTATTAAATATATATTGATAAATACTTTTTAAGAGGTCAGTCTGATTTCTTACAAATTTTTATGAATCCCATTGATAAGTAAGCTAACCTGACTGAAATCAAATTAACTGACAGGTCCAAAAAATTCATATTCATTGAAAAAATCTCACAAAATTTTTTCAGAGTAACAGAGAATGTTGGTCACAAGGAATGATAGTAGCATTTTACATTTTGTTACTCCTATAAAAATCTATCCCATAAAAAAAATCTTATTTACATAAAGCCTTAAAATCGAAATATGTAAAATTTGGCCTATTATGATGATGAGAATAATTTTCTGCAAGAATCTTGTAAATACTATTGAAATAAATATATTGTCTTTTTATATTCCTATTTATTTATAGCATTATATTTTAGTAATGTTACATACCATCGATGAACTTTAGTGCTGTATTTTTCTTAGCAATTTGCTATCCTGATGGCTTAAATACCTCACCAAGTTAAAAAAATAAGCTAATTTTAAAATAGTGAAAATAAAGAATATTCTATGATAATAGAGGTTTCCTAAGTAAATAAGATCTATCTAATGACTAATCAGTAATTTAACTACCTTCCATATGTCTATAAAATAAATATTTGTAAATACCAATAAACTAATTTTCTTCCTCAAATAAATTGTTTAAATACTGATAGGTTTGATACTGGGCCAACCACAACTTGTCTAAATCAAATTTAATATAAACTAAATAGACATAAAATTATCTCTTTGAATTAACTATATTAATTAAATTAAATTTTACATTTTCTCACACACGGAAACAATTTCTAACAATCTCCACATCAAAATCTCTAAATGCTATTGTACTTTCTTTTATTTCCATTTGATCATGCTGCTTCAAAGGAGCAAATTTGGATTTCTATTTATGAAATGAGGGCCATTTATAGCTTCATATGCAGTACTTGCTTTCTTGTTTTTATAGGTACTCTTAAGATACATTTCTCTGTGTTTATTTTTTGAATTTAAATATACTGATAGAGTTGCTCTCAGTATATTTCTCTTAAAACATCTATAAGTCACAAGGAAAATTAACACTTGTTTTCAATAAGTGATATTCCTAGGTTCTAATGAAATTCTGTGTCTTAAGGAACCTCAGCATTTAGCTTATCCCAATAGCTCATAGTATTTGAAGAGATATCCAAGATAATTGTTATTTGACTGATATGTGTTATGACTCAATTAATTATAAATCTTTAGTTTAAGAAAAGCTTAGTTAAATATGTTTTATGTTATGTTCAAGATAGTGTCATCAAATAAATAATATGTAACCACAAGTATACAAGTAGGTTTTGCAGAGTTTACGGATATGATGAGCTCAGTACAATATACAAACTATCCAAGATCCGTATAGATCCATTGGGAAAATTTGAAGATACTGCATTATTGATTTATCATAATCCAATCTTTTCTTCTGCACACTCATAAGCAGGGTCAACTAGGCTGCATCTCTGTAGGCAATGATCCTGCCTGGAACATTATCTCTTTTTCCAAGTGCTAAAAGTCAGTTGGTCTAGACTGAAAACCATGACTTTTGATGATAAAATACTCATATATTTTTGTCCTGTACTTAAAACATTTCCCTAGTGATAAGCCTTACTTGAAGCGCTTTTAAAATGATTTATACAGATTATTAATTTCTTTATCAGAGGTGGATAACAGAAGGTATTGGAAAAGTCAGCATATGATAATGAAAAATATTTTCATTTATTTTTTCTGTTTATAAGAAGGTTTTTTTTCACAGTTTTTCTGTCATTATTCATATCTGATAAAAGCTAATATTTTTGTAAATTTTATTTGCTTTATTTAATTTCTCACCAATTCTAAGACTGGAGGGAGTAGTATAAATATAAGTGATTTCATTCTGCAATAGATACATGTATCTAGTTATTATGCTGTCAACCTTTAACTAAGCTACTCCATGCTATTGCTGGCTTGGCATCCATTTTGTTTGGCCAAACTGCCAGCAGGGCCTCCTGTGAGCACATGCCCTAGATATCACCCCACAAAGTCACAAGCAAATGTAAGTCCCTGATAAGACTTCCCCAAGGGCACTTGTGATAAGCACTTACTCCTGTGCCTCCCAGACACATCCTTTTCCTTGTGGCCCCTTAGATAAAACCCTGTGGAACTTAGAAGATTCTGCTTTTGTTTGTTTGTTTGTTTGTTTGAATTAACTAACCCCAAAGCATCCAGCTCTTAAGGATCCTAATAAACGGATGTGCCTCAGGTCCTTCTTTCTCTGTGCCTGAATCCTGCCTTGACCTCCTCACATGGCCCCGCAAGGTGTGCTGTGAACTTTCTCCAGAACCTGTTAGTAATAAACTTCTTTCAATTCCTTTGTGGCTTTTCTTAAACCTCATGGTTCAACATGTAGCATTCCAAGTTCGACTTAAAAAAGGTCAAGTTATTAAAGCCACAACAATGTTGTACACCTTAAACAATATTGTATGTCAATTATATATCGATAGAGATGAGAAAAAATAAATAAGTAAATTGTGTTTTAACTGTATTCTCTCAAAATTATATAGCATTATTTCTATACATTAATAAGTAAAAGTAATAGTAAAGATAAGTAATATTCATCAAGGCCTAACAATATATCAGAATTTGTACCTGATGCTTACAATTTAAAAAATTTTTTAATTAACATATATTTATTTTTGAGAGACAGAGACAGATCATGAGCAGGGGAGGGGCAGAGAGAGAGGGACACACAGAATCAGAAGCAGGCTCCAGGCTGTCAGCACAGAGTCCGATGCAGGGCTCGAACCCACAAACCGTGAGATCATGACCTGAGCCAAAGTCGGATGCTCAACCGACTGAGCCACCCAGGTGCCCTGATGTTTACAATTTTAGAATGTAATTTGTACACAGTGCGAAGTAGAATTATACACTCCTCCAGAGTTTACAAATGAGAAAGCTGAGTTTTATAAATATTACATCACTCATAAAAGTAGTTAGGAATGCTTTGTTAGTGGTAAACTTTACGTTTTATTCTAATCTGAAAATGTCATATCTGGCAACCTAACCTCATTTTTAAAACTCCTAAATGAGACCATACAAGAGATAGACCTCTAGAATGAAGAATATTTTTCCTCAGAAATTTAAAATCTTTATTCATTTTTCTAGTATTTATTGATAAGGAGAAGCCAACTATAATTACATTTGTTTTCTGCTTTTAGCTAGATAAGTTACAGAATAACGATGATATTTCCTCAACATTTTAGTTATTATTTTATTTTTCTAGAGTATTATTGCTGATGAATATTTATGTTTCAATGTTCCTTTTTCATAAGTAATATACATTTTTAAATATCTTTTAGACTATTTACTTTTTCTTTATGTTTTGCAGTTTTATCAGAATGTTTCTGGATATTCAGCTCAATATTGCCTTTCCTACTATAACAAACTTACGTATTTGGGGTCTCCTGGGTGTCTCAATAGATTAAGCATCAGACTTTGGCTCAGGTCATGACCTCACAGTTCGTGAGTTTGAGCCCCATGCCTGGCTCTGTGCTGACAGTTCAGAGCCTGGATCCTGTTTCAGATTCTATGTCTCCTTATCTCTCTGCGCCTCCCCAACTCACGCTCTGTCTCTCTTGCTCTCAAAAATTAATAAACATTAAAAAATATTTTTAAAAACTTACAAAATTTTCCAGTTTTAAAAAATTATTAGCTATTTTGTCTTTGGATAATGCCTCACAGCCTATCAATATTCCCTGGAATTCCACATAGACTTTGTTGGAACTTTTTATTTCATTCCACGTGCACTTAATTTCTTGCTGTTCATTTTAACCTCTGTTTTTTGTTGCTGTATCCTAGTTGTTCCCTTCTATAAATCTTGTGATATTTATTTTACCTTAATTTCTATTAAAGAATATTAATTTTGAAAGAAAACAGTACATACATATAATGGACTTAGAAATAACAAAATGAACACCGAGAAACCCACAGTTTCAAGAAAGAGTTGTGTATGCTATTTAATACTTAAATAATAATATTCTGTATATGTATATTGGATCAAGTTTATTAATTTCTATTCAAAATGTCTTTATCCTTTCTGATATTTTCTATTTGTCTCTCAGTTACAGCTATATATAATTTCCAGTAATTATACTAAATTCATATAAAGTTAAATTTGTTGCATAATTTTGGTGAATTGAATCTTTTACATATTTCTAAGTCCATTATACGTATGTCCTGTTTTCTTTTAAAATTAATATTCTGTAATAGAAATTAAGGTAAAATAAATATCACAAGATTTATAGAAGGGAACAACTGGGTACAGCAACAAAAAAACAGAGGTTATTTTTTGAAGTGATCTACTTCTATCCAGTTAAGTTTTGCTTTAATTTCTATTTTGTCTTCATCATGTAATTACCTCAGGCTTTTTATATGTTTATATATCTATTGGACCTAGCTTTTTTTAATTGTGTGATTGTTTCTTTGTTTTATGGATTTATTTAACATTTTATCCATTTAGACAACTTGTGTTTTACTGGAGCATGCACTCATACATAATTAACGCTATTACTAATATCATGAGATTTTAATATACTTGCTCTGGATTCTTTTAATTTTTGTATAATCTGTCTGTAGTCATTTCCTCTGCTTTCTTCCTTAAAATAGATAATTCCACATTTACCATACCGTATTCCTTTCCATCACCTTAGAAGCTCTGTTTCTTTTATTGTTTTTTCTTGGAGTAGCTAACTAAGAAAATACAGCATACATCCCTTACTGATCAAAATCTACTGACACACTCATTCTTCTCACATATAATAAAAGGAGTTTTGAGAATATTAATTCCATTCATCTTCATCCCAAATGATTTTCTATTCTTGGTATGTGTGGGGATTACCTTTAGGTGTCAACTTGACAGAGCCAAAGGCTGTCCACGTAGCTGGTAAAACATTATTTCTGCGTGTGTTTGTGAGAGTGTTTCTGGGAGATATAAGCATTTGTATCAGTGGCTGAGCAAAGATCATTCTCACCAATGTGGCAGGCATTGTTGAGGACCCAAATAGGAAAAGACCAAGAAAGGGAGAAATTCTTTCTCTCGGTCTCTGTCTCTTTCTGTCTCTCTTTCTGGGATGTCCATCTTCTTCTGCCCTATAACACTGGAGCTCCTGGATCTCAGGCCTTCAGACTTCTGTATCATTTATTTTGACTTATCTTCCTGGCAATTAATTCTCCCTCCAGATGTGTTTAAACTGATGTATCCATTCACTGAATTGTTAAGTATAATTTCTGTGTTTGTCAAGTTTTATAATTTTTCTTGGCTTTTGTTTTTGTCTCCAAATCTGACCTGTCACTATGTTTTTTAATTTCCAATTATCTTATGAATACTTCAAGATTGGCTTTCATCTCCTTGTAATATTCAGCATAGTTTTATAAGTCTATCTTTCATTATTTAGGTACTTAGAATTGATTATGTGCTAGACATTTTATTTGAAGCAACTTATTTTAGAAATTATTTGAAAACTAGCATGAAGCTTTAGTCCTTCAGAAATGATCCTTTTTTATATATAATATAGGAAATAAAATCATTGGTATTACCTCATCCAATTCCAAAGGATAAGTTTTTCTAGACAACCATGTTTCTTAAAGCCTAAACAGGTCATTTGAATGCTGTTTTTCAAATTGTTGATATTTTATTCTAATGTGTCTGCCTATGATCCTCCAAAATCTTTATATGACATGGTCTTTAACCATAATAGATCTGTTTTATCCCCTAGCCTGAAGGGTTTTTAAGCCTGTAGCCCCTTGGACTTCTTTTTATTTGAGAATAATTCCAAGGTAAAAGAAATTCCCAATTCTGAAAGGTTTGGCTGTGCCCAAGTTTTCTGGCTTCTAGCTTTTTAATTTTAGGAATATTATTATTACTCTTAATTTTCTTAGTTTTCTTTAGCTGTTAGAATAATCCCAAATACCTGTGTGACAAGTGTTGGAAGTTGAGATTTTTTTCTGGTGGTCCTTCTTATTGTCACCAATATTGAAACTGTTTTTATGTCTCTTTATTTGTTCCCAATATTATTCATATGTGCTTCTTTTTTCTGATCTATCAAGCCAGATCATTTATTATACACTCTTTGGTTTTATTCTGGTCTTTTTTTTTTTATAATTTCTTAGAACGTATTCATAGCCTTTTAATTTTTTGCTTTCTTCTACTTAGGGCTTCAGATTTCTCTCAAATTATTCTTTTTGCTGCAACTCACCTTTTAACATTTTTACTTTTGTCTTCATCATCGTTCAGTTTCCAATGTTTTGAAAAATGTACCATGGTTTTTGACCTATGACTTATTACATTTTGACCTATGACTTATTACTAAAGCTTTTTTGCTATCTTATTATATTAATACTAGAAATTTATATTTATTTATTTTGAGTAATAATAATAGCCAATATTTATTTATTACCTATTCGGCTCAAAGTACTTTATGTTTAATTCTCACACTTAATCTTGGAAATAACCATGTGAGAGTAGATGATATTGTTATATCTTCCTTTTCAAACAGCTTTGTGAAAGCTTAATTGACATGCAATATAACACACATATTTAAAGTTTAAAAGGTGATAAGATTTGCTATGATATATGCCCATGAAATAATTTCTATACTAAAGATAATGAACATATCCATCACCACCAAAAGTGTTTTCCTACTCCTATGTAATCCATCCCTCTCAGCTCTCCACCTTTCCTACCCCTTCCCCCCGCCGACATTGATCTATTGTCTGTCACTAAAGCTTTTAAGTTTACATTCTCTATAATTTTATATAAATGGACTTAGGTGAATCTACTCTTTGTCTGGCTTCTTTACTCAACATAATAATTTTGAGATTCATTCATGTTGTTGTTCATATCAATAGTTTCTTTTTTCTTGCTATAGAGTATTGCACTTTATGGATGTCCAAAAGTGTTTTATCCATTCATCTGTGGCTGTATCATTTTATAATTTCTAGTTGTTGTCTATTTCAAATAAAACTTCAACAAACGTTTGCATTGAAATCTTTTTCATGAGCCCATAAATTTGTTTAGACAAATAATATCCAGAGGGCCTCATGATGCACTACTTTTTGAGATATTTGGAGAATCTAACCACATGAATCACATCAGATTAAGGGAACCACTTTATAACAAAGAAAGTGTAAGATTTATTTCAGGACCTTAAAATCTACTTTATATCCCATACTGCACCACCCTGAAATGACTAGCTGGTAGAGTATTTGAACAGTCTGCTGGAGGTATGAAATGTCCCTATCCCCTTTTCCTTGAGACAAGAGTATACAAGGTTGAGATACTATCTTCCAAAATATAGTATACACATTGAATTATAGACCTCTATATATCATTGTATCTCCAGCAGGAAAAATATATAAGTCTAACATAAGTTTGATAATTAAATATGGAAGCTGGACTCTCCTCCACTTATCATCATTCTCAATAACTCACTGAAGTGTTTTGGCATTCTTCTCTCACAAACTAATGTTCTGCCAAGTTACAGCTCTTATTCCCCAAAGGGAACATTCTTTCACCAGGGATCACAAAAACTAAACTAAAAATATGACTGCCACTCAAGCACTTTAGGTTACTGTGTCCAGGGACCAGTAGGCAAAGGCAGGAGTCAGCAGGTTGGCAAGTGTAATTAACTCTGATTATTTTGGAAGGAGATAGGGCTGCTGTAACACAATAGTGGCACGGATGAGATGTATAGCCATCATCCATATAATCCATTTTGGTGCCTCCTGGTACACACTTTCCCAGTCATGACTGTAAATGAACAAGTTTATTAACCTCAGCTAAGAAGGACATGGTGACCAGGGTCTCTGAACACATAAGGAATGGGTGTCTAAGTCATAACAACAGGGAAATCTCTGAATTGGCAAAGGTAGAAGATGAGTTGAATACAGTAGAGGACAGAGACAATGAGTACCCACTGGATGGATTTTGATGGTCAGAGAGATATGTTAACCAAATCTGCTTTTGACAGAGGGCTTGTTGCACTAGTTGTCTGCAGACTGCAGCTGTCAGTTTCGTTAGAATTACCTCAGTTTATCAAAGTGTGGGCCATATACGATGACTGATTGTGGTGTAGATTAAAAGGTTGGTCATCTATGATGAGCCATATAGACTCAGGTTGGCTGAGTTCTTATTCAGACCTACATTACAGGTATACTTCTAACTTCTCCCAAATCTACTTCTTCCATTTTCCTTTCCACAGGTGTCGATGCCTGGTGAATAGATACCATGCATGCCACACTCTATCTCAGCATCTGCTTCTGAAGAACTCAACCTACAAAAGTATTCATAATGAAATGAGGGTCCATTGATATCAGCTTCTGCTGCTTTTTTGTCAGAAGTCTCCCACATAATAGTACTAATATTATATATATGCAAACAGACATGCAAAAACAAATCTCAACTCCCCCTAATGCATATCTATGTTAACATAACTCATTAATTAATTATTCATATTTATTAGAGTTTTTACTGAACAGTAAGTCTAAATTAATTTGGACTAACTCCCCCAACCTTAATCTATCCCTCCGCCCATTAATGTGGCATTCCTCATAAAAAAGAGTGAGAAGGATTTACATTTTTCTCTCAGAATCCAAAAAGTTGAAGTGGTTCCTCAGGGGGTGAAAGGACATTAAAAAGGTGTGGGGACTTATTATTCATTAGCCCCTGAAACAATCATCGTATGCAGAAAGGGAAAAAGTAGCGTCTGTTTGTCCTTATCACTAAAAATATAATGAGAATATAATATAACTCTAATGTGCCTAAAATGTTAAAGAAAACGTTTCTTTCTGAAAAAAATATACTATCATATGCAACTTTAGGATTTTCTTATTTTTCACCAGAGATTTCAAAAAACAACATATACATCAGTATTTTGTCATTTTAGCAAATGATATAGTGATTATATGTCCAGTTTTTACTCTTTGGTAACAGTGAGATCAACTGAAAAACATAGTGTCACAAAAGAGCCTATGAGCACTGGTTCCAAATACCTGCCCCCAAATTCTATCTAGGTTTAATTGTGAAAACTCATCCTAAAATAATTATTTGAGGATGAAGTGGTGGGATAATGATAATAGATATTTTGTGTATTCATGTGATCTCAACACATTTAGGTGAATTCTTGTCGATATTTCTATTTAAAAGAAAAGGTAATATTCACACATTCTGTTCATTCTCAGTCTTTCACAGTGTAACGAAATATAGGTGCTATTTTGGAAATGATGCATTTATTTGTGAAGTCAATAAAGAATGTGCCTAAGGGTAAAGGAACAGTTTGTATACCAAAACACCTTGGAGAATTGTCTAAGCAATGAAGATATAAGCTTTAAAATTTATATTTTAAGTCGAAAAATAAAAATGGTATTTACTTTGTACTTGTCTAGCACAGCTAGTGCTGGTGCAGAATAAAAGGCTATAACTTTATTCTCCTGCAGCCGGGCCCCGCGCCTCCACATCTCCCATAGACTGCCATTTTTATGAAGTCAACCGTGGTTCAGTCACTCTATTAGTAACAAGAATGCCCATTTAGCGTAAACAACAGCAGCATTTTCCCCTCAAGGAAAACAAAACTTTGTCACATTTCCTGATTCATGCAACCATATTAGTTTTATGGGAGGAAATAAATTGTCCATCTTGAATGCTATATCTCTTACAGACTGTGTTATTCATAGTATCAGCTATTACCTCAAAAATGCACTTAAGAATTTTAATTTGAACCTCAAAATATTATTCATATTTTTATCTAGAAGAGTACCTCCTTTTCTGTTATGGGTCGTGGAACAATTTGATAATCCAAATAAATTTACAGAATTTGTAGCAAAAAAAATAAATGAACTTATTGATAAATGTAACTTTTTTTTGACAGGAATATCACTCATATTCTAATAAGGGAAAAACATCAAAATATCCTTGAGTCCTGTCCATGAAACTTTAATGGTTATATGAGTGTTAATTGAAGAATACTTGAAATAGACTATAAAATATAATCAATTCTCCATGTGTTATGCATTTATACTATATTCACTTAAAATTAAGTTATTGAAATTATGGAGCAATCCTAACTGGTATTCAGTATAAGAGTAATGATAAATAGTACTAATAACCTTAGCTGTTGAGCACTTATTTGCTCACATTGCCCTGTGTTAAATGTTTTGCACTCTCATGTTTGTGTCTTTAACTTGGCAGAAATTGACTATTAATATTATGTATAATGTAATATCACATTAATACTTTCATTCTTACATGATATAAGAAAATCTTTGCAAAAAAAAGCTTAAAAAAAGTTTAACTTTTGTGTAAAGTCAAGAATTCCAAAGTAGGAAGACTCTATGTTTTATATGGTATCAACCCTCTTGGCCTCAATAACCTAACTGTGAGAAATTTGGATGATCAAAATCTAACATTTTCATGGGAAACAAATGGCCTATGATATAATCGAGTATGCCTATTCATTTTTTATTTTTTACACTTTATTTCTTTTTCAATTGTATTGACTTTTAAACAACAAATAACATATTTTCCATAAATTATGAATTATTCTATTTATCCCAAATATTGTTTTTAAGATTATTTTAATATAAAAGTATTTTATGGAAATCAAACTTAAATAGATGTGTGAGGTAAAGAGAGTTAAGCTGAACACTCTTGCATATAATCAAAGCCTCTCACATTTCTATCACTACCCTTTTCTCTACATGAAGGCAAATGCTATTCTGAGTACATGAATATCATACTCATGATTTTCAGATTACTTTTATTGAAAAGTAAATAATATATTTTTATTTTTCTCTGCTTTTGAAATTTACCTATTGTGGGTGTCTGGCTGCCTCAGTTGGTAGAGCATAAGACTATTGATTTTAGGGTTGTGAATAGAAACCCCATGTTGCAAGTAGAGTTTACTTTTAAAAAATTATATATGGGAACCACACTCAAGATATACTGCATTTTATTTTATTTTTGCTCAGCATTTTAATTGTGAAAGTTATATGTATGAGTGTGATAGCATAGATATTCCATTTTTGCACTCATATATATTTCCATGAGTGAATATGGCAATTCTTCTATCCAGTCTTCTTTGAAGGATATTCAGATTGTTGCCAATTTTTACAATGTTTCTACGAACACCGAATTATATGTCTTATGATATACATGCATGAGAAATTTTACTATTGAGTAGTCTCATTACTAGAACTTCTGGGTCATTGGGAAACTTTACATTTTCAAGTTACATAAATACCATATTTTTCCAAAATATTTTTACCAATTAGCACTTCCATGAGAGGCATATCTAATACTCCAAATCTTTACCAAAGTGGGTATTACCAGACTTCTACATTTTCTATTTTTTAACAGAAATTATGGTATTTTTTTGAAGTTTATTTATCTTGAGAGAGAGAGAGAGAGAGAGAGAGAATGAGCACATGAGTGTGGATGCCTGGATGCCTGCATGAGCAGCGGAGTGGCAGAGAGTGAGAGTTCCAAGCAGGCTCCTAATGTCAGTGAGAGCCTGATGTAGGGCTCCAACTCACAAAACATGAGATCATGAATGAGTGGAAACCAAGAGCCAGACACTCAAGCAACTGAGCCACCCAGGCACCTCAACTTCTATATTTTTTACTGTAGTATTTATAAACTGATGAGCATTTGTGATAATGATTTTCAGTTTCCTAATTATTGTTAGAGTATCCATTCAGATTTGCTTTTGGTGAAATGACCAATTTTCTTTAAGATTGTATTTTTTATTATTTTTTAAGATTAAAAAAAACCAATATACAATATGTAAATCATTAGCCCATTCTATGGATTAAATACACTCTCCAAATTATTTTTCCATTTTATTTATTGTGTCATTTTGAACAGAAATTTTAATGTGAGTTAATGAGGTCAATTATTTGACTATTCTTGAGTTAAGAAAACTCTATTTTACAATATAAACATATTGTAAAAATGGCTTGAATTTAAACTTAAACCCTTAATCTATCTCATATGTATGTTGTAAGGGTTAAAATTTTCTTTTTCTCTTATGAATTGTGTATTAGTTTGCTTGGATCGCTATTACAAACTAACAGCAATTGCATGGCTTATAAACACTGAAATTTAGTTCTCACAGTTCTGGAGGCTGAAAGTCTGAGATCAAATTGCCAACATGGCCAGTACTGAGGAGGGTCCTCTTCCTGATTGGAGACTGCCATCCCCTCTCTGTGTCCTCACATAGTGGAATAAGCAAGTGAGCTCTCAGTGGTCTCTTTTATAAGGGAACTAACTCATGAAGTCTCCAGTCTCTGGATCTAATCATTTCCTAAAGGTCCCACCTCCAAATACCATCACATTGGGTATTAAGGGTTCAGTGTATCAATTTGGTGAAGGGCACATTCAATCTATAGCCGACTGTGTGTGTGTGTGTGTGTGTGTGTGTGTGTGTGTGTATAATTTTGAAACTGTCCATTCTTCCACTTCTCTGCACATTATTGACTATTCTCTTATGCCAAAGCTGATCTTAACTTTGTTGAACAGGTTTGACAAATAGGGTAAAAAACTAGTGTGGCATAAACAGACATTTGAAAATGGCTTGCTCTTTAAGTCTTTCTATTTATGTTGCTGTCACTATGTAAGAAAGCCCAGTCTAGCCTCCAGGAAATTTGTAGCATGTGAAACAAAACAAACCTGTCTTAGTAGAGACATTTTAGATCAACTATTCTAGGTAGATATCCTAGACCATCCATCCCAGCCAAGCTGTTAAATGACCACAAGATCTGCCAAGCCAGCCAAGAACATAACCACATTAGTTAATACATAAAACTGGGAGCTGAATAAATGCATTGTTTAACCCCTTTACATCTTGGAGAAGTTTGATATGCAGGAAATACATAGCTAATCCACAATAATTAATATTCTCATTATTGAATTCTAAATGATTTATCCTTTCTCTATTAATCTGCAGTCTCATATCTGCCACTGAGATCAAGTTTTATATCCACATGAGGTTCCCCTGTAACATCTATCTTTATTTTATATAAATGACACTTTTTAGTTTTTTTATTATTTTTTAAAGTTTATTTACTTTTGAGAGCTAGAGAGCAAGCAGGGACAGAGAGAGAGGGAGACCGAGGATCCAATGCAGGCTCCATGCTGACAGCACAGAGCCTGACATGGGGCTTGACGTGGGACTCGAACTCATAAAACCATGAGATCATGACCTCAGCCGAAGTCGAACGCTTAACTGACTGAGCCAGCCAGGTGCCCACAAGTGGTCTTTGTAAAACCTATCTCTAAACTATTCTATCTTAATTACCACATCTTTATAGTAAGTTTATCTGTAGTGATCTACCTAAAAGGAACTGGTACCTTTCCAAAATTGAACAGTATGAGTCCATTAATTTGTGGCTTCTTCAAACCTTTTCTTTATCAAAAAAGTTGACAATGATTTCCACAATTTTGCACATATCTGGGTGTGTTTGAGTGTGTGTGGGTGTATAAATATAGAATTACTGCTTTGCTTTTCATGTCTATGGTGACCATTAGAATGTCCTTTCAGACATATGGTTGCAGAGAGTCCAGTTGACTGAAACCTCAGCTGCTATGCTCTAAAATCTATCGTTTCATTTATAGGGAAGTCACACTTCCCATGATCTGCTCGTAGCTAGTAATACAACCAGTATATTGAGGTAGGTCCATTTCTGGACTCATATGATGTATGACTTCGATTTGCAGACACCTTAGCAGGTCTATTAAAATCTCACTGGAATCACTATGCTTTCTAAGAAGCTTTGACTCAACTTTCCCCCCTTCTTTTCCTCTCTTGTTTCATTCACTCTGAGTCAAATTTGTATTTGGCTTTGCCAGCTTCTCTAGGATCCTCTCCCATATTTTTTGCATGTATAATCTGTTTTGGTATTTGCTTCTCAGAAGACCCCAGATAACACACATACTTAATAAAAGTAGAACGGAAATTGTTAGTTTTAATGAATTCTAGTTCATCATTATTTAATGATGAGTGCTTTATTAATATATATCTTATTTAAATAGGCTTTGCTAGAAATATGTTTTCCTTCCTTTCTACAAAAGGTTGATTGTTCTGGCATATATGTATATGCATATATATATACATACATATATACATATATGTTACATATGTGTATATATAATACATTAATATAATACATTATATATGTCTAATACATATAATGTATTGTATATATGTATATATTTATGGCATATATGTGTATATATATAATACATTAAAGTTATGTATTGTTATTCATTGCTCTAGCACCATTTAGTTACTTATTTATTTTGGGAGAGATAGAGACCAGGGGAGGGGGTAGAGGGAGAGAGAGAGTGAGAGTGACAGAGAGACAGAAAGATAATCTCAAGCAGTTTCCATGCCCAGCATGGAGCCCAACACGGTGCTGGGTCTCACAACTGTGAGATCATGACCTAGGCCGGAATCAAGAGTTGGACACTTTAAGACTAAGCCACCCAGGCACATGGCTCTAGCACCATTTATTGAGAAGTCCTTTAATTTTTCACTAAGTTTACTGTGATAATTTTGTTGTAAATAAAACTATTGTATATGTGTGGAACTATTCTGGACTTTATTCTGATTATTAATTTATTTTTGTATTATTTTATTAATACCATTCTTATTTTCTGCAGAAAGATTTAAAACATAAAATTCGTGTGCTCAAAATTTGTTATTCTTCTTGAAGATTGTCTTGACTAGGACATATTGCATCATCATATGAATTTTAAAACCAGCTTGTCAAATTGGATCACACACACACAAGTATGCACAAACAAGTATACACACACACACACACACATACACACACACACGAATATTATATTAAGGCTATTGATTGCTTTGACAAGATTTGATATTTTAACAAGATGTTATATTTTAACAAGATTTGATATTTTAACAATATTGAGTCTTCCAATATTTCTGTTTTTTCTGGGACTCCTTTATATCCATCCCTCAGAAAATTGGTAGGTTTCAGTGTAGTTACTTTTTTTGTCACCTTTTTGGGGGTTAATCCTCAGGTATTTTATTCTTTCCAAGATCTTTCAAATGATATTTGTCTACTTTTAATCGACAATTGCTTTTTGGTTGTTGAAATACAAATGAAGTTTTAATACCTTTTTATTCAATGCTTACTAAGATCACCATTTACTGATCTTTGTGGATATTCTTATGTTTGTAATGCATACAATTATTTCAATTCCATATAATGTATTTCCAAATATGTATTTCCTTCCAATCTTAACACCAATTACTTCTACTTCTTCACATATTGTACTGTAGGATCATCTGTATAATGTCAAATAGAAGGGCTAAAGGTGACGGTTCATGAGCTAGTACCCGCTTTGAGCTCTGTGCTGACAGTGTGGAGCCTGCTTGAAATTCTCTGTTTCCGCTCTATCCCTCCTCTTTCTCTCAAATAAATAAACATTAAAAAAAAAGAAATGCTGAAGGTGAATATCATTTATCTTTCCCAAATTTAGGGGAGAAGCATTTAACAGATCACCATTAAGTTTTGTCAAGAGCAGAAATTTACTTTTGTTTTTTGTTTATTTGTTTAGATACCATTTCTCAATTTAAAGAAGTTTGCTTATAATGGTATTTTCAATATTTTTTAAATCATATCATAGTTTTAAAATAAGATCAAATTATTTTTCTGCACTTTTGGCCTCTTGATGATATATTTTATTAATAGAGTGAATAAGATTGACCTTTTTGCTTTTGTGTTTTTCATTTAAGTAATTTCAGACTTAAAAAATATTCCAAGAATTAATCTGTTGTTATATTTCCTCCCCATTCTCTCTTGAAATAGATAACTATATGGTTAGACAAACACATGAGATATATAGAAAAAATAGGTATGGTTTTCTGAACCACTTGAAAACAAGTTGCATTTATTATACCACTTACTGGGGTTTACAAATTTAATAATTTTTAAAGAATAATTATTTTAAAAAATAACTTGCCCCCATTAATTTTTTTAAAAAAATCTGACTTTTATTTCATTAACTCATCTTTATTATCTCCTCTTTTCTACATATTTTTGGAGGCATTTGTTTTTTTAAAGAGCAAGTTTAGATAAGTTTACATAGTTTGTTTTAGACATTTCATCATTTCCAGTGTGAACATTAGAGCAAGAAATTACTGATTGCAATCACTATTAGCTGGAATAAACAATTTTGAATATTACATATATTTATCTTACAGTTCAATAGATTTTCCATTCGCTATTGTGATTTCTTATTTGATTTATGTCTAAGTAATGACCTATTTAATTTGTAAAATTTGGGGTGATTTTAGTTATTATTACAAAATTATTTTTTTTAATTTTTTCTATCATGATAGTACATACTTATGTAAGTTCAATTACTTGAATTATGAATTAATTGGTTTATCCCTCAGCATATTGTCTATTTTAGTAAATGTTTCATCTGATCATAAAAGGTACAGTCTGTACTTATAGCAAGTAATATTAATTAGGTAAGTTGATTAATCAGGATATTTAAATTTCCTTTATATTCACCAAGCTTTACCTGCTTGTCCTGCGAGTTACTGAGAGTTGTGTATATTAACATTTCCCAACTATGATTGCAGATTCATGTATTTGTTCTTTTCATTCTGTCAACATTTCTTTGTATATATTTTACAGCAATACTATTCAGTGCAAATAAATTTAGGATTAATTTGCTTTCCAGTTGAAGTTATACCTTCACTACTATGAAATATCTTTTTTTATTTCTAATAATATAGGTTTGCCTTTTAGGTTTTTTTTTCTTGATATTAACATGGATAGCATCACCAGCTTTCCTTAAATGCTTGCATAATATATATTTCACGTATTATACTATTTATATTTTTATATATAAAGTGTGTCTCTTAACATGAAAAGATGTTCAACATTACTCACCATTGGGGAAATTTAAATCAAAATCATGATGAGATGTCACCTCATACTAGTCAGAATGGCTGAAGTTAACAACACAGGAAACAGCAGGTGTTGGTAAGGATGTGGAGTAAGGGGAACTCTCTTACACTATTAATGGGAATGCAAACTGGTGCAGCCACTCTGGAAAACAGTATAAAAGTTCCTCAGAAAGTTAAAAATAGAACTATCCTGTGATTCAGCAATTGTACTATGAGGTATTTATCCAAAGGATACAAAAATATTGATTCAAAGGTGCACATGCACCCCAATGTTTATAGTAACACTATCAACAATACCCAAATTATGAAAAGAGCGCGAATTTCCATTGACTGATGAATGAACGAAGAAGTGGTATATATATACAATGGAGTGTTACTCAGCCATCAATAATAATGAAATCTTGCCATTTACAACAATGTGGACAGAACTAGAGAATATTATGCTAAGCGAAATAAGCCAATCAGCTAAAGACATACACCATATATTTCACTCATATGTGGACTTTAAGAAACAAAACAAATAGGGGCGCCTGGGTGGCTCAGTCAGTTAAGCGTCCGACTTTGGCTCAAGTCATCATCTCACAGTTTGTAGGTTCGAGCCCTGAGTTGGGCTCTGTGCTGACAGCTAGCTCGGAGCTTGGAGCCTATCTTCGGATTCTGTGTATCCCTCTCTCTCACCCTCCCCTGCTTGTGCTGTCTCTCGCTGTCTCTCAAAAACAAACAAAAAACTAAAAAAAAAGAAACAAAACAAATAAACATGGGGGGGGGGAAGACTGGCAATCAAGAAACAGACTCCTAACTATAGAGAACAAACATGGTTACCAGAGGGAAGGTAGGCAGGGGAATGGGTCAAAGACGTGATGAGTATTAAGGAGGGCACTTGTCATGATGGCACTGGGCATTGTATGTAAGTGATGAATCATTAAATTCTACACCTGAAACTAATATTATACCATTTGTTAACTGAAATTTAAATAAAACTTTTTTAAAGTGTGTCTCTTTAAACAGGATGTGGTTAAATGTGGAATTGTGTTTACTTTTTGTTTTGTAGTAGGTCAATCTTACTGTAGTTCTTTGACAATTAACACTTAATTGTACATTGCAATTAGTTGACAGTATCATTCATTTATATTAATATATTTGAGGTTAAATCTATCACCTCATTTCTTGCTCTATTTAACCTAGTTTTATTTCTAGTTGTTATTCATTCATTTATTCCTCCTTTATTGTCTTCTTTTAGATTGTTTGAATGTTTCACATTTTCATAATTTCCTAAGATTAACACTTACTTTAAAATTTAATTAATTGTGGATTTTAGGGATAGCTTACCTATTTCATATGCAGCATTAGTTACCATATATTTAAATAACTACGTTTATTGGTTGCCCACTGTGCAAGAATTTTACAACAATTTCATTCATTCCATGCACCCTTCCAAACTTTGTGTTTTGGTTATTATGTCTTTCATACATATTCAATGATGTGTGCCTTAAATGGTAATTTCTTTTTTTATTTTCTTTTGACTATTTCTAAGATTTCTTCTTAAAATTTGTCTTTGTCTGTGTGAGTTCTTAGTTTGGTGACTTTTTAGTACTATTTGGAACTCTGAGTTTCTGGGATATCTGCATTAAAATGTTCTGTCTGTTAGAGAAAATTTTTAGCCATTCTTTCTTTTAATATTTTTTTTACCATATTCTCCCTTTCTCTCTCTTCTTTCTCTTTCTTTATTTTCCTTCCTCCCTTCCTTCCCTCTTATTCCTAAGGCTTTTCAACATTTTTCATATACATTATTTGTCAAGATACTAATTCTGTGTAACCAGTCACCTATTTAACCTATCCAAAGAATATTTAGTTACAGACATTCTGATTTTTGTGTTTTGTTTTATCCAAATTATTTTGTATCAATAGAAATTTCTGCTGAAATCTTTATTTTTTAAACTTTATCTTTTGATCTATTTTCTTATCACTCTAACAATGGAATCATGGGCCACTCTGAATATATTTTTCCTTTATTTCTCTTTTTCCTTGAGTTTTTGGTATGCCTTGTAATTTAAGGTAAACAGTTCTACCTCATAACTGAAAAAAAATACAGACACTCTGAAATGTTATCTTCCTTCAAAGTGGTTGGCATTTTTTAAATAATTGGTAGATAGTTTATCATTTAATCATCCTGATGCTTGGTGCATTTTGTTTTACTTCATAAGTTTTCTCCTTAAAATTAGAAATTGAAATTAGTTATATCTCAAGGAAAATGCAGGAGATATGTATCATGTCTCTCTTTCTTGCCATGACTTGATCTCCAAACTATTTTCCTATGACATGAATGATATCATTTCTTGTTAGGTTTGTGTCAATGATGTTTTTCCCATGGTTTCTTAGGTACTAACTTTATACATGCTTTGAGTCTGGTCCTCTCTTTTATTTAAGTAAAACGTTTTTGCTTTCTTCTTGGGTTTGAGTCTCTGATACTGCAATAATAATAAAGCTGGATGGATATGAATTTTCTCTTTCAAAAATATTTACGTATTGTTTGCATTGGGATAATTTTTCTAATGAGTTCAAAAAGACATTTTTTTAAGTTTTATAGTTATTTTTAGTTAGAAGTTTACTCAGATACAATGTTGAACAAAAAATTCTGTGATTTAATTTTTATCAGATGTTTGAGTGGTTCCAATTGTGTATGGAATAATAAACAATGCACATTAATTTATATTTTGGGAGAAACTTTTAAATTAAATAAAATTTTTGGCTTTATTATTTAACTTCGTGAAATTGTATTATAAATAAAATTAATCTTTTTTAACAGTATTAAATATTCTTAAATACATTAGTGAATATAAAATATGTATTAACATATTTGGAAATATAATAATAAATATGGAAAGGCACTATTATTTTATATATTGTCATCCTTGCCTATATTACCATTCTTTTCAATGTTCCATCTTTATTGATAATTATTATTAGTAATGTTTTGATTTTATACCTTTCATTAGCCATTCTCTTTGTTAAATATATAGGAATAGAAATTTATTCCTGGAAGGATAATGTTTCTGAAAACAGTTTGTAAGTTAAGGCACACTAACATTGAACATTCTTCATTAAGCCAAGTTTCTTAAAATGGATGCAAGTCCATCACAAAGTTATGTAACTATTGTCTGCCACACTCAACTAGCAGAAGCTAACATAATTATATTGAAGAATACATTCCTGTTTGACTTAGTAAATACTCAAGATTAAATTTAATAAAATATGAAATGAACATCAATAAATAAAAATGATAAATCCACACGAAATTAACACCAGGGGTTGGGGGGTGGAATTTAACACCAGGAATGAATCATTATTTTTTTGTTGTCTTCACTAACGGGAGACATACACTCCACACAAAAACACAAAATTGCATCACTTAGCAACAATATCAGACTTCTAGAACTTTGTATCAACAAGTCCCTTGAATATTTTATATTTTTCTCTGAGCAATTGATATGTTGATGTTATGTTGAACTCAAATCTATATGAGAGGTTATATTAAAAGAAAAAAAGAAATTTTAACAGCCAAGAGAGATTTTTAGGAGAGAAGAAAAATTAAGACAAAAGATTTATTCCAACCTTACATGACTTTGGGAATCAAATCAGCTTCTGCTTATTTTTCTTTAGATTTTAATAATAATTATTTAAAGAATCATTTTTTACTTCTCAGTATTTATATACTTCATAGAACATTTGAAATAATCTATGACAGTGAATCTTTGAAACACTTATATCAATCTTATGTTTCTATGTCATTGTTTCCTTTTAGTCTCCACTCCTGAGAGTGGAATAACATAGTGGTAATTTGTGGTTATGGTTTTGTCTACTTATCCCACTTCACATACTCTTCTTTACTGATACTATCTTATTTTAAGGATCTCTAACAAATTGTTGAGGATACTTTGGATGAAGACAATGAAGACCATTTGATGGTGAATCAATTGAGTGGAATTATATTTGCTATTAAAGTAATAATAGATACGTTTTAAAAAGAATTTTAAAAGACTAGGCAAATTGCTTAAATAATACCACCTAAAATACTCATAATAATATTTTGACACTTCTATTCCCTTCTATATGAATAACATTTTGGAAAATTTGGGAACAGTGTTCAGTCATTATTTATATCACTTTTAGGCTTTAGCAATATACAATTAACAGCTTGTCATACAATATGGAAATATGAAATTATTGAATATGAAATATGCTACAGAAATTATTCTAAGATGTCTGGAATCCATTTTTGGGGGAGTAACAATTTGTTCAATTAACTACTTATTATTGAACATCTAGATATCTTATTAGTTTCCTAACATGTTAATACTTTAATGTCATTCTTGCAACTAAATCCTAGAGCAAATACATGGTAACTTCTTTATAATCCACCAACGTGGAAAGTCTGAACTAAACATTATCAACAAGTAAGAATTTGCTGTGTTTACTGAAAAATTGTTTCTGTAAAGCTTATATAGGGGAGGAAAAAGTTTTTCTTGATTCTCTTAAGTTCTGGATCTGGGCCTGAAAATTAAACTGACAAAGACAGATTAACGGTAGAAAAGAATACAAATTTATCTGTTTTACATGACATGAAAACATTCATAAGGAAATAAAGATCTGAAAAAAAGGTTAAATATGATTATTTTTATGCTAGACTTGATGACAGGTAAACAGTTGTGGAAAAAATATGACAGCGTGAAAGATATGTAGTAAGTGTAGTAAATGGGGAGTGGAGGATGGAATTTAGCCTTATTTATTTAGTTCTTGGTGTCCTTCCTCTTGCAGATAAGGATATTCTTCTCTTCTGGGTATGAGAAGGGTGCCTCTCACATGAAGGTGTTATGACAAGTATTATCAAATCATATATATCATGAATATATAGATATATATGTATTTATATATACATATCTGTTAGATATATGAACATATGATTAAGTTGATCTTTAGATAGATCACTTGATTTTTTTTCTAACAGCATATTTTCTAGCAATTATATGAGACAGGAAAATAATTGCTGTGTTTCCACAAGAATATAGTTGTTTTCATATGTAGAAATGGATTTAACAGATAGGAGAAACTAAGATGCAAACATAAAAGAAATTAAGCAATATCTTTATAGAATTTTTGAAATGATGGAGGGAATTCGGTAGAATTTGGAGGTTAAATAATTAAAAGGTTTAAGACACTGTTGAGATAAGGTCCAGGGTTGAAGGGAACATGGTGGGTGTTGAACCATGGTTTTAAAGTTTATTTATTTATTTTTGAGAGGTGTGAAGGGCAGACAAAGAGGGGGACAGAGGATCTGAAGGGGATTCTGCACTGATAAGAGGGACCCCTATGTGGGGGTCATGAGATCATGACCTGAGCTGAAGGTGGACACTTAACCAACGGAGCCACCCAGGAACCCTGAACCATGGTTTTAGAATGTACTCACTTTGTAAAGCACCTTAAATTCACAGCTGGCCGATTTTGTACTTGATTCTAAAATGACATCCAGGAAAAATATTTAGGGAAAAGTGTACACAGTCACTTTTATGCTTCTGAATTATACTAAGGAAAGGTGAAAATTTAGTATAAATGGGAGAAATGTGAGGCTAAGAGAACATAAGGAGACTCTTTATAGGTGAGAGATGATGAGGCTCTGACATGTGGGACATTGTCTTTGAAACAGACATGAGGGCATAATATCAGAACAATTCAGAGACAGGCTTCAGAAAGCAAATAAGAGAGGTGTACTTGCAAAGGATTTGGTTAGCATATTTGTTTTTATACAAAATATAACAAGATTGATATACATCTCTTATTAAGAAATAACTATAAACAAGTTATTTCCCTTATAGAAAATTTAAATTGCTATAAGATATTCAGCATTGTCTTAAAGAATATAGCAGCACTTTCAACAATAGCTGAATCATGGAAAGAGCCCAAATGTCCATCAACTGATGAATGGATAAAGATTTGGTTTATATATGCAATGGAATACTACCTGGCAAAAATGAAATCCTGCCATTTGCAAGAACATGGATGGAACTGGAAGGTATTTTGCCAGGAGAAAAAAGTCAGTCAGAGAAAGACAGATATCATGTTTTCACTCATATGTGGAACTTGAGAAACTTAATAGAAGACCGTGGGGGAAGGGAATGGGGAAAATAGTTACAAACAGAGAGGGAGGCAAACCACAGGAAACTCTTAAATACAGAGAACAAACTGAGGGTGGATGGGGGGGTGGGATAAAGGGTAAAATGGGTGAAGCGCACTGAGAAGGGCACTTATTGGGATGAGCACTGGGTGTTGTATGTAAGCGATGAATCATAGGAATCTACCCCTGAAACCAAGAGCACACTATACATACTGTACGTTAGCTAACTTGACAATAAATTATAATAAAAAAAGAATAAGTTTTTGGGGGCACCTGGGTGGTTCAATTGGTTAAGTGTCTATTTCGGCTCAGGTCATGATCTCACAATTTGGTGAGATTCTGCTTATGATTTTCTCTCCCTTCTCTCTCTGCCCTTCCACAGCTTGCATGTCACACACACTGTCTCTAAAAAAAAAAAGAAAAAAGAAAAAAAAAGAAAAAAAAAAGAATATTTAAGTTTAAAATGAAAAGATGATGGGAAGTAATTAGACTATTTTGTTTTGGTTTCTATATACAAAGGATTACGAAACAACATATTATAAAATTTAACTCAGAAATTTTAATTTCTAAAATTATTATTCCCTTTGATATACTGCAAAGAAGAGAACCCAGATTTCTGTGCACAAGGTCTTCATGCACTTACTACTAATGATATACCCATATTATGATGGAAATGACACACTTCAACAATTCTCTGTAATCTGCTAATATACAGTCTATATAAAAGTTAATGCAATGCTTTAATATTTTCAATAACAAGTACCAATTTTACTGTAACGTTCTAAGCCCTTTTGTTACTTGTCAACATTGTGACTGTTGATATTTTATCATTTGCTAGAAGAAAGAATCCTGTGTTCCCTAAGAAATTAATGCTTGGTTAAATTAAAACCATTCAGACCAGGGGCACCTGGGTGGCTCAGTTGGTTAAGTGTCTCAGGTCATGATAAGTGTCAGGTCAGGTTCAGTGTTTCAGGTCAGGTTAAGTGATCATGATCAGGTCATGACCTCGTAGTTCATGAGTTCAAACTCTGCATCGGGCCCTGTGCTGACAGCTTAGAGCTTAGAACCTGTTTCAGATTCTCTGTCTCCCTCTCTCTCTGCCCCTCCCCTCCCTGTTCACCTCTGTCTCTCTGTCTCTCTCTGTCTCTCTCTCTCTCTCTCTTGCTCTCTCTCTTTCTCCCAAAAATAAATAAACATTGACAAAATTTTAAAAAATAAAAATAAAATCATTCAGACCAAACTGTGAAAAGATAATAGCATCTTTGAGGGTCAATATTTATATATGGTGTACATGAAATATAGCATTGTGTAGGGACACTATATCATGAAACTACAATGATATTGTTGGTAGAAATTTATTCTGTAGAATAGGTGACTATATTCTCCTTAAGGGACCTATTACTGCATAGACCCATGTACTTGAAGGCTACCTCTGAAACTAGAAAAATGTTGTTGAAAGTAGCCCTGGACTTTTGTACTCATTAAAGTTTGGAGAGATATCTTCATATAGGTTACATCTCTTGATACGTTTTCATATTTCATCTGGGTCAAGTAAAATAATGAAACAAAAATAAAAGAAAACCACGTTTGTAGCAGCTTCTAAATGTGACTGATATTAGCTGAAGCATCTTATTTTGACCTTTACAAAATAGGAGAGTGTAAGTTCTAAGATAGAAATACTTTTGAGCATTTTATTGATTGCAATATCCACAAATCTTAGAACGTTACCTAATACATAAGGATAATTAAATATTTCTAATTGATTTAACACATTTATCAAACATTTCTTGCAAGTTTTAATAAATTGCACTGGAGAAGCTGCCTTAGACCACTTGTTAAATATCTATAGAAACAGAGGCTGGACTCCCATATAACTGTCTCATACCTTGCATATTGAAAAAGGGAGAATGTAAAGTAAAGATGTTTCTCTGTGCAAGTGCAAACAGTAATATAAAAATTGTGCTCTGTTGGCTAATAAGGTGATGCCATTTTCCTACTTGGGAGGTGCTAAGCTCATTTCCAATCAACTATACCACATACCTTTGTTTAAAAATGGATAATTGTGTGCTTATGTCTGTTAGGAATTTTAATTCCTTAACAGAAATCAGCTAAATTGTTTCTCATTTATGGTTATTTTACAAGTAATAAGAGGCAATTGAATTGAAAATTGAAGATAAAAAATTAAGTAATAATGGAATTAAGGAAAAAAATGAAGAGTTCCCCACTATGGCAATTGATTTGTACTAAATCTTTTTTTCCACTCTTGGTTTATAAAAATCTAGTATTGGATTAATTGAAAAATGAAGAAACAGTATCAAAGACTATAATGCTAAGACTCATTTATTTCAGAACCTGGCAGATTGGCTCAGGCAGTGCTTTACTCTGCACAAAACTCCATTGTGGTGGGGGCACAGATATCTTCTTGAGTTGAGCATATGTCTTTCACCGTTCCATTCTTCTCTATTTCTGTTTAGTAGCTTCTCCTTTTTGACTGCCTTGATGTCTCTGCTCACGTGCCCTAGTATTTTTTAATGCTTACTTATTTTTGAGAGAGAGAGAGAGAGAGAGAGAGAAAGAGAGAGGTTCCAAAATGGGCTCTGCACTGCGAGCAGAGACGTCAATGCAGGGCTCAGATTCATAGCCATGAGATCGCAACTGGAGCCAAAGTCAGATGCTTAGCTGACTGAGCTACCCAGGAACCCCAGGGTGTCCTAGTATTTATACCTGCATTCTCTTCTCTCATACTCTCCTCCTCTTCTTGAGAGTCTAAAGATTTATGGGTTTTTTATAAAATTAGGGTTATAAACTTCCTTGTCTTCATACTTCATACCCTTCAAACATAGTCCAAGACCAACTGCTCACTCTAACTAATCAGTACTGAAGTCAGTGTTGAACAGAATTGTACATAACCATTTTTTATTACTAAAAATCTTTTGAATCTAGACAGCTTTAATATTTTAACCTTTTTTAATAGAGTGATTTTTTCAATTTGTGAGTCCTACAATGTTATGCTTTATTAGCATGTTATGTTTTTGTGTATATTCCATATAAAGCTGTGAAAATATTACATGTTATACAAATCAGTGCCAACGTTTATACTAGAGCTGGTGTTCTAAGTTTAGGAATATGCCAACTTAAAAATCTTCTTAGGATTCTAATAGAAAAAAATTCTATTTTCATCATTGGTAAAAAAGGAATGACAATAATAGCTACTTATTAGAGTTGCTTTTAAGAAATAAGTAATAAATTCATGTAGCAGGAGAGTTAGTATTGTTAGTGTTTATTGTAATTAATTGCTAGCTCATGCTTGGGAAATATAATGTGAGCTTCACAAAAGGAAGATATTTTGTTCAGTTTCAATCTTATTACCTAGAACAGATTGGCACATGGTAGTTATTAAATGAATAATGATCAATTAAATAAAAATTCAACTTTTAGTTTATTAGCCCTAAAATAGAATGTTTAAAAAAGGGGAAATCTGGAGGTAGTTAAACTGGATTATGAGAGCAACTCCATACTTTACAAGTGTCATCTTTGGTAACTTATAAATTAATTTAGCACTCAATTGTTTTATGTGGAACATGAGATAATATTAGCATATAGTCGTGTGGTTGTTTTGAGAAATAACTTTGAAGATATATGGTAATAGTTGATAATATTTAATAAACATTTTATGTTATTATGAAGAAATTATTTTGTTGTCAAGTAAGTTAAATAAGTGATAAAAGTATACATTAGACAACAATTTAAAATAAGTTAATATAATTGCTATATGAGTACATTTTTCTAGGAAAATTTAAAAAAAAGATGAATATTTGACAGTGGTATAGAATGGGGAGAGGCTTTATGAAATTGAAAGCATTTTATTTATTTACTTATTTATTTACTTTTATTTATTTACTTATTTTTTTGAGAGAGAGAAAGAGAGCAGGGGAGGGGGCAGAGGGAGAGAATCTAAAACAGGCTCCATGCCAAGCATAGAGCCTCACATGGGGCTCAATCTCATGACAATGAGATTATGACCTGAACCAAAATCAAGAGTTGGAGGCATAATTGATTGACCCACCCAGCTGCCCCAAAAAGTTGAGAGCATTTTAGATAACTTTCAAGTAAAATAAGAAGTTAGAAAGCAATGACAAATATTTCAAAATGAAAACAAAAATTGCATCAGTAATGATTTAGGCAACAACACATAATTTCATTTGCATATAATGAAGACTGAAAAAAATGAAATAGAGGTTATAGGCTGGACAGAAATTCACTATTTTTCCAAGAAATGTGTGTTTGGGGGGGTGGGTGTGCATGTGTACGCAGGAGAGCTTATACATGCTTTGGCTATGGAAAGAGGTGTAAAGTGTTTATAAGCCTTTTGGAAGTGCACCTCAGGAATTTTTCTAAAATCATGGACAGATTATGTAAAGAATGTAGGGTATTTAAGCAAAAATATAGATGATGTTTTAAATATTACTTCATAATAATCTCATTTTGGTGGCAGGTATGGTAAAGGAAGGGGTGTGTGAACTCTGTATGGAAATGTTTTCTAAAGACAATATAACACTGGTAGCCATTTGGAAGAATCATTAAGGTAATTCTGAAAGATACTATGTTTTGATTTAAAGAGATATTATTTTGTACTGGTAAACAAAACGATACAGTAGTGTAGTAATATATTAATAGTTTTCCTAAGTAGGTTGTGGTAATAGAATCAATGATTTTTAGACACCACCCCCCCAACCGACACACACACACTTTGAGTTTAATCAGGAATAGGCCAAATGAAGAATATGACCTAATTGTCTCGAGAAAAAGAAATTATTTAAGAGGCAATCTTCATATAATGGAAAGTACCTGGGTGCGAATTAGCAATAGGAAAATTTTGAGCACTAGTCCTGTTTGGGATGATATAGTAAATATCCATATTTTGCACCTACACTAGAAACTTTTTAAAGGTCAACAAAAGGAATCAACTGTGGGACCCCTGGGTGGCGCAGTTGGTTAAGTGGCCAACTTTGGCTCAGGTCATGATCTCGCGGTTCGTGGGTTCGAGCCCCACGTCAGGCTCTGTGCTGACAGCTCAGAGCCTGGAGCATGCTTCAGATTCTGTATCCCCCTCTCTCTCTGCCCATCCCCTGCTCACTCTCTCTCTGTCTCTCAAAAATAAATAAAACATTAAAAAAAGGAATCGACTGTGATCTAGTAGAAGCAATTATCGTTATATGTGCATTTGAAAACATCATAGAAGAACAAAAGACATACATGACATCAGATGTTATTCCAACATGTTCCAAAATCCAAAACTAAAATCAGCACCAATTTCTGGCTGACTATATATCTACACATTCTAATAGAGACCCATGCAAAAAAAGTGACAAAAATATGTAAAGTTGGAGGTTCATTCTTAAAAGACAAAACTGGTTTTTGCAAGGTGTGAAAGGCTGCTGTTTATTTGAATATGTTCTCTAAACAGTGCAGGACAAACAAGGTTTGCTTTGAATTTAAGCATTTCCCAAATCCTTTGCTGATTACTAAACTACACAGAAACAGAGTAAACTGGCTAGGGGGACAAGAATAATACCACTAAAGAAAAGAAAAATAACATAGGAAAATTGACAATTGAATATTAGAAATGTAGATTGCATAAATTGAGACCAGGTAAGTTAATTACTTACAAAAATAAAGCAAGCAGACTACCAACCACAATGCAATAAAATTCCAGAAACATTTATCATTACAGTATCCAATTTTCAACAAGAAATTGTAGATGTCAAAAAAAACCCAGAATAATCATTAACCCATAACAGGGGAATAATTCAGTTAAAAGGAAATGATTCCAAATAGGACCAGGTATTTGATTGAACATACACAAATTTCAAAAATACACCAATAATGTGTGAAGAAATATAGAATCTAAACAAAAAAAAATGAAAGCTATTATAGAACAAAATGCACACTCTAGAGCTAAATATTATAATAGCTGAAAAAAATCATAGGCTCAACAGCAGATAAAAACATTTTTAATAGATAAGCTCAAAAGATTTGAGATGGCAGAAGTGAACTTTAAGACAGATCAATACAATTTACACAGTCTGAAAACCTGAGAGAAAATGATTGAAATACAAATAGAGTCTCACAGTCCTGTGAGACAATATCAATACTTAAAAATGTATATTTGAGTACCATATAGACAGAAAATGGTAGAAAGTTCCATAAAGACAGAGAAAAATGGAAAGAAATAACGATAAAAAACCTGATGGCTAAAAAATGCCTAGATGGTGAGAAAATATAAACTTACAGACTCAAATTCAGCAAAAACCCAATCAAGATAAAAAGTTAACTTAGTAAAAAAAAAAGAAGTTATCTTAGTCTAACTACTTAAAAAGTAAAATGAAGAAAAATATTGAAAGCAACAATAGAAAAATAACACACTTTATTTATAATAACAATGGTACTTTTAAAGCCTGATTTCTCATCAGAAACAATAGAAGACAAAGAGACTAGGAAGACATATTAAAAGTGCTGAAAGAAAAATACTAAAATTTTATATTCAGAAAAATACCTTTCACAAAAGGAGATAAATATATTTCCAGATAAACAAAGACTCTGGATATTACTGGTAATATTTATGCACTCTAAGTATAAAAGGAATGCTAAAAATTGTGCTCCAGGTTGAAGGGAAATTATACAAGACAATAAACTGGATATACAGAAAGGAGTAAAGCACACTCTAATTGGTATATGTGTGTATTTGTATATATGTAGCTGTATTTATATAGGCTAAAAATCCCTTTTCTCAATTTCTGTATAATGCATAAAACTATTTAAAGCAGGAGTTGAGAAACATTCTGTAATGAGTCAGATCATAAGCACTTCAGCGATAGGACAACCACCATCCCACTTTTCTGTTGTAGCATGAAAGTAGCCATAAACAGTACCTAAATCATTGGGTGTGGCAGTGTTCCAATACAATTTTTTTTTATGAAAACATGTTTTGATTCAGATTTGGACCATGGGACATCATTTACTGACTCCTTTTAAAATGTAGAGTTATCACACTCTACTGTGGGGTTTATGAGACATATACATGGAATATATGATTTAAATAAAGCGTACAGTGAAGATAAGAATAGAAATATAATTGCAGATGTTTCCTACCTTTTACCAGAAGGATTCAGAATTAACTTTAAGAAGGTTTTAAATAAATAAAGGTGAATATTATCGTCCCCTCAGGAATCACTAAAATGTAATTCAAAGGAGTTTAGCTAAAACTTCAATAGAAAAATTAAAATGACAATACAAAATATATAGATAAGAAAGCAAAGATGGAGAAAGGAAATGAAAAAAGATGGTAGAAGTTGCAATGAAATATTAAAATATCAATAACCCAACCATGTCAATAATACATTTAAATAAATCATCCAAAAACTCTAATAAAAAGGAAGATATCATCAGACAGGATAAAAAAGCAATATCAAAATGCACACTCTCTAGAAAATGCAATTTAATATCATATACATAAATAGGTTACAATGGAAAGGATGAAACAGTGTTGTGCATCTGGATTCTAGTCCATCATGTAAGAAGCTGGAAGACACCACTCCATTTTAATAATTAACAAGCTGAACAAATGGTAAACTCCACAACTTTTGTTTTATTAATCAGAAATGTGAGGTCACAGGGAAGACTGCAGTGCCCATAATTAGAGAGACCAAAAGGAGAATACAGAATCACACTTACTAGAACAGAAACTCAGAAGCCCAAACCTTGGGGGGAACAGGTACCACAGAGGGAAACCTAAATGAACTATAACTGATGAATTGCTGAAGGCTCAGTGTAGACAAGTCTGAGGGATACAAACTTCAGGAGAATCCAATCATAGGGGGCTCTCAATAATTTTGTGAATTTCACCTCAAAAGTTCAACTAGACTTCCACAATGAATATTGGGGATAAAAAATCCTTCCTGCGTTAGGCAGGGAGAGAAAAAAAGAACCATTTTAAAATATGCCAGAGCATTCTGTTCTGTTCTTTTTAACAAGGTTCTGCCCTCTTTTTAACAAGGTTCTTTTTAACAAGTTTCTGCCCTCTTTTTAACAAGGTTCTGCCCTCAGGAAAAACCATTTAAACAGCCTAACCTGCTGTGGTTTTATCAGAGCCTAACCAAATTAAAATAGCCCAACTCTAGCCAGCTCTAGCCTTCCACATGGGAGAATAAAAAGAACCAATTCAAGCCCACTGCAGTAAACCTGTTCCATCAGTGTGGATAGGGTGGGGGAGGGGACCTCATTATGGGACCATAGGATGCTCTCCTCCCACCAACCTTACCACTACATTACTAAAGCCCTATTTACAGCCGTTTCTTTAATATATATATCAAGTGAAGCTATCAAGAAAAAATCACAAGACTTACTAAAAGGCAATTTGAACTAAAACACAATTTGAAGAGATGAAACAAGCATCAGAACCAGACTGAGAGATGGCAAGAATGTTGCAATGTTCAGGCCTGTAATTTAAAACAACTACTCTTAAAATGCTAAAGGCTGCAGTGGATACAGTAACAGCATGGAAGAGTAAATGGGCAATGTAAGCAAGAAGACAGAAATCTGAAGAAAGGACCCCCTCCCCCAAAAGGAAGAGATTAAAAAAAAACAGTAACAAAAATGAAGAATACTTTTAATGGACTTATTAGTTATTAGTAGGTGGGAAACAATTGAGAAAAAAACCTTTCAGCTGGACGATATTTCAATTGAAACCATCAAAAATAAAAGGAAAGAGAAAAAGACTGAAAAATAAAAAACAGATCAGATATCCAAAAACTGTATGACAGCAATGGTGTGACATATATGTAATGGGAATTTATTTTCTCCTAGAGCATCCAGAAAGGAACACATGTCTGCCCATGTCTTGACTTAAGTGGAATAAAAGACCAATTTTGAGTAGATATTTCTTTAAAGATGTACAAATGGCCAAAAGGATCATGAAAAGTTGCTTTGCATCACCAATTATTAAGGAAATGCTAATGAGATACCACTTCACACCCAGTAGGATGCCTACTGTGAAACTAACAGAAAATAACAAGTATTGGTGAAGAGGTGGAGAAATCAGAACACTTGAACATTGCTGGTGGGAATGCAAAATGGTGCAACTGCTGTGGAAAACAGTATTGGGGTTCCTCAAAAAATTAAAAATAGAATTACTGTATGATCCAGCAATTCTCTAACTATATAGAGGAGAATATTGCCTCTAAGTATATAGAGGGAGAAATGCTGTATCATACAGTAATTCTAAAATTCAAAGTAGGGGCATCTGAGTGGCTCAGCGGGTGTAGCATCCAACTCCTGATTTTGGTTCAGGTCATGATCTCGTGGTTTGTGAATTTGAGCCCTGCACTGGGCTCTGTGTTGACAGCATGGATTCTGCTTGGTATTCTGTCTTCCTCTCTGTCTGCCCCTCCCCCATTTGCTCTCAATCTCTCTCTCAAAATAAATAAAAATAAACCTTAAAAATTTTTTTTAATTCAAAGTATGGACTCAAACAGATATTTGTACACCAGTTTTTATAGCAGAATTATTCACAGTAGCCAAAAGCTGGGGGTAAAAGTCAAAGTCTACCCGTGGATAAATGAATAAACAAAAATGGAACATACATACAAGGGCATATTATTCAGTGTTAATAAGGAATGGTGTTTATTACTTGCTACAACATGGATGAACTTTGAAACATTTTGCTAAATGAAATAAACGAGACACATATACATACAACTATTAAATGATTCTATTTATGATATATCTAAGATATTCCAGATCATAAAGACAGAAAATAGAATAATGGTTGCTTGGACTGGAAGAGAAGAAAGAACAGGAGTTATTATATAATGGGTATAGAGTTTCAGTTTGGGACAATAAAAAGTTCTATTGATGGATAGTGGTGATGGTAACACAACAATGTAAATGTGCTTAATGCTACTTAATTGTACTTACATGTTTGAAATGGTAAATTGTATGTTGTATATTTTATTTTATTTTATATTTTCTTAAATAGGCTCCATGCCCAGCATGGGGCTTGAACTTATGACCCTGAGATCAAGAGTCACATGCTTTACCACTGAGTTAGCCAAGCATCCCATATGTTGTGTATTTTATCACAATTAAAAAATTAACCTAGCGGAACAGAGAGTAGATCAATGGTTTTCTTATTTTAATTTTTTTTTAGTTTATTCATTTTTTGAGAGAGAGAGAGAGACAGAGCATGAGTGAGGGAGGGGGAGAGAGAGAGAGTGGGAGACACAGAAACTGAAGCAGGCTCCAGGCTTTGAGCTGTCAACACAGAGCCTGATGCAGGGCTCAAACTCACAGACCATGAGATCATGACCTGAGCTAAAGTCGAACACTTAACCAACTGAGCCACCAGGTTCCCTGATCAATGGTTTTCAAGAACTAGGGTGATATAGAAGAATAAGAGGGAGTGTTTTATAAAGAACTATAAAATATTTTCTAGTGAAAATATGTCCCTTAATTTGATGTTGATGATGGTTTCACAGTTGTATACTTACATCAAAAGTTTTCTAATTAGACACTTTTTATAGCTTCCTATTTTATGTCAATTATACTTCATTAAAGCTACTAAGTAAACATATATTTTTTTTTTTTACAGATTCTGGAAAGATGGCCTAATAAACAACGAGTTCAATATTCATTGTAAAGTTTAGCACACAATTTGAAAATAACAGGTAAAAAATGCAAGAAACTTGGCTCAATTCAATAGTAATTGAAGGCCAAATATCTAGCTTGAATGAAGTCTTCAGAATATGCCAGCTAAGGCTGCTTCTAGAAAAGAGTCCTCTGAGGAGAATCTGCTGGGTTAAAATAAGAATTAAACAAGATAAAGACCAAAAAGACTAACAAATAGATTCAGATAAATTTGGAAAATTAAGATATCCAGAATATCTCAGAGAACAAATCAGTATATGTATTATTTAATAAAACACACACTCAGAAGAGATTGGAGATGTCAATGATTTTATAAAAGATATGTGAACTATGCATTGTTCTAAAAGAAAATAAATTTATATAACAATTAATAACAGAAAATGTTGAAGCCAAATTCTTACATATTTCAATTTTTTCAAAAAGTTTAACATTTTTACAAAGAACATACGCCTTAAAGAATTGCTTAAATGCATGCCTGGGTGACTCAGTTGGTTAAGCATCTGACTCTTGATTTTGGTTCAGGTCATGATGTCATGGTTCATGAGATCGAGCCCCAAGTGGGGCTCTGAGGTGGCAGGGTGGAGCCTGCCTGGGATGTTCTCTTTCCTCTCTCTCTCTGCCCAGGCACAAGCACTTGTGTGCTCTATCTCTCCCTCTCAATAAATAAATAAATAAATAAATAAATAAACAAACAAGCTTAAAAAAATTATTGAAGATAAAAGTGAAAACTGAAATTCAACCCTATGAGGCAGGCTAAAATAAATTGCAAAAACAAATAACAAGTGTCATTCAAAATAACAAGCGCACCACACATTTAAGTTACAGATAATGGGGAATCATGAAGATCTTAAGAAATAATTATACATATAAGAAATAATATCTTAGGTATAGAGAAAATTAGAAGAAACATAGGAGAAATTAAACATATAATTTAAGGTAAATAGGAGTTTTAAAAACAGAACATTTTAGAAAGAAATAATAATGAAGATAAAAAGGTTTTACAAAATGGCAAGTGCTAATAGTAGGCAGACAATATTTGGTATATAGGTAATAAGACGGCCTAAAGAAGAAAAACAAAACAAGAAAACAAAAAACACAAGAAAAACTACAATTCTAGAAGACATTTCAGAAATTAATTTAAAATAATGCTTTGAATCTCCACACTTAAATATCACATTCTGTATCTGAAAATATTGACCAGAACGGCCAATTAAAACATGTTTTAGTAAACCAATTGAGTTTAAAGAAAAAAAAAATGTCTTCTGGACTTATAAGTAAAATATACAATTGATGTGTAAAGACGTGATCTGACATTTTAAGAGCATGTTTTAATCAGAAAATAACAAATGTAGACTAACATTTAAAATACAAAAACAAAATTATCCAAGTCATTTTAATGACCTTGAAGTATAAAAATCATAATCAGTTTCAATATTCATTCTCTCAGAATATTCTTGTCATGTATTTTTCCTAAAAGAATGTTCTAGAGAATAACCATTACCAGGGTTAACTGTTACCAGAGAGATATTAACATTGGAATTAGTACATCATCTGTTTGAAAGCCCCCATGGACTTATGGATCTGTACATTGAGAAGGAATAACATAAAACAAAAATTAAAACATAAATATTTTGTCCTTACTCATGAAAAGAGACACCATCACTATAGTTGTACCAAAAGAATAGAACTCAATTCTGGAAAAATTTTGGGATCCAGCTATCAATTTTTAGGACACTTAGACAGGAGAACATATTGAATTGCATTATGTACATGAAATCAAAAAAACCCAGATTATGGGAAAATCTAAAGTTCAAACTTTCTGATTTCCTCACCTATACATTAATTGTATGGAAACAATAGATAGTATAAGTTCTGTGCCTTAAAACAATAAATAAAACATTACAACTTATAGTTTATGAGGAGAGTATGATTTAGTTAGGTTTAGATTCTAAATTTGTATAAATTATCATTAATATCAGAAAATAAAATAACATAGTATGGATGTAAACATCACTCAAATACATAATCAGAATTGCTCCCTAAAAGTTTTCTAATGCATTTTATCCTGACTTTCTTATACAAATATTCATGAAAATTGGATTCATATTATACATTTATTTTTATTTATTTACTTTTTTCTTTTTATTGTGTTAAAATACACCTACCATAAAATTTACCATCTTAGCCATTTTTAAATGTACAGTTCATTGGTAAAACTTAGGACCAAAATTTTGTCAAGATTTCACGAAGATTTTTTGCTTAAGATTTCAAAAAGTTTTCTTGGGTAAGTCACCAAAGGCACAGAAACAAAAGAAAAAAATAGACAAAATAGACTTATTGAAAAATTTAAAATTTTGTAAATCAAAAGGCACTATTCATATGTTTTCACTTCTATGTGGAATCTGGAAAACAAAACAAATGAAACAATAAACAAACAAACAAACAAAAAGCAGTATCAGGCCTACAAATACAGAGAAAAAAAATGATGGTTGCCAGAGGGTAGGCAAATGGTGAGATGGGCAAAATGGGTGAAGATGCATGGGAGATACAGGTTTCAGTTACGGAGTAAATAAGTCACAAGGACCAAAGTCACAGCAGAGGGAATATAGTCAATGGTATTATAATAGAATTGTATGGTGACAGATGGGAGCTACACTTATGAATACAGCGTAACATATAGACTCTCCAATTACTATGCTGTACACCTGAAATTAATGTAACATTTTGTGTCCACTATACCCAACTAAAACAAAATAAAATAAAATAGAAATTCAAAGGATGAAAAAAAAGACACTATCCACAAGTACAAAACAATAACTCATACAATGGGAGAAGACACTGTTAAGTAATATATCTAATGAGGAATTAATAGCCAGAATATATAAATTCTAAGATCCAACAACAAAAATACATTTAGTTTTATAGCAAACTTTAATAAATAACAATATATAATGATATTTAAATGTTATTTGAACATAATTTTCTACATAGTGTTTGAGACATTATTTCTCAATTATATAGGTAGATATTTAGTTATTTTTAAATTAATAATATACTTAATAATAATATAAATAATTACATCTAACATCAAATTAGAATTGTTTTGTTTCATTATAAAATTCTAAGACTAGCAACTACTGCATCAGATATTAATATTTTGAATTTATACACAATGTATAAACTCAACTTCTACATTAATTTATTCAACAAATAATATCTTCATTTATTATCATCTTGAACAATGGTTAAACTACATTAAAACAAACCTGGTAGGTGACAGGTTAAAAAACCCGAAGATGGTGATTTCTAAATTTTGCTGTAATATTGTTCATGGAATCTTGCCTCAGACATTCGGAATCTATTGATGTGGGGTGTAATCTGAGCATATATTACTTTGAAAAGCTCTCCAAGTCATTCTAAAGCATAGAAAAGCATGGAAACTACCATCTTAAAATAACTGGTTTTCATTTCACCTGATGTTTTATTTTAATTTAATTTTTAGCAGGAATGTTTTTTAATCCATCTGTGTCTTTTTAGCTGCCTCCTAATTATATCATCATTTTGTCCAGATGTTTTAAAGGCACAAGATTATCCAGTGTATACTGCTTAATTCATTTTTAATAAACATGGATTTACTCTGCAGTTTGTTAAAACATCATGCCTTTTATTTTTTATTATTTTAATCTTTACCTATCACATAACAACCATTATTTTGTGTCTGTTGCAATTTTGTTTAATACATAGTTTTTCTTAGTTTGTAAGTTTGGAAAACAATTTAAGAATATTTGTACTGCAATTGACCTTCTTCCAAAGATTTGAAAATGATGTGTCCTAGTTTCTCTCCTAATTTTCAGTTTTATTAAAAAATATACTTGAATGTTTTGTGGACTCATTTTAAATGTAATGAAGAAAGGTGTACATTGATGTTTTCCATCTAGTTGGTAGAGTGAAGGGTTAAGGAGTCAAATGAACATGACATTGTTCTAAAGTATTTATAATGTTAGGAAGGAAAATCAGTGGCAGAAAATATTAACTCACTAGTGGTAAAAAAACAAAACTGTAGATATGGTACTTAAAGACTAAAGATCAAATAGAAAAGAAGAAAGACAAATTTCAAAATGGAAAAAAAAAAAACATGTTTTATCCAATAGAAGTCTGGTACTCAATAGTTAAATCCTGTAAATAGGAAACATGAAATAAAATGATGAAAGTAATACTAGAAATATGGCAATTCCATTAGTATAATATTTATATGTATATAGTTAAATGTATTAAAAGATAAAGCCGCTTAGATCTTAGATAAAACAAGTTCTCTCATTGCATTCTCTGCATTCAGAACATGTAAAAAGGGGGTGCAGAGTTTTAAGTGATAGAAAAATATCAAGCAAATGTAAGCCAAAATAAAACTAAAGTAGCAAACTTCTTGCCTCAAAATTATAAGCAAAAAAAATCACATAAATAAACAGAACATCACATAAAAAATAGAACTTCACATGTTGGCAACTGAAAAGTAGAGCAAGACAACAGAATGAGTACATCTGCAGCATGATGAGAAAAGATAGGATGAAATGAGACTATAACTGGCTTCAAATGCATCTGGGAGACATGACTAATAAACTCAGTTTAATTTGAGATCTCAGCAATGAGAATGTATTTCTTCTTTTTTATGTCAAGGCAATGGGATTTTACAGATAAAAATCAAACATACATTTTGGAAAAAATATTTTTTTGAAAAAAATGTGCATGTTTCTTATAAATGGTTACATTTTAGAAATGCATATTTAATAAATATCTCAATGTTTGATCTCCTTTGTATGTGTCTATGACATTCTATTTTTTAATTCATGGTGGTGATTTGCCTGTGGTGGGAAAAACATGATTATTAAAGTTAGTTATATCTGTGTTTGAATCCTCTATTTAATGCATTATAATAAATTTGCTCAGTCCAGCTTGGCCTCATTTTAGGTTGTCTCATTTGTAAAAAAAAGTATAATCAAAATATGTCTATTATTTGTAAATCTAAAACATCTCAAATTATAATAAAATTTTCTTTATTGTGAAGATTTTATGTAAATTACTTATCACATGCTCTCGTACATATTAGGGATTAATAAGTATTTTGCTCCAAAGAAATAAAGGTTGTAATATCATGAGTGTAATGTAAGAATAATTTTAAAATTTATATAAATAAATTGCTAACACTCTTTGATATATGGCAACTGAAAAGCAAACTTCCTAAATACAGCATTCTACAAATTACGTGCCCCAATAATGAGACAAGCTGTCAGTGCCGCAAGTATAAAGACATTACAGATGATGACTTTAATGACTATTCAGAAGAATATGTTCTATTATATGGCATTTAAATGACATTAAGTCCCATACTTAACTTTATAGTTACTTACTCACACTGATGGTTATCTACACTGTTAGTGATCTTCACATAGCACAGTTTGTAAAACATTGAAAGTAACCATATTTTTATTTTTTAAAATTTTTAATGTTTTTGTCATTATTTATTTTTGAGAGAGAGAAAGAGAGAGAAAAAGAGACTGAGAGCACCAGCAAGGGAGGGACAGAGAGACACACAGAATCTGAAGCAAGTTCCAGGCTCTGAATTGTCAGCACAGAGCCCAGTGGGGGCCTGGAACCCACAAACTGCGAGATCATGACCTGAGCAGAAGTCGGACACAGCCAACTGAGCCACCCAGGCGCCCTGAAAATAATCATATTAAAAAAATAATAATCACACTGATATCTTCTTTTATATTTGACAGACAGTGAAGAAACCTGCCTTTCATCAAATTTAAACAGATTTACTGAAAATTGTATTTGTCTTACTAGAATGTTTGAAGAATTAAAGATCTATCCAAAAGAAAGAGAGTGATTCAGAATATCTCTAGTAACTATTCAATTTACAGTTGAGAAAATTGAGAAGAATAGCTAAGGATTCCTTTTGGGATCGCTTAAAATATAAAATCATATTACCTAATAACTTGATAGATTTGCTTAAATAAATCTTATCAGTTTTTCTGTTTTTGTTGTATAATACAAAATGCCAATAATATATTTGATTAAAAGTACTGTTGAGGATTTGAAAATGCACTTATTTGAAAAAACACATACTTAAGGTATATAAAATTCACTATGCATATTTAGGGGTTACAGGAAAAGTAGAAAGTGTTCTGAATTTGAGATTAATTAAATCATGTTTAATAATGAAGGTTTAGTCTGATGAGATATCTCATGTACTACTTATGAACAACATCTTGATGGGAGAGAGAACTGAAATTCTACTATGTCTCTTATTTTATATTTATTCTATACTTATGTTTATCAACATTTATCATGGAACTTCATGACAGCCTTCTGGTAAGGTGATACTGTAAGTAAAATGCATTTAATGAATTCATAATGACTTGGGTTTTTTTTTAATATTTAGTGATATTGAGTTTTGCCAGGATTATAATAATTTCTTTTCTAGGAACAATCCTTTTTTTCTTGAAACTTAATTAGTTATTTTTGTGCCCTTTGATTCTTAAATTCTGTCTTCTTATTACATTTCTTTGTGAACAAAACCATGAGATGAGAATGTTGTCTTTATGCAATATGATTCTAAAGTTCTGTTTTATCTGTCGTAAATACAGAAATAATTCTAAGATCATTTTCACAAACATTTCAGTTTCTACAGAGGGCCTGGCTTCTGACTCATAATGCTTTGACTTGGGATTTTTCACTATACCATGGTGTGAAAGCAATAGCTTTCCATAGAAACTGTACATAGAATTTTGCATTTTGATTGTGTCCTGGGCTAGTAATATGTGGTGACTTGGTATGTTTGCCACTAGTTTCACCAAGCTGAAAGTTCAGTTTTATTATAATGCAAACCATAATGAAACTTTGTCTGCCACTGGGCAGCCACAGTTTACAATCAGCCAAGTGTTCAAGAGGGTGAATAACCAACGCACTTACAACCATACTTTACTCACACAACCATTCTGTTTTCCACTTTCAGTACAATATTAAATCACATGATATATTCAACACTTTATTATCGAGTAGGCTTTGTGTTAGATGATTTTGACCAACTATAGGCTAATAGAAGTGTTCTAATACCCTTAAGGTAGGAAAGGCTAAGCTATTATTTTCAGTACTGTAGGTGTATTAAGTACATTTTGAATTTTATTTCCAACTTACAAAGGGTTTATCAGGATGTAACCCTACCCTAAGGCAAGAAAAATCTGCCTTTTTGATCATACATTCATGTATAATCAAATGTATTTTTATTTTCAAAGACAATTCTAGGAAAAGCCTTGTAGATACAAACATGATAAAAAGTAAATATGACCATCTGTCTTTCCCTTTCTCCCACTCTGTCTCCTTTTTTCTTTCTTTCTTTCTTTCTTTCTTTCTTTCTTTCTTTCTTTCTTTCTTTCTTTCTTTCCTTCTTTCTTTTGTTCTCTCTTTTCTTCCTTCCTTCTTCCCTTCCCTTCTCTTCCCTTCCCTTCCTTTCCCTTTCTTTTCTTTTCTTTTCTTTTCTTTTCTTTGTTTTTCTTTTTTCTTTTATTTTTTTACTATTTGTGGAACACCTATGGGAAAATGAAAAGCTTTTCCCTCTACTATAATGTCTTTTAACTTGAGTCAATATTTTTCTGAAGAAAAATTTCCAACTCCTGCATTTGCATGGAATTTTAAACACATTATAATAAATGAAAAACAAAAACAAAAACAAAACTTTGTGCTCTGGTGTCTATCTTTGAACAGCAAAAATACAATTATTCTGAGGATTGCAGAAGTTCACCTTAAAGGGGATCACTGCTTTGCATATTAATTTGCAGTCCTATATTAAATAATAGAGGTGAGAGTGGACATCCCTATTCTATTCTTGACCATAAAGGAAAAGCTCTCAGTTTTCCCCCATTGAGGATAATATTAGCTGTGAGTTTTTTGTATATGACCTTAAAAAGTAATTTTTAAAGAAGAGAAATAATCTCATGGGAAATCTTAATGAAGATCCTTTAGTAGCATACCAAAATACAGATGGACTTAGTATCTAAAGACATAGCCAAGTCTTTTATTACATGAAGGTAATCTGGAAATGCATTTTCTCAGTGCACATAAGATGCAAAATTTAAAAATATAAGTCAGTTCATATTTTAAAAAAGAGCACGTAACAATTGAAAAAAGTGTTATGCCATAAATATGTCTATCTTTACCTAATTTAGCAATATTTCTCTTGCTGGTTTAAATTTTTTTAATGCTTATTTAATTTTGAAAGAGAGGGAAAGAGACAGAGCATGAGCCAGGGAAGGGTAGAGAGAGAGAGGGAGACACAGAATCTGAAGCAGGCTACAAGCTCTGAGCTGTCAACACAGAACCCAACACAGGGCTCCAACTCGCAAACCATGAGATCATGACCTGAACTGAAGTTGGATGTTCAACCAACTAAGCCACCCAGACGCCCCTTCTTTTGCTGGTTTAAACAATCACTTACTGTTTTGCATAAACCTATTTAACCAAACTTTTACTATCCTTTGATCATAGCAAATATGATCAAAACATTTTAACATAGGAATAGTATAACTGACCAAATTTTGACTCTAATTAGAAAATCACTAATTATAACAAAACCAACCATAAAAATAGCTTCAAAGTCTTTGGTATGTTTGTCATTAATTTCACAAAGCTGAAAGTTCAGTTTTATTATAATGCAAACCATAATGAAAATTTCTGTTTCTGGATGTAATTTTGAAAGTGGAGAATGAATAGAACAGAATTATTAAACAAATTTATTACATTTAGTTTATCTTCATTTTAAAAGGTTGATAGAAACAAAATGAAAGTATTTTTTAAAGATTTTATTGTTTTCTCTTAACTTGATGATTATTATTTTTTTCATTAAGCTTTCAGTACACTTCAGATTAAATCCTGCAAAATGTAATTCTCTGTTTGAAATAAGATTTTTGCATAGCCAGGCAATAACCCTAGGGTACCAGCTCTGAAACTAGACTCCACTCCTGGTAACCACTGATCTTTTCACTTTCTCCATAGTGTTGCCTTTTCCAGAAACCTATATAGTAGGATTCATGCAGTATGCTTCTGGATTAGCTTTCACTTACTAATATGCATTTAAGATTCCTCCATGTCTTATCATGGCTTGATAGATCATTTCTTTTCAGGGTTGAATAATATTCCATTATCTGTATGTCCCATAGTTAGTTTATCCATTCACCTACTTAAAGACATTTTGGTTGCTTTTGAGCTTTGGCAATTAAGAATATAGCTGCTATAAACATGTGTATAAAGGTTTTTGTATGGAAATAAGTTTTTGGCTTCTTTGGGTAAATACAAAGGAGCACAATTACTGAAACATATAGTGAAATTATGTTTAGTTATGTAAGAAAGTGCCAAATGTCTTACAACGTGGCTGTACCATTTTGCATTCCCAATAGAGATGAGTGACAGTTATGAGAGTTTCTGTTGCTCCACATCTTCATCAGCATTTGGTATCATCAGGGTTTACATTTTCATTAAATTATAAATATGAGATTCTTTTACTTGTGACTTTGTCTTGAAAATGCATACACTTCAATGTATATTACTTATTTCCTTATATTTGGTGATTTCTCAGATATTTTTGTGATATTGATATTTAGTTTAATTCTAATCTAATTGTTGATAATACTTGGTGTGATTTCAATTTTTAAAAACATGATAACATTTGTTTGATACCTCAGGGTACATTTTATTTTAAAGATTTTTTCTTGTGCACTTAAAATTGTTTCCTGGTGCTGTTGGATGGAATGTTCTACAAATGTGAATTAGGTCAAATTGATTGATAACATTGCTCAGATTATTTATGTTCTTACTGATTTTCTGACCAATCTATCAATTACAGAGAAAGAAGTGTGGAAGTCTTCAGCTATAATTATGTATTTCTCTAGTTTTTATTTCACTTCCATATGTGTTTTGGATCAAAAATATTATAATTCTATTATTAGATATATATACATTTAAGATTATTATATATTAATGGTGAATTTATTCCTTATATAAAGTCTCTCTATATATAGAGTTCTGAAACCTACATTTTCTGATCTTAATATAGCCAACTCATCTATCTTTATTAATCACATGGTTTATTGTTTTCCACTTTTGTTTTAATGTGCATGTCTTTACAGATGATTTATTAGACACAGCATATAGATGAGTCTTGATTTTTACACCAGATCACACAGTACTGTCTTTAAGTTTTGTAATCTATAGCATTTAATTTAATGTAACTATTAATATAGGCAATTTATTTTATTTTTTTTAATATTTATTTATTTTTGAGAGAGAGAGACAGAGCACGAATGAGGGAGGGGCAGAGAGAGAGGGACACACTGAATCTGAAGCAGGCTTCAGGCTCTGAACTGTCAGCACAGAGCCTGATGTGGAGCTTGAATTCATGGACCATGAGATCATGACCTGAGCCTAAGTCAGAGGCCTAACCAACTGAGCCATCCAGCACCCCTAATATAGCCAATGTAAATCTAACATTTTGTCAGTTCTGTACTACTGTTTGCTCCATCCCTTATTCTTTTTTTCTTTTTTCCATCTGCTTTTAGATTATATTATTATTGTTATTATTATTATTTTTCCGTTTTATATCAATATTGGCTGAGTATTTATATCCTTATCTTTAATATTATATATATTTATATTACTTTTTATTATTCCTTTTTGTTACTATTGGATTAGTAAATACACAACTTATATCTCTATCTTTGATTTACCACAGTTTATCTTCAAAAAAGGTTAATATTATACCACTCCATATATTATAAGTACCTTAAAACAGGATACTTTTAATTTTTCACTTTTCATGCTATTGTCATGCATTTTACTTTTTTATATATTATAAACCTCATGATATGGTACTTACTTCATTTGTGATTTTCAATTGTCTTTTGGAATAAACAAATTAAGAACAAAATTTATGTTTATCTACATCAAACTTCCTCATTTTTCCTTCAGCTTCTGTCTTGTATCATAAAGCTTTCTACCTGAACTTTCTTTATTATATTTGATAAAATAATGTGATAGCAATGAAATTTTTAAAGCATTTCCTTCTCCAAAAAATGTATATTTTGTCTTAATTTTTAAAAGATAATTTTTCTGTGTATTAGATTCCATTTTCTCTTTATGTAATTTTCAAGTCTTATTCCTTTGGCTTGCATCATTTCTGACAAGAAGATTGCTATAATTCTTATTTTTCATTTTATTTTCATCTGTAAAGAGAGTATTCTGTTTCTCAAGGAAGAACTGTAGTTTCCATGTCTTATTTATTTGTCTTTTAAATTTTTTTCATAGGCTTTCTCATTGGTGGGGTTTTGTCGCTTAAGCACCAGACCACCATAGAAGATTTCTCTTTGCCTTTCTGACTCTACCTTCTCCTAATTCCAGGTCCTCTTGAACTTCAGATCCAAACTAGAGAAACTTCCTGCCCTGAAAATTCTACCCATGGATTTTTTACTGCTGAGCTTTCAGATTTCTTTCTCTTGGGTATTTAGTATCTAGAGAATATCTTCAGGAGATCTAATGTATATTTATTCCTAATGATTCCCACTAGCTTAACTTTCACATATACACGTCATGAGACCGTAAAAAAATTCACTCTACTTTTTCAGGCTAACCTCCTTAATATATGAGCCACTCCCCACCCCAGAACATCACAAATGTTCCACAGATTATCTTGTCATATGTGGAAGCACTTCTAGGTGCCTGTCACATCAGCCTTTATAGCTTTTAAGAGATCTGCTGATATTTCTTTCCAGTAGCATACTTGCCTCTGTTTATGGTAAGCCTTAGCCTCAGCCTCAGGAAATAAAATAGCTTATAACAGCCATTTCATTTATAAGAAGTCTCCTCTCTCTGGAATTTGAGTTCATATAGCCTTCATTTTACAACTTTGTTTTCTTAGAATTGATAAAATTTGATAAAATCAAAAGAATGACATACGCAAATCTAACCAAGTATATTAAGGTTAAATGTCAAGAGAAATACTTATCAGACTTGAATTCAGACCCAGAAACACAACGCCAAAGAAATGATAGTTACAAGACAGCTAAGAATCTAAGTTCCACAAAAGAGCTACCTGACTTTGAAAGACTCCATGTAGCTTTTCCCGATAAAGGTTCTTAGAAGAGATTCTTACTTGAATTTATCTTCAAGCTCTAAGCTGAAATACAATTACAGGGGGAAAAAAAGGGTCTTAGATTTAGAATGCTCCTATCAGAAATTTTCTTAGGTTGAGAACAGGTTAACTGGGCTTCACACAAGTTGTAGTTTTAACAGCATGGAGTTAATAATTCTGCTCTCACTTTCCAGTTTATGTGGGAATGTAGCAACTTTTCCATGAAATTTCAGATACTATCCTCTTGAAAAAAATAACATATGCTTACAATCTAAATTAGGTTCAATGGTTGATTAAGAACCCCATTAGCAGTAGCAAAATGCCACCTTATAGTGGAGCAATAAGATAGCAAAGATTCTTAACAATTTAGGATGACTGGGTCTATATGTAAATTTTGGAGTCTGAAACGTTATCAGTTTTCCACTTAGCACATATTACCAGGGGTTCAGGTCCAGGCTGCTGAGAGGATGCTAGCTGAAAATAGATCAAGATGACATTTTTGAGATATTCTTGGTGGTCTATAATAATATAAGAATTTTCTCTTATATGCTATGTGTACATTTAAAAATAAAGTGTGTCTATCATATAATACAAAATTTATTATTACATTTATTTATATAAAGCCATGTAATTTATTCATTAAATGTGTACTATCCACTGTGTTCTTTTTTAGATAATTTATTATCATTGTCATATACCTATGAAAATAAGAATAGCAATTTATATTACCTCTTATTTATAATACTAGATAGAATTTTCTATTATAGAAACTCAGCACAACTAAACCATTGTACAAATGCACCATATCAAATCTGTTGTTACAGTAAGGTTATTCTTAGCTCCAAACTTTGATATGTTTGGCTTATGATTATTGCCTGATCCAACTATACTTGGCCAAATATAGATAGCCACTCCATTATTGAAGGTAATTTCTTTTGAAATGGCCCATTCATAGTCTTTCTTCAATTTATTTTCTTTCTAAAAGCCAACCACCTACTTTTCCATCTTTCAAAACCTTCTTGTCAGCACAAAAATTAAAAAGCAACAAAAGATCGAATATTGTCTCCTGAATATTTGAGATCATTAACGTTACCAGTTTTTAACTTAGATTATAAGGCCGACTTAAGAACAGTTTTTAATTTTCTATTCCTGATTAAAAACAAGTTGTGGGATGCTAGTTAAATGAAGAAGAAATAAATATGTTCTTTAATACAGCTGACTGAAGCAGATAGATTTTTTTTTCTATTTTGGTGACTTTGTAACCATTTTCTTCCATTTCAAGGTCTTAAATTTGTTTTACTTTTATTTTGCATTGTTTTGCTTATTATTGGTTTTCTAAATGTTTTTATTGATATTTAAAGACATTGCAATATAAACCTGCTGCCTTCTTATGCAATGACCTAAACTTGTGACATTTACTGGAAATTTTTATAATTATTCTCTCTAGTACCTTAAAAATTAGCTAAAAATTTATTTAGTTGCAGGGCGCCTGGGTGGCCCAGTCAGTTAAGCATCCGATTTCAGCTCAGGTCATTATCTCACTGTTTATGAGTTCAGGCCCTGCATCTGACTAAGTGCTGACAACTCAGAGCCTGTAGCCTGCTTCAGATTCTGTGTCTCCCTGTCTCTCTGTCCTTACCCTGCCCACACTCTGTCTCTCTCTCTTAAAAATAAATAAACATTAATTTTTTAAAATTGCTTGGTTGCAAATAAAATTAAAATCCATTTCCAAGACATACCATCAATTAGTAAGATGTGTCTATTCTAGTTTTCTACACAAAACTCTATTAAATACAGTAAAACCTTGGATTGCAAGTAACTTATTCTATGAGTGCTTTGCAAGACAAGCAAACAATTCTAATACATTTTAACTTGATAAATGAGCGATGTCTTGCAATACAAACATCACATGATCACAGCTGAGCCACTGGTCCTTCTCTTCCTTCTCTCTCTCTCACTGCAGGATTGTGGGTGATCATCAGTGCAATGTCCCATTTCCACAAAATCTTCAAAGTAGGGCAAAAGCAAGTGTCACTGGATAGCCTCCTTATTAAAATTGCACAAAAAGCAAACAATTTCATTGAGCCCATAGATAGCAGTTATTCCGTAAGTGATAGTGAAAGTCATCTTACACAATAACCCTCCTCTCTCTTGTCTCCCTCACACCAGCCACGAAGGTCTTCAAAGATAAGTGCAGGCTAATTTGTTTATTTTTCTTTATATTTTGTTTTTTGTTTATTATTTTGTATTATATTACAGTATTGTAATCATTTTTATATGAAACTTTTTGGGTTGTGGAATGAATCATCTGAGTTCCACATAATTTCTAACAGGGAAATTTGCTTTGCTATACTAGTGCTTTGGATTACAAACATATTTCTGGAACAAATTATGTTCGCAAACCAAGGTTTTACTGTACTTTCACCATTCTAAAGTGATGTTTGTTTGTTTGTTTGTTTGGTCATCCTAAGTATCTGTCCATCATCTTCTTTCAAGAGGATGGCAAATGATCAAATTTAAGTTGTCTGTGAGGTTTTAAATTATTTCAAAAAATTAAAAACTTGGACAAATAATCAGCTAAAATGACAACGTTCATTAAAATGAATATTCTTCATTGACTGATTTCTTTCTTATTAAAGCATTGATAGAGATTATATTATCAGGTTTAACAGTAGCTATAAGTGATTTAAAAATGTTACTTTAAATGCTGTTATCAAGATCCTCTTGAGGAATGAAGTGACTTTGATTGGGAATATGACTTGACAAACTTATCTTGGAGTTGAAAATTTCTCCAAGCATAGGGTTCAGCCGTTTCCAGATATCTGAGGGAGAAAAAGAGCTAATACAGAGGCAAGTCCCTTCCCTCTACCATGGTGAAATGATAAGAAGAGTCAAATCTATTTTTTTATTTTAATGTTTATTCATTTTTGAGAGACAGAGAGAGCTCTAGAGTGAGAGCAGAGAGAGGGAGACACAGAATCCAAAGAAGGCTTCAGGCTCTGAGCTGTTAGCACAGAGCCCCACACAGGGTTCAAACCCGTGAAAAGTGAGATCGTGACCCTAGCTGAAGTTGGATGCTCAACAGACCGAGCCACCCAAGCACCCCTAGAGTTAAATCTATTTTTTAAATTTCCAGTTGTGAATTGGTCTGGATCCTGTGAGGCAAATACCCTGTGAATATAGATCCTCTCAGAAGAGATGAGTTGTGGTAATTTTAACAAGGGAAATTTAATATAAAGAATATTTAACTATTACAGGGAAAGATTGTCTAGTAAGTACTATACAGAAATTTAAAGAATATAAAAATAAAAGTAAATATAAAAAACAGCCACTAACCCAGGACTGAGATAAGCAATCCAAGAAAGACAATCCCCTTTTCCCAGGCCTCAGATATTGACCTTATGGGAGCAACCAAGGTCATGGTTTTCTCAGTAACAGAAAAGTTGCTAGAGTGTTGACCTAGAAAACATGCTATAAATCTGCCTTCTGGAATTTGCTAGAAATTCCTCTTCTAGAGTACAAGGGAAAGATGTTTATGAGGAGAGGAGATGGCTCACTACAGGCATTCTGCTTATAAAACTGCCCAAGGAGGAGATGCTAGGGATACCTGGGGGGTTCTTGGGGCTTCTGGCCACTGTGCACATCAGCATCTAGGACTTTGAGAAACTGTGAGAGCTGCAAGAAACTGATCCTGGAAGAACCTGAACAGAGAATCCTGTCAAACGAGTACATGGGGATCTTAAAGTAAACATCCATTTTTCCTGCAGTGGTGTGTGTGTGTGTGTGTGTGTGTGTGCGCTCCATTGCAAAGCTTAACATTACGACAGTTGTCAGAGTAAAGTTACCTCAAGGACCCAGATCCATTTTCACAGATGATGAGATTAAGGATGATGAAGCTGATAAGAAATAAATTGATAATTTCCAACATGGGATTAAACTGCAAGGATTTTATTAGTGGAAAAGGCTATGTGATAGATGATAGGGAGGCAGGCAAGTGAATCTGGGAGAGCTATCTGATCAAAAGATAAGACTAGACCTGCATGAAGAAGAGAGAGAGAGAAAATTTGGTAAACATATGCTAGAACGTCATATGAGAAAATTCAGCAAAACCTTTAAGGTGTCCTCCAGCCAAAATTGGCCAATAGTAGAGTCCCATATCTGCCAAAAATGGACCTGATTTAGTAACCTTGCCTAATCCTACAATGCTCAGATATGTGATGGGAACAGTTACTGGAAATATGGGAGCAAATATGGCAATGGAGGTTGGAATGCAATAGTTTGAGACTTTAGTCAATTACATTTTCTAAATTGTGAGCGTTGCAAGGTATATTCTCATAGATAACACAAGCCAGACTATAATTATAATTTCCTGAGCAAACATTGGTAAAAATCCTCTGTATTCATGAATACTGTTTGAGACAGAATGGTAGCAGTAGGATTATAAGTAGAAATAGAAGAAGAAAGATGGAGACTAGATACAGAATAGAAATAGAGGTAGAACTAGAAATAATATGGGAAAGAAAGAAAGAGACAGAGATTGAGAGGGAAAGAGAGGAAGGGACAGAGAAAGAGAAGAGAAAGAAAAGAAAGAGAAAGAGTTGTTGAAATCCCTATCTGGAATGATGAGAAGCAAGGAGATGTGATTTATTAAAAGAACCCAAGAGATAAAGGACTATATATTTGTAAAGTCATGTCCCAACTTGGGAAATATGAGGAAATCTTTGAGAATGCACTGGGCTTCCCTTCACAGAATCAGGAGGGTATGTAAAATCAGGTTACGTGGAGACATTGTCTATAAAAAATAAAATAATCTTTGAATCCCTATACTCTTGTTTTATAAAAGAGGAATTTTAGTCTCTAAATCACTTAGACTTTTTCAACATTACGATATCTTTGCCACAGTATACTCACTACTACCGGAGAGGAGATATTTCTACTGAAGACTATACCTACTCATGTGTCTTGGATGAAGTTGGTTATTTCCTGCTGATATTTTGTATTTTGGAACACAAAAATTGTTGACTTCTGGAAATGCAACATAATTCTTAGCAATCTTAATATAATAAAGATGTTTAACTATTTAAATAGAATAAAGAAACATGATTATATTTAACTAGGAATAAATACAATAAATGCATTTATTTCTGTGATCCTTACCCTTACCCACCACCATCAAGTGTTACTGTAAACTGAACATTCCTTGATCATGATCATAGTGTTTATAGGTGAAGGAAATAAATATAAATAATGACATTAATAACATCTCTCCTTTAACTCCTGGATATTGCTTTGTTTGTTTTCTCTTCTGAAATTTCTTTGAAATGTGTGACTTTATACTGCATGGAAGTGAAATTCAAAATAAGATTGGCTAAAGGAACACTTGCCTTTCCTTTGACTGTATAACCTAATGACTTTTTTCTTTTTCTTCTTCTTTTTTTTTTTTTTTTGCTAAGGCATTCTTTCCAAATCACATGTGACTGTAAAAGTAATGGGTAACAGGAAAATAAAAAACATTTAAGGACATAACTGAATATTAGAAAATGAAGAAATAAATATATAACTGTTCAAAAATTCCAACCAGGAAAAGGCAAGGTAGGTCCGAAGTAAAACATACATGAATGTTGTTAGAAACTTTGACCTAAACCAGATTTGCAAATGAATTTTTAATATCTTAATGCTCTATTTTCTATGTCATCTTTACTGTTCTCTATTTTAAGAAGCATATGCATGTAATCTAACATCCAAAGCTGTGATAAGGTATTGAGACAGTGTTTTTTATATTTTTATATTTTATTATTTTGTGTCATGACTATGGGATACCATTGTAAAATTATGATTCTCTCCGATGAAATAGAAACTTGTAGCCACATTTTTATTTAACCTCTGTTTCTAGAAAAAAAGTAAAAGAGACAAGGTGAGGCTATTTCTTTATCAGTTCTTCAATAGATGTCCTTTGTAAAAGAAATTACATTTCTGGCTAAAGTCCTCCCAAGTCTGATTAGATGTAAAACAATTTCACAGAAATATTATCAGGAATTAAATATGCCAAAAAACACCTATAGTAAAATACTATGACCTCTACCTGTTACCTTGTAAACTTTCCAATTACATGGGCATATTCACTTATCTCCTCTACACACTTCAGGGGGTTTACAAATAAAGATCAAATGTGCTCCGAGCTGTGCACCCCTCTGAGTCAATTGGATATGCACATCTATTAAGTTATTTTTGGTATATACTGGTAACCACCCTTCTCAGTCAAATTTTGCCATGCTTAGAGGCATTTATTAACAAACAGGGTACTAAGTAATCCCACATTCCAGCTTCATACATTTCACTGCTCTAAAACATTCTATATGAAAGGTTCATATAACGAAAATATGATGAAATTTCAGATGCAGGTTTAGGCAAGCCTCATTTAAATCCAGCCCAAGAAGAATCTTTTGAAGCATCAGTCGGAATATAAAGAATCAAGAGCACCATTCTGAAAGATTCAAGTTATATAAGTTTCTAGGTTCTTATAATTTGCCTAAGAGGTAACACATTATTTTAAAATCGTTGAGCCAGTTTACATATTTTGATTTATTCCATCAATAAAAGCTATTGTCCAACACCTGATTTTCTAATTAACAAGCTGCTAACTTTAACAGTAAAAACCAATTTCTTACTCTGCTAAAAATAAACAAATCTAAATAAACAAACAAACAAACAAACAAATTCATAGCAGAAAATGGCTGGTAAATTTAGGCCAACAAAATCAATTTGTTTCATTGACCAAAAATGTAGAAACTTAATTTTATAAAATGAACACAATTTTTTGTGAAGGCATGGATATGGATATACTCATATATTTGTTCATTGTACAACACTATCAAATTTAAGCTAAACACACCCTTATAAATAGTGTTAGAGCATTTTAAATAAGATTTTGTTAAAATCATAAAGATTAAAGTTTATTTGGTGAAAAATCATATAAGTGAAAATCTAATGACTTAGATAATAAACTTTCTAGATAATGTATATGGACAAAAGTCTAAAAGTAAAATTCTCTTGGGTTTATGAAGTATATTAACCACAATGAATAACATGAAAGTCCTAGATATGGTCTTTAAGGAAGGTTCACATTGCCTCCTCTCTCTCTCAAACTGAATCTATGGCCTCAATGGAGGATTCACAATGACCAGCTAAACAAGGAAAAGCAAATAAATCTAGTTTATAGTATGCTGCCACCATCTGAAAGTTGTTAGTTCAGTGCTACTGCCATAATTAGGGATGGCCCTAAGAAATAGTGTTGAAAGGAAATATTGCCAATCAGCAGAGCTTTAAACATTATACATGTGTTGTTGTTGTTATTTCATTTTTGCTCTTGGTTTTGTCTTGTGGAGAGGATAGCCAAAGGTACAAATCTAAAGTGATTCATGGACATTGAGTCAGTGGCTAATTCTAGGGCTGTATGTTTAGGGACTTAAAATATATACACACCTTTGGAAGTCTATAGATAAGGATACCAGGAAAAGAAGAGTATAGGAAAGATCACCAATGAGCACTAAGTATAAAGATCTGTGACCTATATGAATATCTTCTAAGCAGCAACTTCAGCAGGGAAAGATCTTAATAAAAGGTAATAGGAGATGGAGATGACACCCCAAAATATGCTGCTGTAGTATCTTGATTATTTTGAACTGTAGACACAAAAAATAGCAAATGCAGGAAGAGGCTTTATCTGAACTCTGCTTACCTCCCTAAAGACAGGTCCTCCAAAAGGAATGCATTTGCTATAAATCCCTTCCCTTGAAAGTGTTATCAAGCATAGAGGATTGACTCTTACCACAGGAGAGGTGACTAGAAGACCATATCACACCCAAACTCTGTCACAAACTATCATATTTTCCATCTATTCTAAGGGCCCATTCATCTTTCCTAAAAATCATTTGCTACCCCCTAAAAGGCCTAAATCTATCCTTCTCTTTCCCTATTAAGATGGTATTTTATCCTGAATTCTAAAGCTACCTTTTAAATTTACTCATTTTTGATTAAGTATTTCCTGGATATCCATGAGATACACATATTAATAAACTTCTGTTTGCTTTTCTCTTTTTAATGTATTTTATTACAAAGGTCTCAGCCAATAACTCAGAAGGTTATATAGAAAATTATTTTTCTTCCCCTATATTAATAATCAGGTGAACAAAACGAACTGTTCTTGAGATATTGGCCACTCTGCCCTTGCTTATGAACAAAGGGATCAGGATGACAGGAATGGATTTTAAGCCTGAGTTTAACAACATATATGCTTTACTCACCAAGGCAATCTGGCTATGTCAACTGCTGAATGCCAAACCTGTCAGCAGCAGATAGCAAGGCTGAACATGCATTCACCCAAGGGGCCAGCCATTCAGCCATCATGGAAGGGGCAACAATTTGTTAGCACTGGAATAAATCATGAGGATATGAATTGTTTTCCTAGCCCATAACCACCATAAGTGGAATTAACAGAATATCTAATTCACTCTGTTTCCACACAGACGTCTTCTGACAGGGGATTGACTTAATTAAATTCACTCATGCTAAAGTAGCTGGCCTGATCTTGTAATTGTTTTATTTGGAAGTTAAATGTGATTAAGACAGTTATGAAGGGAGATCAAGTTGACAAGGAGTAGGTTGCAGTGATTTAAATTCCCAGGTCTTGGTTAAGATGGAACTCAAAGTACCCAAAGGCTCCTTCTTGGTATTTTGCCGCATTAGGCTTGACCAAAATATAAATTTCTAAGATATTTGAGAGGCGGAAGTAGAGAAGTAACTATTCCTTCCTGAAGGTTGTCATGGTTAGAAATGAAAGAGTTGCAAAAATGGTATTGAGTAGCAGCTTGTTTTCATTCTCTTCCATCTTATTTTCAACTCTTCTTTCTGCTGAATGAACCCCTCTGAGTGACAGATCCCGGGGTCCATAATTACATATTAGACTACAGCTACTGATAAATGTCACCAGCTCACTCTTCCTTGTTCCACTTTGGCAGCTGACAATTCTTGGGTTTTCAGATTCATTAGTTGGGCGACTCCTCTGTTCTTACAGTCTTTCTCATCTTTACTCCACCAGATGTACCGTATTCCATAACTCACAGGGGTTCTGCCAATGAACACTGATTAGAACAAAGCCCCATTGTCATGAATGATTCAGGCAAGAGTTATAAATGGATGCTAAACTATCTTTGATGAGATATTTCCTCCCCTTCTCCTCCCAATGGTCTCTAACTGTCAAATCACAGATTTCTTTCTGGCCATTGCCAGCCACAAGGGGAACATCTGTTTTGCCTTGTGAATTTGATCCAACTTCGTGTCATTAGTATTAGAAAACAAAATGCTATGCCAGGAGCTATGATTGTATGCATATATAAATCACATTTCAGAAGGACAATAAGTATATTCTGGAGAAAAAAAAATGTCAAATCTATGCTTACTTATATTTGAGAATGCAGCACCTCTCTAAATGAGTGTGGGTGTGTGTGTATGTTATATGTATATGTGCTGATGAGTGTACTTTTTTGTTTCTTTGTTTTTCTCTTTCTCTGGGGGTGTTGTCCCCAGAAAAGTTCCTTGTACTCTGGTGAACTTCTAAAGTACAGATGTAGCACAAGGCCTCCAGGAAGGACCTGATTCTGCTGACTTATCCATGGGACTCTTCCCAGATGGTCCCCAGTGACCTCTGCTCAAGTAATTCATTTGTAACCTTTTCTGATATTTCATAGTCTAGAAATTAAGAGGCATCATGTTCATGTCTATGTGTGAAAGAAATAACTGGAATATCAGGACAATGTCTTTTGACAAATATTCTCATTATATGAGTTAGACAAATTTTAAATCAGTTAAAAGCAAATTTAAGTAGATCAGAAAATAGCAGAAGAACATTTGCACAAGAAAAGCAGTACTTCACTAACAATCAGGCATTTATTTAAAAGATGATCCCAAGAGTGCCGGTGTGGCTTAGTTGATTAAGCCTCCAACTTTGGCTTAGGTCATGATCTCACAGTTCGTGGGTTCAAGCCCCAAGTCCAGCTCTGTGCTGACAGCTCAGAGCCTGGAGCCCTCTTTGGACTCTCTGTCTCCCTCTCTCTGTCCTTCCCCTGCTCTCTCTCTCTTTCTCTCTCAAAAATAAATAAACTTAAAAAAAAAAGATGATCCCAGTCACCTTACAAAGATATATGTGGAGTGGTAATGAGATAAAATCCTGTTTCTATGAAATCATAATCAGAGAAATTCATATTTTATTGCCTAATTACAAAGAACCATAAATTATACACATAGTGTCTCACCATTTTGTGCACCATCATCTCACACAAAATTGAGTTGTAGGTGGTGGTGTTCTTTCCCCATGTGGAAGATATTTGTAGAAACATAGGGAAATGTCTCTTTTTCACTATTTGTCTATTTTTATATATGGGACTTATGGTAGGTCCCAGAAACACTGTGTTAAAGCTTTGAAAATGAGTTGTTTGGTTCATAGGGAAATCATCAATCAGAGGATCAATTCTGTTAAGGCTTTACTAAAAGCGATGCTTCATATGCTCTAACAATTTATGTCCTTAACAGGATGAAGCTTCTATAGAGAAACAAATGTGAATGTCAAAGCATGTGTTTTTACCACAGAAAAAACATATAATTAAACCCCTGATAGTCTATACAATGTTATTGTATATGGACTTTTGTTCTGTCTCGATTTTGGTGTAGGAGGGCCTTTCAAAGGATGGTAGCTGAAGGTACATATATTTTTTCTTCAATGTTTCTTTCTTTTATTTCCCATTTTTCCCCCAGCTAGTTAGCTGAATAGGCTGGTTGGCAAAGTTTGAATTTTTGTGATGATGAATTAAAGGGATGTGAAAAGTGGTGTTATAAAGAAGCAAAAGATTAACTTCTAAAGAAAATATAAGTTGACCAACACAATGAAGTTCTGAGAGAAATAATAAAGAGAGGAGAGGGAAAAGCAACAACAACAATAAAGCCTAAAGTCAGAATTGATGGGAAAGTTTAGTTACTTAAAGAGGGAGAAATTCAGGAGCAGCAGTAAGGCACAAGAGAACTATGAATATCAGGACTGAAAAGTATTACTAAATATTAACAATCAGATAGCTCTGAGTACTCATAAGAAAAGCAGTAAAGCTTTGAAATAATTTATAATTATTATTTTTACTTTATGTTATTAAACTTTGTTTCATTATGTGCAAATTTACACAGAGACTGAGCCATGGGAATCTGCATGCTTTATTAGAGATACATGAGCCAAAAACTCAGTAAGAGTAAAACCTGCAATTTACAGAGTTTATACAATTGGACTTTAATTTTAAAACTGGAGAATATTGAAAGTGATATAATTTACACAATCACTTATTTTCTATTTAAATATAAATAAGAGACAGGCTATTGATTAAAATCTTTTCGTTGTTTACTTTCATATGTTGGTGAAGTTATCATTATAAAGGAGCTGTCATTTCTATATAGGAAATGATGGTGACATATTCATGTTTTGATTATCATGATGACCTTTGAAAGAAGGTGCTCCTAGACAATATTCATGCACATCTATTTTCTCCTTTGAGAAATCCACATCTACTTATGGAAAGCCTTTAAGATGTTTATTTAAGTACCACCTAGAAATCAGAATTTCCTGCAAGCAAAAACCAGAAGGTATTAACTATCTTTTCATATAATTTCTCTTGAGCAACTTTTAATATATTTGGGACAATTTTAGGCTTAGTAATAATTTTTTCTTGCAAAATCCTTGCCTAAAGAAGAGTATTATCTATTTTTATTGAACTGTAGCAGTAAACTATTTGCCAGAAATTATATTATTTAAAAATATATTTATCAAAAGATTTTGAGATGTAATTGTGAATGGAATTTTTCTCATCTCAGAAACATTGAAGATAGTCATTTTTTGGTAAAGTTACATATTTGGTAAATAAATATGTTTGCCTCATTTTGTTTTTATTTGTTGATATTAAAATACACTATGGGGGTGCCTGGGTGGCTCAGTCAGTTAAGTGTCCAACTTCATCTCAGATCATGGTCTCACAGTTTGTGGGTTCGAGCCCCACATCGAGTGACCAGCTCAGAGCCTGGAGCCTGCTTTGAATTCTGTGTCTCCCTCTCTCTCTTCTCTTCCCCATTCATGCTCTGCCTCTCTCTGTCTCCCAAAAATAAACATTAATATTTTTTTAATTTAGTATACTTATTGATGTAGTAGCATGATATTAGAAGGTTTGGGATGATGAGACATTCCCCTGTGTGAATGCTGTCCCTTGGCTATAAACATAGCTTATTTTTCATTTTCTTCAGACATATGTTTTTGAAGTCACCTTATCATAGATTTTCTCCCAACTACTCATAAGAGAGCACTCATACTCTCTTTTGCTGTACTCTTTATTCTCTGTGGTTTTATCACTAACATATTTAATATGTGTTTATATTTTTTTAATAACCTAGGGTTATAAGTTCCATGAGATCAAAGATTTTTCCTGTTTGGCTCATTCATCTATCACCAGAACCTAGAAAAATATCATCAGCTCAATGAATAGCTTTTGAGTAAACAGACAAATGAGTTTGTATCTAGCTTAATATCAGCAGAGATATTGGATTTATGTTTGAAACCATAATGTGAGAAAACTGGACCAGAGTAAAAAGACGGGTATGAAAAGATGATATTCTGACAACTTAACTAAGCAAACCAAAGCACACTCTCGTTTACTCTCTCTCTTTCTAAAACAAAATATATAAATACAAATAAATAAACTTCTTATTTTTTTATTTAAATAATAAATTATAACTGTATAATAAACAATCTGTTAAATATAGAAAATAAAAAATTGTATATGTTATTTTTCTATAATCATAATTTTATGTAATTATGTACATTATTTTCTATAGGAATCACTAAAAATTTATTAAAACATTTAATACTTTTATAAGATGTATTTGATAGCTTTGTGATGTATGTTGAGAAATATATGAACTATGGCTTTGAACTGAAGAGAATGGGGTTAACCAATAACCTTGTGCTTTTTGTTTGGAGGCAAACAAAGCATAAAAGTACATAGGAAGCCTACCATGGCTGTGACTAGAGAAATTTTTTAGTGAATGTTTTTTTAAATGTGGTGACAAAACTGGTATGATCTTGACCATTTATCCAGTAAAATTGGTGTGTTTCTTCCATAGAAATAAGATTTATGTGTGATTGTTTTTTACAAAAAAAAAAAAAAGCATAGTCAGGAAGTTAAGTGTCCTATACAAATTGAAATAAAACAAATGAACAAACAGAACAAAAAGGAGTATAATTTGCTCTATGTAAAACATTTGGAGTAAAAAAGTGATATGTGATTTTAGTAGAAAATTTTAAAAAAACAAGGAAGTCATATAACCTGGTTAAAGAGAGACAAGAGACACATGAGAAAGTAACAAAGAAGACAAAAAAAGTAATTCAATGGAGACCACTATGAATGGAAAAATACAGAAGAAAGAGGAGGAAGGAATATTTCTAAAGAAATCTATGAGAAAAGAATAACAAAAAAATTAACTACCAGTGAAATGTAAGTTCCAGTAAGAATAGTGATATGGTTTGGAGGAACAATAGGAACACAGACAAAATGAGAAGACAGAGGGCAATAGCAATTAAAAAGAGAAAGGTGGAAATTAAAATAAATTGTGGAAACCTCGATCAACCCCTCTGTAGAGACACAGATTAACTAAATAATAATAGCAAGAAGTTATAATATAAATCCTATGTAAAACCTATGTAAAATATAATGTATAAAATCATTATATTTATATAATATAAATACTATGTAAAACATCTAATTTAAAAGAAATCCCCTATAATACTTTTTATTTCCATATAATTTATTATTTAATAATTATTACTGCAATGTTAAATATGCCTTTTAAAAAAGATTTTAATCATCTCAGAAGGAAAGGAATATTTATGTGCAAAATAATACCTAGAAACAATAAATAAAAGGTTAATAATGATGAAAATTTTCTACATGAAGAAAACTATTAAAAAGTCAAAGAAAAAACAATAAAATTAAAAAATTATAATTTATATGAGTGAAATGCTAATTTACCTTTATAAATAAGAAATATGTAAAGGATCTTTACTCATACATAAGAAATAGAGAAAGGACTAAAAATTGTTCACAGAACAGCACATACCTATGAGAAATCTTCTACAGTGACAATTATAGAAATAAAATTAATGCTATTTTCAATTACTGAGATTGGTAACAATCACAAAGATGGACAGCGTATGCGTGGTTGCAAGCTTAGAGAAAGAAGTCCAGGTATGTTACTGGGGTGTATATTGATAAAAATCTCAATGGAAGTTAATTGAAATAGCTATCAAAATTATCTATCACTTTATTTTTATATATTTGCAAAATTATGTGTCTAAAATTTAATTAATTGTATTTGGCATAACAAAATATTTGAAAAAAATCCAGTTGCCAATTAACAGAGCCTATTTAAGTAAGTGTGACATACTTTGGAATTCTATGAAGTCATTTAAAAGTTTGGAGAAACTCTTCAGGAATAGGTTATCTAGATATATTATGGTGCCAGAAAAGGAGAACTATATTATAAGTTCTCTATTGCTACCATAACAAATTACCACAAACTTAATGGCTTATAAACAACACAAATTGATTATATCAGTTTCTTTAGATCAGAGGTCTGGCAGCTTGACTGGGCCTTTGCTTGGAGTCTTACAAGTCCAAAATCAAGGAATTTAGATCTGTGTTTATGGAGACTCTAGGGGAGGATACATTTTTTTGTTCAGTCAGGTCATTGGCAGAATTCAAGTTGTTTGTTGAAACTGTAGGACTGAGGTCCCTGTCTTGCTGCCTCTTAGCTGAGGCTCTTCTTAACTTCCAAAGGCCACTGAATTTCTAGGTTCCTGGCTACATTCCACTTTTTGGAAAGCCTCCAAACACAAGTGGAGTCCTCACTTTGTGTATCTCAGATCTAATTTTTCTGCCTTTCTCTGCTGAATCTCCATGACTTTTCTGTCTTTCACTTTTAAGTACCCATGAGATTGCTTTGATCCCACCCAGGTAATCCAGAACAATATTCCTGTTTGAAAGTCTGTAATCTTAATTCCATCTGCTAGTCTTTTTTTTTTTTTTTCCTTTTAAAAAAGCATACTGAGAGTGTCTAGGGATTAGCATGTGAAAAACTGGGGGATCTTCCTTCTGTCTACCACAATAATCTAATATGTTTCCATTGTTTTAGAAAACAAAATACTGCAACATATTTGGTTGTGTAAAAGAATGCTGCTTGAAAACTAGGAGTTACTTTAAAAAGTAGGAAAACTATGAAGAAGAAATAGAGGTTACTAAGGGAAGTAGATGCATAGATACTTTTCAGTATTTATCCTTTCAATATTTTGAATGTGTATGTGTCTAAATACATATACATGCACATATTTGGGGTATATACACACATTCAAAATATTACCAAAGAAACATGAAATCATCTTTTCAGAAATTACAAAAATAAATTAAAAAACAGAATTTTTGCTTTGGTAAAGATTAAATTAATTGCCACATATCTGGAAGTATAGGACTGGGAAATGCCTAGTATGAAAAATTATCATATGAAGAAAACTTTTTAAATCTTTTCAGTTATTCAGGCCATGTTAATGATTGCTACAAAAAAAAAGGTTGTTTAGCCAAAGACTTTACAGAGGAAATAGATAGCCTATTTTGTACTGTAATATAACAATTAAGATAGACTAATTTAAAAACAGAAACAATTCAAAAGGGAATTAAACAAGAGAAAAGTTTTAACAGAAGAAAAAAGGGAAGGTGATGCTTTTACAGTAGAAATGATACCGTTAGATAAAAAGGGTGTGTACATATATGTTTTTCTCCTGAATATGAGTAAAGATACAAAAAATTAGAAGAAAACTCATATAATAGAGAAGCTACTTTGGGGTGGCACTCTTTGAAGTGGGAGAAAGTTTTCTGTAGGAAACCCCACCTTATTTAAGATATCAAAAAATTATTTTACATCGGTTGAATAACTCAAAAGGGAGTGAAATACTTATAAATAGGTGGCTGACACTTGATTCTACTAGACTTTTTAGACTTATCTGAACAAAACCCCTGTAAAACCTTTTCTCTGTGGGAAGGGTAAAATGACCAAATGATCAATGAAGAGTAGTAATTTTTTCTTTCTTTAAAAAGAGAGATGAAGAATATTTGAATAGAAAGATACTAAAATTATTTAACACTAATGAATAGAAGTTTTTCTTTTTTCAGATTAGAATTTTTTGTCTTCAAATTTGTCTTCCCAGAAGTGCAAGATTGTTAAGAGAGTATATGAGAGAAGATCCACTAAATACCTTAATAGTGCAAAGAACAGAAGTGAACCATAGAGAAAACACAGAAAATCCCAAAGATGGCAGAGTGGAAAGATTTTCTTTTTAATCAAGAATGTATTTAAATAAGACTAAAACTCTGCTTTAATATTTTGTAAGGAAATACTGTACTGCCATAAACTTCACGATTCTGTGTCAGAGATGATCAAGAAAGCACTCCTCATTATCCAAAAGGAAATACAGAAATCAATTAAAATTAATAAGAAAATGAAGTTTTATTATCCTTTCTATGTACATGCAGTTTGTAAAAACTCTAAAGATAAAATATTTATAAAATCTAAGATGTCAAAAATAAGGGATACATGTATTACAAGTCTAGATATTAGGCAGATTAAACAATTCAATTATTGAAAACAATAGAGCTTCGAAAAATATATTTGAATATATTAGAGCAAGATACAACAAATCAGTAAAGCAAATGAAATATACAGAGAATGCGCCTTTGAATTAGTGTATATAGCAAAAGAAGAGATGAAACTGAAAAAAAATTGCACACATTTTGAAGGGAATTATCTGCTTCCTTAAAAACAAATATGTGGTTGTCACAGAAGGATTGGTATGTGATGGACAGAAAGGTGTCAAAATGGATACATAAAGTAGATAAATGTACATTGGCAAAGTCATGTAAACCAATAAGAATGGTTACACAAAGTAGGAAATAACAGAGCTGGCTCCTAGACAGAAGTGTGGTATCCTTTGTCTTAAAGATTACATATATCATTTAGGAGAGGAAGATTCAACAATTTGACTTTGCTACTTTTGTGAGGGTTTTATGCTCTTCCTCTAGCACTTTTAAAAGCTCTTCTGAGAATTCTATATGCCTAAGACTGCATAGCTTGCTTGCATCTGGGAACAAGGCCATGATATTGTTGAAAGTTTACCGTTATTCAAGCAAAGCCAAGGTCAATTTTCCTGTAATATCTTTCAACCAAGGCTGATTTCAAGCCCTTCTAAAAGGCTGATCCCAGGAGTAAAGGAGGGAACTGTGTTGATAATTGGAAAGTTATCATTGGAATACAGGAGCCTAATTAAGCAGGTTCTGAAGTCAATTTTCTATTGTGTTACTTATATGTGACTGTCATTGAAGTCTGTAGTCTTATCAATAGACCCTTCTTTATGTAAATGGAGGAAATAATGTTGGAAGGAGGGAAGCAGCATTATACATTAATATGGCCACATTTCAATAAGCAGAAAATGGAGGGAGGAACAAAGATGGCATAGTAGTAGGAGGATGCTAGGCTTGTCCAGTCTCTTGAACACAGCTAGATAAATATCAAATCATTCTGAACACCCAAGAAAATGATCTGAGGATTTACAGAACAACTGCAGAACTCAGTAGAGAGAAGAGGCCACATGGCAGAAGGTAGGAGGGGCAGAGACATGGTTTGGAGGAGAAACAGAGTGTGGGTGGTGTGGAGTTGAAGGAACTCCTCTCTCTGCAGAGAGAGGAGCACACAAGAGTTCATACAAGGAAAATATTTCCCCAAAGCCATCAACTGAGAAAATGAGAGGGGCTAATTTTCATGAGATTTTACAACCAATGGGGGCTCACAGGCTAGAGTTTTAGATATTCTCAGTGTGGCTGGTGTGGAACTCTGAGAGCACTGCATTGCTCCTGTGTAGAAAGTGGGCAGATAAACCTGGAGGCAGACTGCAAAATCTGAAGATCCCCTGGTATGCACTGGTAGAGACAGTTCCCCCATCTTGGAATGCCTCTGGAAGAAGTGATATTGTCTTTCTGGGGGGAGAAAAAGAGCCCTCAGGTACCATTTCCATCCCCAATCTCTTACTATTAACTAACTTTAGTAAACAGCAAAGCACCAACATTGGCAACTTACTTTTTACACCAAGCCGCAGCCCCCTGTGCTTTGTTGGTGCTGCTTTTCTTGAGCAAGTGTGTCTGAGAACCAGCACAGAAGACCCCTACCCTAGAAGACTGGCAGGAACCCCCTACACACACTGCATCTATTGATCAACTCCCTGTACACACTGTATCTATTGGCCATAGAGCTCTGCAAAGCTTCACCTCTAGTGGAAATAGTATCAGGTCTCTTTTAACAAGTGAGCCAAAGCAAACCTAGTTAAACCTCATCACACTCTGGCCAATGTCCAAACATTCCCCACTGCAGGCAAGGAGGAACTCTGCAGAGGACTGATCTGAGGGAAACAACAGCCAAAACACAGCAGCAGAGTACACAAAACATACACCAGAGACACTTCCTGAAGCACCAGTCCCTGAATAGTATATGACTTCTTCTTCATCAAGCCATTAATCTCAGGAGCAGGACACATAACAAGCTTTCCTAACCCAGAGAAGTAGACAGAGACTTAGACAAAATGCCACAACAGAGGAATTCATCCCAAAAGAAAGAACAAGACAAGGTCACAGCTAGCAATCTAATCAAAATAGACATAAGTAATATGTTTGGTCCAGAATGTAAAGCAACAATCCTAAGTATACTGGCTGGACTTGAGACAATCTTAGAAAATACCAGGGAGTTTATTATCCCAGAGATAAAAGACCTACAACTAGTCAGAGTCAGGCTTAAATAAAAAATGCAATAACTTAGATTCAAAACTGACTGAATGTAATGACCACAAATATGAAAGAAGCCAAGGAACAAACAAGTGATATAGAAGATAAAATTAAGGAAAATAATGAAGTGAAAAAAAGAGGGAAAAGAAATATAACATCATAATGTAGACTTAGAGAATTCATTGACTCCACAAAGCATAATAATGTTCATATCATCGAAGTTCCAGAAGAAAAAGAGAGAGAGAATGGGGCAGAAAATTTATTTGAGAAAATTATAGCTGAAAACTTCCCTAATCTGGGAAAGGAAACAGATATCCAAATCCAGGAGACACAGAGAACTCTCATCAGAATCAACAAAAGCAGGCCAACACCAAGACATATCATAGTTAAATTTGCAAAATAGAGAGATAAAAAAAATTCTGAAAGCAGTAAGACAAAAGAAGTCCCTAACTTACAAGGGAAGACAAACCAGGTTAGTAGATTTCTGCACAGAAACGCGGCAGGCCAGAAGGAGTGGCAGGATATATTCAATGTGCCCAATGGGAAAAACCTGCAGGCAAGAACTCTCTATCCAGCAAGGCTATCTTTCAAAATAAAAGGAGTGGGGCACCTGGTGGCTCAATTGGTTAGTGTCTGACTCGATTTCGGCTCAGGTCACCATCTCACAGTTCGTGAGTTTCAGCCCCATGTCAGGCTCTGCGCTGACAGTGTGGAGTATGCTATGGATTCTCTGTCTTCCTATCTCTCCTCTGCATTTCCCCCATTTGCACAGGCTCTCTCTCTCTCTCTCTCTCAAAATAAATAAATAAACTTTAAAAAAAGAATAAAAGAAGAGATAAAGAATTTCCCAGACAAACAACAACTAAAGGAGTTCATGACCACTAAACCAGCCCTTAAAGAAATATTAAAGAGCACTCCTTGAGCCATAAATAAAGACCAAAAGCAACAAAGACTAGAAAGGAACAGAGTAAATCTCCAGAAACAGTGACAAAACAAGTAATAAAATGGCACTAAATTTACATCTATCAATAATCACTCTGAATGTAAATCGTCTAAATGCTCCCATCAAAAGATTTAGGGTGTCAAAATGGTTAAATAAATAAGACTCATTTACATGCTGCCTACAAGGATTTATTTTAGATCTAAAGACAGCTGAAGTTTGAAAGTGAGGGGTTAAGGAAATATTTAGCATGCAAATGGATGTCAGAAGAAAGCCAGAGTAGCAATACTTATATCAGAAAATCTAGATTTTAAACCAAAGACTATAATAACAGATGAAGAAGGGCGCTATATCATAACAGCAAGGTCTATCCAACAAGAAAATCTAATAATTAAAAATATTTATGCCCCTAACTTGAAGCACCCAAATATATAAAACAATTAATAACAAACCTAAAAGAACCCATCGCTAATAATATAATAATAGTAGGGAAATTTAACAGCCCTCTTACATCAATGGACAGACACACTGGACCAGATGGACTTAACATATATATTCAGAACATTTCATCCTAAGGCAGCAGAATACACATTCTTTTCAAGTGCACATGGGGAATTCTTCAGATTAGACTCCATACTAGGTCACAAATCATGCCTCAACAAATACAAAAAGATTGAGATCATACCATGTATATTTTCTGATGACAATGCTATGAAACTTGAGGTCAACCACAAGATAAAATTTGGAAAGACCAAATATACATGCAGGTTAAACAACATGCTAGCAAAGAATGACTGGGTCCGACAAGAAATCAAAAAAGAAATTAAAAAAATACATGGAAACAAATGAAAATGAAAACATGATGGTTCAATAGTTTTGGGATGCAACAAAAGTGGTCATAAGAGGAAGTCTATAGCATAGAGACCAATCCAAAAAGCATGAAAACCCTCAAATACACAACCTAACCTTATATCTAAAGAGCTAGAAAAAGTACAGCAAATGAAGCCTAAAGCCAGTAGAAGAAAGGAAATAAAAAAGATTGGAGAATAAATAGAGAAAGAAATAAACCAAAAAAAAGCAGTATAACAAATCAATGAAACCATGAGCTGATTCTTTTAAAAAATTAATAAAATTGATAAATCTCTAGACAGACTTATCAAAAAGAAACCAGAAAATAAAGGACCCAGATAAATAAAATCACACAGGAAATAACAGATGTTGACAAGGATGCAGAGAAAAAGGAACTCTCTTACACTATTGATTGGAATGCAAAGTGGTGTGGCTGCTTTGGAAAATAGTATGGACATTCCCCAAAAGGTCAAAAGAGGACTACCTATGATCCAGCAATTGCACTACTAAGTATTTACCCAAAGCATACAAAAATAGTCATTCAAGGGATACATGCACTCATACCAGCATTGTCAACAATACCTAAATTATGGAAAGAGCCCAATCAACTGATGAATGGATAAAGAAGAGTGTGTGTGTGTATATATATATATATATATATATATATATAAACTCACCCATCAAAAAGAATTAAATATTGCCATTTGCAACAACATGGATGGAGCTAGAATACTATACTAAGTATACTAAGTGAAATAAGCCAATCAGAAAAAGACAAGTATCCTATGATTACACTTATATGTGGGATTTAAGAAAAAAAATGAACATGGGGGAAAAAAGAGGTAGGCAAACCATATACATTCTGTTAACTATAGAGAACAAATTGAGGGTTACTGGAGGAGAGGGAAAGGAATGGCTAAATGGGTGATGGGTATTAAGGAGGGCACTTGTTATGATGAGCACTGGATGTTGTATGTAAGTGATGAATCACTAAATTATACACCTGAAACTAATATTAGAACACTATGTGTTAACTAATTGAAATTTAAATAAAATTTCAATAAAATTTTATTTATTTAAATAAAATTTCTGAAAT
>CM053567.1:62622756-62685883 GCA_028646485.1 Cryptoprocta ferox
GACCATTGAGATGATAAATTTAAGGAGGCATGTAATTTAGCCATACAGACTTCTGGGACAAAAGCATTTTTCCTGAAGTGCATTCCTAAGTATATTCCTTCTCCCTCTCTTTTAATAATGACCATGGTTTTAAATAACTATTCTTAATTTTTTATCACTTACATATTGTAACACAGTTGGTTTTTATATACTGACCTTGTGTTTAGTGTACTTACTAAATTCATTTATGAATCCTAATAGTAAGTACACAATCATGTCATCTACAAAAAGGTAATATTCCCCAACATTTCTGATCTTTATACTCTCAAACAATAATGATTAAACTTGACAAAAGTGAACGTTCTTGTTCCCAAACTCAGGGAGAGAGTATTAAATATTTCATCATTAAATGTGAAAATGGATAGCTCCTGTCTTTCTTCCTTTCCTCCTTCCCTTCTTTCCTTCCTTCCTTCCTTCCTTTTTAGTAACTATGTTTTATCATATTAGGGAAGTCTGTTTTTATTCTTAGTTTGATGAGAGATTTTTTAATGTTTTTTCACAAATCAGTATTGATTTTATGAAATATTTTCAACATTAGATAACTGTAATGCACTTATTTTGTAAATGTATTAAAACAACGATTTTTAAATATTAAAAATATTTGCATTCCTTGAAAAGACTCATCTGAGTCATAAAGGATTTTTTTATACAATGTTATTTTTGACTTGTTAGTATTTTAACAATTTTTTATTCAATTCATAAGAATCATTGCCCAGTAACTTTCTTTGTAATGTCCTTGTCAAGTTGTGCTCTCAGGGTTCAGCTGGACTTAGTAAAAATACTGAAAAGTGTTTCCTCTTTTTCCTTCCAACCACTGGAAGAGGTTGTTTAAAACTGATGTTCTTGGGATGCCGAGGTGGCTTAATTGGTGAAGTGTCAGACTTTAGCTCAGGTCATGATCTCACAGTTCATGGGTTTGAGCCCCACATGGAGTTCTATGCTGACAGCTCAGAGCCTGAAACTACTTCAGATTCTGTGTCTCCTTCTCTCTCTGCCCCTCTCCCACTCATGCTCTGTCTCTATCTTTCTCTTTCAAATATAAATAAACATTAAAAAATTTTTTAAAAATGATACACTTTTATCTTTGCATTTTTGGAAGAGTTTATAAGGGAATCCTGTGGCTTTTTTTTTTTAAGTGGGAAGTTTTAAAATAACATATTTATTTTTAAATGGTGTAAAATGATTCAGATTTTTCCTCTGCCAGATTTGGGCAGTTGTGTTTTTCAAAGAATTTTCTAATTTACATTAATAAGTTTTCAGATTTAAAATATATGTAGTCTTATCTTTATATATCTACAAATTTGGTCCTGAAATACCATTTTTATTATTTGGTGATTTTTCTTTGCTTTTTCTTTCTCACTTTTTTTCTTTTATTTTTTGAAAGAATCCACTATATATATTTATTTTATTAATGTTAACAAAATTTTGGCTTTGTTGTTGTTTTTCTATTGAACATGTGTTTACATTTTATTGATTTCTTCTTTTGCATATATTGTCTTCTTTCATTTATTTTGTTTGTTTTTGGCTGTCTTTTTCTAGATTCATGAGATCTAAGTTTTGGTCATTGGTTTTAAGCATTTCTTCTTTTTTAATACATGAATTTATAGCTACAACTACTGCTGTAACTATATTACAAAATTTAAAATTTGGAATTTTTTAAATAGTTCAATGCAAAATACAAATACAATACAAAACATTGTTGAGTTTCTATTGTACTATTTTTTCACCCTTTAGATATCTTTAAAAGTGCTGTCTAATTTGCAAATATTTGAGAATTTGCTCATTACCTCTCTGGTACTTATTCTTTTTTTTTTTTAATGCTTATTTTTGAGAGAGAGAAAGACAGAACATGAGCAGGGGAGGAGAAGAGAGAGAGAGAGAGAGAGAGAGAGAGAGAGAGAGAGAATCTAAAGCAGGCTCCAGGCTCTGACCTGTCAGTACAGAGCCAGATGTGGGGCTTAAACCCACAAACCGTGAGATCATGATCTGAGCCAAAGTCAGATGCTTAACCAACTGAGCCACCCAGGTGCCCCTCTCTGGTCCTTATTCTTGTGTTAATTCCACTATAGTAAGAGGACATAATTCTTTATATTTGTTGTTTTCAAATGTATTGTGACTTTTTATGTCACAATATCTGTTTACTTTAGTTAAACATCCCCTGTATGCTTAAAAAGAGTATGTCTTTTGCAGCTATTTGGTGTAATGCTCCATATATGTGTGGCTTGAATTATTATATTGTTACTAATATTATTTTTGTCTTTTTCTTTTGCCAGGTACTTAAAAAGTGTGTTAATATGCCCAACTGTGATTGGGATTATTTTTTCCTTTTAGTTCCATTAATTTTTGTTTTATATATTTAAAAATCATATGCATACATTCAAATTGAACTATTTTATAAGTGAAGGAAAACAGGAAAAGTGCACAAATATTTGTGGGATGGAATTGGCAAATTATGGAAGATCATGTGGGTAATTGAAAGAATTTTATTTTACTAAAACTGAAATAGGTTCTGTTGTAGGGTTTTGACCAGAAGAGTGACATAATCACTCATCACTCTGACCTCCATGTGGTAAACAAACTGTAATAGAACAAGAAGAGCATCAGGGCAATCATTTAATACAATTTTTTTTAATCTAGTGAGAGATGAGGATGGCTCATGAAAGTGAGAGAAGTAATTGAATTTTGTATATATTTTTAGAGTAGAAACAAGAAATTACCTTAATGGATTTGGGGTGGCAGGGGTGGGGAGCAGGGAGTGAGGTAAAGAAAGTAGTCAAAACAATTTCCAATTTTTTGACTTCAGAAATTTGGAGAATGGCATCATCTGGTAAGGAAGGATTCATATGTGATGGTAATAGTGAACCATGCAATTAAATGCATTGCCACGAAGCTGCCTAACTATCTAAAGAAGATGTAATGCTTGTATAATTTTAAAAGTTAGTCTCTCATGAAGAGATGCTCCATATTCTTTGTGTTTTAAATGACAAGCACAGGGGAAAAAAAAGAAAGAAAATGAACTTATAGTATGCTTTTAATACATTACAGATGTAAAGGTTTTGTTTTGTTTTGTTTGTAAGTTAAATAAGGTAGATGTGATTCAAGAAATGGAAAGGTGAACAAGTTAATTTTCAGGGATTCTGGGTTTTCACAGACTTTTCCCAGTAATTCATTTAAGCATAAATGACAGAGTACAAGAGATGTTATACTTAGTTTTATTTGCATCCTTTATAAACTTTATTATGCATTCTATCAATTAAGATGATCATGAATTTTATTTCTGTCAAGCCATCACACTTAGTTTAAATTTAACTTCATATATTTAGCATAATGCTAAATGACTACAAATGATACCTTCCTTTAATTTGGAGAAAACACATTTTATTTCCTGCTGAAGTTTAACAGTATCTACGCTCCTTTTTTTTTTTTTTTAATTCCTAGAATGTTATATAATGGATTGTAATTTGATACACTTCCTTGGGCTAAATTGCTCCATTTCCATTAAGACAAAAACCTCCTCTGGGTCATTATCCATTCCTTTGTGTCCAGTCCCAAATGAAGCTTGAGATCCTCTACAAATTATTAATATAATTTTCAAAGACATACACATAATGAAAGGCATTTTAACACTGATAATAGTTAGAGAACTTCTCTAATGAAAAAATCCTTCTATGTAATGATAGTATCAAAATTTTACTCCCCGCTGTTTTTTCATTGTCTGGTAAAAGTGTCCTCTCAAGAAGGAAGAGAAAAAAAGGTAAATTGGAAAAGATAAATAAAAGTAAAAATCTTTACAAATGAATGTGGTGTGTTATCACTGAAACTCTACTCTTTCTACTCTACTGTTTAACTCTAATAAAATTGTCCTTATTGGGAAATGAAAAATTTATCTCACCTAAACACCTACATTCGAGTGAATTATATTTTACTTGTGCTTTCACAGTATGACCTAAACCCTTCATTGGTGAAATGCAAGTTAAAATATAAATGCTTCTATTAAATTTATAGTGTCATGTGTCAATTATATCTTAATAAACTGGAAAAATGTTTCTTAACTTGAACTACTTAAATAAACTACTCTACTCATAGTCCAACTATTCCCTTTTATAATAAAATGGTAGAGCAGAGGCAAGATTAAAAAAAAAAAACAGAAAAAAATTTGATTGTGGCTTAACACTTAAACTTCCAATCAGAAGATAAATACTTGAGTTATGCTATCAAAATAAATCCTGTGATGTCATCTTTTAGTTTAAAGGGAAGTGCCAGGAATAGAATTAGGTAACATGAATAAAAGTTGTTATACAATTTTGTTTTTAGAGTAGGAGAAACAGTGAACTCTATAATATAACTGCATATTTTTGTAAATGAGATTTTTTCACTAATATTTTAAGAATATTTGTGTTTTTATATTTTGCTTAGAATTTAATATTTATAAAAATCAATTTTATGTTAATTAAAAAAAAGAATGAGATGATGTTCCACTACAAATACACTTAATGAAAAATAGAATGAATAGACCTAGATACCAGTTGTAGTCTGAGCTAGCACACGATTGCCTTTGATTTTGCATACATGTGTTACAGAAACTGGTCTGGATTACCCAGCCAAAGAACCAAGCGGCACTCAGAGATCTTGGAAGGCAGGAGTTTATTTTACACCGGCAGGCTCAGAGGAGATCCTTCTCCAGAGGTCTGAACCCTGAGAGTAAGCAGAGGGAACAATTAATAGTCTGTTACTTCCACATTCCTCATCAGCAATAATTTGGTTCCATGAGGCAAGCAGGGTGGGAGGAAGAACCTGGAAGGGAGTCTTCAGTCAGGGACAGAATTTCCCTATCAGTCCTGTCGGCCATCTTATAACAGATTTTTCCCTATCACATGTAACTATGATAAAAAATAATGCATAACAATAGATGATAAGTAAAATATTGTGTGTGCTTTTTACAAGTATTAAAAAGTTGAATTTCTTACAAGTATGGCAATGCATAATGAGCCAAAATTTTAGCATGGTATTTCATGCTGCAGTGTTTTTTTAACCAAATATCTTACTATATCAACTCAACACCTTATAAATACAAATACACTTGGATGTATTATGTCTCTTCTCATACTCTAATATCTCTTCTGCATGTGTGTGGTTGCCCTTTAGATATCGTTGACCACTAAATTATCCTTGAAGCTTGTTTTTATTTGCCTCTCATTCCAGACATGAATAATTACTCTTTCTAGAATGCTGTTGATTTATTAGTGGTGCCTTACTTGCCCATAGCCTGAGATTTGTACAGATTTTTTGCCAATGGTGGCCCAAAATGTAGCTATAGAATGAAAGGCTCAGCACTATCGATGCAAGTTTGAAGTGATGGGGCGGGGGGGAGTCCAGAGTTGATGGCCAGGAAAAAAGTCTTGAGACTTCTTTGGGGCAAAAAAAGGTGATTTTATTAAAGAATGGGGACAGAACCCATGGGCAGAAAGAGCTGCACTGGGGTTGTGAGGATTTTATACCTGGGAGTTAAGAGGTTGGAAAAGGCAAAATGAAGGCCTCCAAAAGAAGTTTCATATGCTAAAGAGGACTCAAAAGATACTGGATGACTAGCGATTGTCAAGCTAAGGTTGTTTTCCACTCTAGCAAAGCATTAACATTAAGACAGTAGGGAGCTCCTGGAGGAATGTTCTACTCTGACTATCTCAAGAAGTTGTCAATGGGTTACTGGTTATAAAGAAATTTAATTTTATCTACCATTTCCTTCTTGCCTTTGTTCCCCACATAACTATGGAGGGGAGGGTGACGTTAGGGCTTTAGGAAATCTTAGTCTATGGGTTTCTTGAGGTTAGGCTACTGTTAAGATTCTCTTTTTCTTATAATTTACTAAGACATTTGTAAACAGATGGAGACTTAAGTCCTTCATGATTGTGATATCTATCACTTAACCATTTGTTTTTCCCTTTCCTTTGTTCTTGGGCAGCCAGGAGTGCCTGAGGAATATCACACATATCCCACCTGCGGTGAGGGAGTTTGTGAGGTGTTACCTTGTGCTTTGCCCTCAGCTTGCCTTTGGCTCCCTCATCACTATCATAAGTTTATGGCTGTCTGTGACCAGTGTTGATAATGTGTCAATACATGCTACAAGAGAAAGAGGTAATGTTGAGTGAACAACATGCTCCAAAGAAATCCAATTGATAATTGTTATTTCTAAATTGTGAGAGAAGTGTTTTCAGGCATAGCAAGGAAAAGGGACTGTATTTATTCACATGGAAACCTGAAAGAAATGACAGTGAATCATTTTCATCACCTTGTCATGTTGGAAGTGACTACATGGGTAGCTTCTCTGAGAAGCCACAGACCTCTTCTAACCTACTAAGGATTTCATCCCACTACCCTCAGTGTCATCTGGCCTCTTGAATTCTTAACTATAGTTTTCTAATATCTCTTCTTCTCCCTAAGACTGTGGAAAATGAGTTGGAGAAAAACCAAGACTATAGAAAATGGCTACTTGCCCTTCCATGATTTCTTTGCTTTATGGGTCAATAAGGGCCTAGTTTTGGGATTTTTATGTTCCTTTAAATGATACAATTCTTCTTCCCCAGGCAGAAAAATGTATGTCCTAGACATTATAAATTGAGAAGATATATTCCACACATGATGAAGAAATCTTATAATCCTCTAACTTGATTTCTATATGATAGATATTTTATAAGAAATCACTTCGTAGTAAAACTGGCTTTAAATCCTATTGTGTTGGGAGGCAATACTACTTGGAACATCAGAAACTTAACATCAAATACTTTTATTTCTATTATTTTTTATATGAAAATCTTAATCACATCCTCCACAAAAGTTTGTGGCAGCTGGATTTCTCAGGCTGGCTAGAATTGTGTAATGTAAAATAAAGTAAAATAAAAGAAACTATGTATTTTTAAAAATTGTGTTACTAGTGGTATGCTTATGCTTATTTAGTAATAACATATTCTTGAGTCAGCTATATTTAATCTTTAGAGTTAACGTATTAATTTTTTGGCATATACAAAGAAAATTTACTAACAGAAGACAACAATTTGAGCAGTCTTCATCCCAGTTAGCAATAATACTAACCCCTTTCCTGAGGGCGCTGTCAAGAATGTCAGTGACACCCGCAATCCACCCAGTCTTTGTTCTACACCAGCGAGGGCTCTGAGGGTTGATTGGGCCCAGGGTCCAGGCTCTTTGTCATATTTCCTCCTGTGACCTGGTGTTGGTGTGGAGAGAAGTGATGTCCACGTGCTTGCACCTCGGGGCCTATTCTAAGCAGCTAACATGGTGGCATATGCTGAAGATTCATCTCAGTTAGCATTCACCTTCCTCCTACCAGTTACAGCAGATGGTTTCCATATGTCCATGTCCATAAAGATAGTGACATGGACAAAACTATCATTGAAGATTGCAAAAGTGTGGCAGACACCAAATATAATCTCTTCCCCCAACCACCTAAAGTCCAAGACTGATTGTTTTTCTCTTTTTTTTCCCCTTTGAGAGGCTATTTTTGTGGTTGTCTCCATGCCATTACCAGAAAGAATACAAACAAACAAATAAATAAATAAGTTAGTATGTGCACTGGTGTGTGCATGTGCATGTGTCTGTGTGTGTGTGTTAAAAATGAAATTAGAGCCATGATAGTTTTTTTTCAAATTCTGTTACACTGGAATGATAGTATGTTTATAGAAGACTAATTTTTCTGTGAAAGGGATTTATATTCAAAATAACCTCCAAAGACTAAAGGAGCCTAAGATCAAAAAAATAGACCAACAAGTCCAGCTAGATTAGAAATGGTTTTTTAAGGGACTTATATACAGAAGTTTGTCTTGGGTGGCAGCAATCTGCAACCCCACTGTTTCTAAAACCTGTTTTTATAGTCCCAAGAGCTGGGGAGCCAGATGGCAGAAGGCCCCTGGGAAATGCTTGAAATCATAGCCATCAAGGACAAAAATACACCCCAGGCTATACTTAAGAATGTGGTTAAATAAAAAGAAAATGGTGGTGGTGAGGGGGCTATGTTCAAGAAGGCTTCAGATCACAGAGTGGTCATCATGGCAGTTTTTTCCCACATGGCATTAGTCTGTTTCACAAACTACTTAATGCATGTAGAGGCTTTTGCTGCATTAGGTTATGTCAAGAATTTGGAATTCATAAAATTTTCTTTCATAAAAAAACCTACGGGCATCACAAAGAGCTTAGACAATAGACAATATAAGAATGCATTACAGTTAAAGTCCATAGAAAGAAAGTTAATCTTTAGCTACATATTTATCTGCAAACTTTGTATAGACTTCTGATATGGACTTTCTCAATGAAAATCAACTACTTTTAGAAATATTAAATATGATGTGACATATTTTGGTGGAATAAATCATGTGTCCCTGTTCATGATTATAGTGACAGAAATAATAAATGGTGCAAATTAAATTAAAAGAAACCTATATTTGAAAATTCAACACTATACTTTTTTAAAAAGTTTATTTTTGTGTTATTTTATTAACGTTTCACCACAGTCCTCTGTGTCTTAGTGAGATTGTTTTTTAATGTTTATTTATTTATTTCAAGAGAGAGAATGAGAAAGAGAGTGTGGGTAGGGACAGAGAGAGAGAGAGAGAATCACAAGCAGGCTGCACACTCTGAGGGCAGAGGCCAATGTGGGGGTTGATCTCATGAGTTCATGAGATTATAACCTGAGCCGAAATCAAGAGTTGTATGCTTAACCAACTGAGTCACCCAGGCGTCCCCAGATTTTGTTTTTTTGTGGCTGCTATTCATTATACGAGCATTGGATACATACATGGTTGATGAGAATGCATTTGAGTCCTTGGGCTTTCGAAAGTGTTGAATAGTTCTTTGGTTGATCTAATATTGTAAATGTTTAAAATTATCATTTTCATTCAAAATATTTTTAAATGACAAATTTATTGAGATATAATCCACATACCATAAAGTTCACCCTTTTAGATCATACACTTCAGTAGTCTTTAATATAATTCACAATATTAAAAAAATAAAACATTTTCATCACCCCAGAAGGAACCAGCCTCCCATTTCCTGCCCTCATCGCCTCTCCTCCCAGTCCTAGGTAATCACTAGTCTACTTTCTGTCTCTAAGGATTTGCCTATTCTGGACATTTCATACAAATAGAATCGTACAACATGTGGCCTTTTTGTCTGGCTTCTTTCCACTTAGCTTCATGTTTTCTTTTTTGTTTGTTTGTTTTAATGGTTTTTTTTCTAGGTTATGTTCAAGTTGATATCCATAAAACACCCAGTGCTCATCCCCACAATTGCCCTCCTCCATGCCCATCACCCTCTTCCCTTCCCTCCTCCCCCTTCAGCCCTCAGTTTGTTTTCAGTATTCAAGAGTCTCTCATGATTTGCCTCCCTTCCTCTCCCTATTTTTCTCCCCCTTCCCCTACTCCATGGTCCTCTGATAAGTTTCTCCTGTTAGACTTGTGAGTGAAAACATATGGTATCTGTCCTTCTCTGCCTGACTTATTTCACTTAGCATGACATCCTCAGGGTCCATCCACATTGCTATGAATGGCCAGATTTCATTCTTTCTCATTGTCATGTAGTATTCCGTTGTATATATAAACCACATCTTCTTGATCCATTCGTTGGTTGGTGGACATTTAGGCTCTTTCCATGATTTGGCTATTGTTGAAAGTGCTGCTATGAACATTGGGGTACATATGCCCCCATGCATCAGCACTTCTGTATCCCTTGGGTAAATCCCAAGCAATGTTATTGCTGGGTCATAGGGGAGTTCTATTATTAATTTTTTGAGGAACCTCCACACTGTTTTCCAGAGCAGCTGCACCAGTTTACATTCTCACCAGAAGTATAGGAGGGTGCCCGTTTCTCCACATCTTCGCCAGCATCTATAGTCTCTTGAGTTGTTCATTTTAGCCACTCTGACCGGCGTGAGGTGGTATCTCAGTGTGGTTTTGATTTGCATTTCCCTGATGATGAGTGACCTGCTGAGCATTGTTTCATGTGTCTGTGGCCATCAGGATGTCCTCTTTGGAGAAGTGTCTCTTCATGTCTTCTGCGCATTTCTTAACTGAATTATTTGTTTTTCAGGTGTGGGGTTTGGTGGGTTCCTTGTAGATTTTGGATACTAGCCCTTTATCCAATATGTAATTTGAAACTACCTTTCCCATTCCGTCGGTTGTCTATTAGTTTTCTCGATTGTTTCCTTTGCAGTGCAGAAGCTTTTTACCTTGATGAGGTCCCAATTGTTCATTTTTGCTCTTGATTCCCTTGCCTTTGGGGATGTGTCGAGTAGGAAATTGCTGCGGTTGATGTCAGAGGCTGTTTCCTGCTTTCTCCTCTACGGTTTCGATGGTTTTTTGTCTCACATTCAGGTCTTTTTTTTTTTTAGTTTATTTTTGTGTATGATGTAAGAACTTTCATTCTTCTGCATGTTGCTGTCCAGTTCTCCCAGCACCACCTGTTAAAGAGGCTGACTTTTTTCCATTGGGTACTCTTTTCTGCTTTGTCAAAGATTAATTGACCATACATTTGTGGGTCCACTTCTGGGGACTCTATTCTATTCCATTGGTCTATGTTTCTTTTTGTGCCAATACCATACTGTCTTGATGATGATAGCTTTGTAGTAGAGTCTAAAGTCTGGGATTTTGATGTCTCTCGTTTTGGTTTTCTTCTTCAATATTATTTTGGCTATTCGGGGTCTTTTGTGGTTCCATACGAATTTTAGGATAGTTTGTTCTAGCTTTGCGAAGAATGCTGGTGCAGTTTTGATTGTGATTGCATTGAATGTGTAGATTGCTTTGGGTAATAATGACATTTTAACAATGCTTATTCTTCCGATCCATGAGCATGGAATGTTTTTCCATTTCTTTGTGTCTTCTTCAATTTCTTTCATAAGTTTTCTGTAGTTTCCATCGTACAGGTCTTTTACATCTTTGGTTAGGTTTATTCCTAGGTATTTTATGTTTTTTTGTGCAATTGTGAATGGAATCAGCTTCTTGATTTCTCTTTCTGTTGCTTCATTATTGGTGTATAAAAGTGCAACAGATTTCTATACGTTATTTTGTACCCTGTGACTTTGCTGAATACATGCATCGGTTCTAGTAGTGTACTGGTGGAGTTGGTCATGTTTTCCATGTAGAGGATCATGTCATCTGCGAAAAGTAAAAGTTTGACTTCATTTTTGCCAATTCTGATCCCTTTTATTTCGTTTTATTGTCTGATTGCTGATGCTAGGACTTCCAGGACTATGTTAAACAACAATGGTGAGAGTGGAAATCTTTGTGATGTTCCTGATCTCAGGGGGAAAGCTCTCAGCTTTTCCCCATTGAGGATGATGTTAGCTGTGGGCTTTTCATAAATGGCTCTTATGATGTTTAAGTAAGTTCCATCCCAAATTTCCCCAGAGATTTTTTTAGGAAAGGATGCTATATTTTGTCAAATGCTTTTTCTGCATCTATCAACAAGGTCATATGATTTTTATATTTTCTTTTGTAAACATGATGTATCACATTGATGGATTTGTGAATATTGAACCAGCCCTGTAACCCAGGCATGAATCCCACTTGATCATGGTGGATAATTCTTTTTATATGCTATTGAATTCGATTTGCTAGTATCTTGTTGAGGATTTTTGCATCTGTATTCATCAAGGATATTGGCTTGTAGTTCCGTTTTTTTTGTTGGGTCTCTGTCTGCTTTGGAAATCAAAGTGATGCTGGCTTTGTAGAATGAGTCCGGAAGTTTTCCTTCTATTTCTATTTTTTGGAATAGCTTGAGAATGGGTATTAACTCTGCTTTACACGTCTGGTAGAATTCCCCTGGGAAGCCATCTGGCCCTGGGCTCTTATTTGTTGGGAGATTTTTGATCACTGATTCGATTTCTTCACTGGTTATGGTCTGTTCATATTTTCTATCTCCTCCCGTTTGGATTTTGGTAGTGCATGTATGTTTTTAAGTATTTGTCCATTTCTTCTAGGTTGTCCAGTTTGTTGGTATATAATTTTTCATAGTATCCCCTGATAATTGCTTGTATTTCAGAGGGATTTGTTGTAAGAGATCCATTTTCATTTGTGATTTTGTTTATTTTGGTGCTCTCTCTTTTCTTTCTGATAAGCCTGGCTAGAGGATTATCAATTTTGTTTTTATTTTTTCAAAAAAAAAAAAAAAAACTCTTGGTTTCATTAATCTGTTCAACTGTTTTTTTTTTTTTTTTTGCATTCTATTTTGTTTATTTTTGCCCTGATCTTTATTATTTCTCTTCTTCTGCTGGGTTTGGGGTTCTCTTGCTGCTCCCCTTCTAGTTCCTTTAGGTGCTCTGTTAGATTTTGAATTTGTGCTTTTTCTAGTTTCTTGAAATAGGCCCGGATTACAATATACTTTCCTCTTAGGACTGCCTTTGCTGCATCCCAGAGAGTTTGGATTGTTGTATTTTCATTTTCATTTGTTTCCATGTATTTTAAAAGTTTTATCTCTGATTGCCTGATTGGTACAATCGTTCTTTATAGGGTGGTCTTTAACCTCCACATTTTTGGAGGTTTTCCAGACTTTTTCCTGTGATTGATTTCAAGTTTCATAGCATTGTGATCTGAAAGCGTGCAACGTATGATCTCAATTCGTTTATATTTATGGAGGGCTGCTTAATGACCCAGTATGTGATCTATCTTGGAGAATGTACCATGTGCACTCGAGAAGAAAGTGAGTTCCTTAGCCTCAGGAAATAGAGTTCTAAATATATCTGTCAAATCCATCTGTTCTAATGTGTCATTCAGGTCAATTTTTTCTTTAGTGATTTTTCTGTCTAGCTGATCTATTCCTGTAAGTGGACTATTAAAATCCCCTGTAATTAGCACATTCTTATCAATAATATTGTTTCTGTTTGTGATTAATTGTTTTATGTATTTGGGTGCTCCCAAATTCGGCATGTAGCTGTTTATAATTGTTAGCTCTTCCTGATGGATAGACCCTTTAATTATTTTATAATGTCCTTCCTCATCTTTTGTTACTGCCTTTACTTTAATGTCCAGTTTGTCCGATATAAGTATGGCTACTCTGGCTTTCTTTTGACTTCCAGTCACATGATAGATATTTCTCCATCCCCTTACTTTCAATCTGAAGGTGTCTTCAGGTCTCAAATGAGTCTCTTGTAGACAGCAAATAGATGGATTTTTTTTTTTATCCATTCTGCTACCCTGTGCCATTTGATTGGAGCATTTAGTCCATTTACATTCAGTATTATTATTGAAAAATATGGGTTTAGATTCATTGTGTTCTCTGTAGGGTTCATGTTTATAGTGGTGTCTCTGGTACCTTGTATTCCTTGCAACATATCCCTCATAGAGTCCCTCCTAGGATTTCTTGTAGGGCTGGTTTGGTGGTGATGAATTCTTTCAATTTTTGTTTATTTGGGAAAAACTTTACCTTTCCTTCTATTCTGAATGACAGAATTCCTGGATAAAGGATTCTTGGCTGCATATTTTTTCTGTTCATCACATTGAAGATTTCCTGCCATTCCTTTCTGGACTGCCACGTTTCAGTAGATAGGTCTGTAACCAATCTGATAGGTTTCCCTTTGTATGTTAGGGCCTTTTTACCCCTAGCTCCTTTCAGAATTCCCTCTTTATCCTTATATTTTTCCACTTTCACTATGATATATCATGCCGAAGGTCGATTCAAGTTACATCTGAGGGGAGTTCTCTGTGCCTCCTGGATTTCAATGTCTATTTCCTTCCCAAGATTGGGGAAGTTCTCAGCTATAATTTGATCAAGCACCACTTCAGGACCTTTTTCTGTTTCTTCTTCTTCAGGAATTCCTATGATACTAATATTGTTCTGTTTGATTGTATCACTCAGGTCTCGAATTCTCTTTTTGTGCTCCTGGATCAATTTCTCTCTCTTTTTCTTGGCTTCCTCTTTTTCTATAATTGTGTCTTCTAATTCACCTATTCTCTCTGCCTCTTCAATTCGTGCAGTGGCAGCCTCCATTTTATTATGTACCTCATGTATAGCATATTTAACATCATCACAGCTATTTTTAAGGTCCCTAGTCTTTGTAGCAAAAGCTTCTCTGATGTCTTCCATGCTTTTTCTTCAATCCCAGCGATTAATTTTATAACAGTTCTTCTAAATTATTGATCCGTTATGTTGCTTATATCTGTTTTGAGCAATTCTGTAGCTGTGACTTCTTCCCAGAATTTCTTTAGAGGAGAATTCTTCCATTTCATCATTTTGGCTAGCTTTCTGTCTCTTGTCAGTTTTAAAAGCTTGTTATGCACTCTGCACCTGTGAGTACTGCTATATTAAAGGAGGCTTATTGGCTGTTCAGGGCCTGTATGTTCAAGAAGTGTTCTTTTAATGGTGTCTCTTGGTTTCTCTTGTTGTGCCTTTGGTTATTCTATTTCCCTACTCAGTGATATTTGGGACTCTCCATCATGTGTACTTTGGCGTGTTTCTTGAGGTAGCCATGAAACGGAAAACAGACAGACAAAGACACAGGGAACAAAAGCATGCAAACGCACAGACTAATCAAACAAACAAGCCAACCAAAAGTGGAATGAAAAAAAAAAAAGAACAAAGAAACAAAGGGGGGGTGTCAAAAACAGTGAAAGATAAAGGACAGTATAAAAGCATAAAACCAGAAATCCTAGCTACAAATAAAGAGTAGGGTGGAGGCAGTGCTGTTGGAAGATCATATACAAAGAGAGAATTGACGAGGGTGTGGAGGAAGTGAAATTAAACGTTGAATGGGCAGAGAGACTAAAAGGCTTAATTTAAAGAGAGAAAGAGGAGAATATGGTAGGAGGTGAGGAGAAAAAAAGAAGATAATGTTATCCAAAGAAACTATATAGTCTGATTATTCTAGAGAGAGAGAAAGGAAGGAAGGTAGCCTCATGAGAATGTATTAAGTATGACTGTTTAGGCAAACCATGTCCCTTGTGCCCAGTCCAGTGGAGGGGAGAGATAAGAATGAGATAAGGGAAAATATTTCTGAATAGCAAGAATTGATCTAATCATGACAATGCATCAATGTTGGTCTTGCCCAGGTTCCAGAAAAAAAAGGCAGCTCTCAAGCGCAGATGTGCATGGTTTGGTGTAGGAAGGTCTTGCCTCCACTGTGGGTCTGCTGGCCACTCCCTGAGGCCCCGCCTTGGTGGTTGTGAGGAGAAGAATGGTGGCGCCTCAGTCCCTTCTTGGACCTAGCATTGCAACCCACTCTTTTGGGTCCAATCTCCCTGTGCTGCGGGTGGGCCAAGTTGTATTTTCCAAGCCTCGGCCTCGTTTCTAGACCCTAGTCCACAAACTTTAATGATACCGCCCCAGATGTACTCCCTCAGGTGGGCGGGTTCCTAGCCCCGGATCAAGAAGGGGGAGTAGGGGAGCAGTTTCTCCTGTTGCCACCTGGGATGGGGGCACGTAGCCCAAGGAAAGCACCCCAGCTAGAGAGAAAGGATCTTTCTCCCCATGCCCTGTGGTTATAGATGGGATGGTAGGATCCCTCTCCTTCCCAGGCCAAGTTTTTTCTTTTTCTAGAGACAGCTCTATGAACATTCTCAGCCTCTCTTTCTCCACCGCTTGTCTCTCCATGGCTCTGCGGGGCGCTCAGCAGAGGGGGTTCCCTCCCCTCTGAGACTCTGGGTCCCGCAGTATTTATCTTCCCCAGTTTGCACTCACGCACCTATGAGGCTATCTTCTTAGTGGATTCTGTCTCTTTTCCTCCCAGACTATTGCAGATCAGAGTATTGTGGCTTCAGTCCTTCTTAGATTGATAGATGCGGGCGGACGAAACATATAGAGATCCCTACTTCTCCGCCATCTTGCCTCTCTTCAAAATATTTTTAAAAAACTTGTTATTTTAAACTGAGGCCAGAAATAACTCATTTAACTCTTCTTTTCTTTCTACATAGTTAATAAAAATAGATACTCTGCTTCTAGTTTAATGTGAACCATGACATGTTCTCTTCTCAGACATATTTTTTATAATGAGATAGCATATTAATGTCATATTTTTGAATAAGAGAAGTCATATACTAAATTTCTTTGTGTTTTTGTCTGTAATTAAAAAATATGATTCAAAGTGATTCAAACTGTGTACAAAATTTTTTAATAGATTAAAATAAAATAGATGAAGAAAAACATGAAAAAAATTTCTATAGACATTTTAATTTCTCTCTCATTTCCTCTCAGTTTTCTTATTGTCAACATTTCTCTTCAGGTATTGTGTATATTAAAGTAATTTCAGTGGATCCAATTCATTTTTTATAGTTTCTTTGTTATTTAATTATCTAACACCAAAATGCAAGATTTCTAATCTTAACAAATAAACCAAAATATGACAGTGCAATCAAATAATATTGCCCTCCTAAATAAAATAAAATAAAATAAAAACAAAAAGGAAACAAACAAAACTGCAATAAAACCATCAACACTTTTTTATTGCTCCCTAATTAAGTCAAAAGGAACCCAAGACTCTTCATTTTGTGTTTTCAGATTTACTTTCTAAATATATTCTTTTCTATGAAATTTTTACCTACCTATGACACATTCAGAAGATTACTTGTGCAGGTAATCTCTCCCTTGCTTCTTTTTACATGAATTGCCATGTATATGGATAATGAATATCTTTAAAAATATATTCATTTTTAAACTGTATCTCATTTATTAAATATTTCTTAATTTCTGATATCATTCTAGTCTCAAGGCTGAAGTGATGTCACCCATCTTTAAACTCACATTTTATTTATTTGGATACTTATTAATGGGATTTTATATATATCAGTATATACCTTGTCTCCTTACTCATGTAATACAAACCCAGACCTCTCATTTTTTGTGCTCCCCCCTGCTCCTTGCAGTGATGCATGTGTGTGTGTGTGTAATTTTTCATGACTTTAATTTTTTTTCTATTGGATAAAATGAACATTAAATAGAAAGATAAATTAATTAAGTAGATGTTGCATAAGCCTTTTCATATATAAATATGAGTATAAGTTTACCACGCATTTACCATTGATATCTGTTTTCTCACTTAACCACATGCTCCCAAAACATGAATTCAACTTTCCAATATGTTGGTGACTATTTCTGCCAAGAATAAAATAACATAGAAGAGAGGTCCATACTTAATACTAGTCATGAAGAAACTTTTAAAATACTTTAAAATATCTCTTTGTCCTAGTTCTCTTCTGGGCAAAGATATCATTAGGTCTTCCTTTCCTCCTATACAGTACTGAACAATGTACCAGTTTTTGTATCTTACTCTGAAATGGAAAAATAGTCACGTAGTGATTCTTATCACCTATACCAACTCTTTGAGAAACCCAAACTATTGCCGTACTGGTAATTAATGCTAGTAATAAAAAAAATTTTTAGTCAAGAATATTCTAATCAACAAATAATCTTAAGAAATATGAGACAGATATTGATGTATTGAGTAAAATTATAGTGGTGATCATTCACAATACATACATATATCAAATCATTATATTGTACACCTTAAACTTACACAATGAGATATCAACCATATCTCAATAAATTTGGAAAAAGAAAAATATTATAGCTATTGCTAAAATTTCAGAACATGATTGCGACAGTTTTACTTACATAAAAATCATGACCTGGCCTCACCATTTGCGTCCATTCATGTCCAACCACCCTTCCCTTTGATAGTTGTCCTTGATGTCTCCTTTAAAGTAGTGTTACAAATCAAATCCCGAAGAGACACTACCATTAAAAACCTGAAGCTTTCTAAACAGACACTTTGTCCTCACACTTGGTTTTGTTTTCCATGTGTTGTGACATCTAATAGTTTTATTTATTTATCTATTTTTTTGATGGAAGAGACATATATTGCAGAAACAAACAAAAAGAAAAGCAGAAGGGAACTTGTATCGCCGTCATGCAGCTGACTTTCGGGTAAAAGAAAACAGAAAGAGCTTGAAATGTAAACCACAGTTTTGTTTTCCAAACTCATGAATTAGATTGGTTACTCCATTTTCCCAGAGTAAGTGAAGTAGCATAAAGACTCCACGAGTGTTATACTATTAGATTTCTTTTCACATGGAAAGCAAAATTAAGAATGGTAGAATGTTTACCTTTTAATATTCTCCATTTCTATTCTCTTAACCTTACTGCTCCTAACTTTTAAGACTAAGTGAACTCAGAAAGTGGCTATCTGTTTCAAGGCACTAGATGAGCCACTTAATACAGGTTTCTTTGAACCTCACAGGACTAATTTCTTAACAGTTGCTACTGCTTCTTTTGGGCCCACAAGAGAATGAATTATGACAGAACAGTGAATTAATTAAATCTATCTTGAAAGTACCCTGTATCAAGTCCCTATTTTTACTCTATATTCTTTTTTTCTAATTAATTTATTTTGAGAGAGAGAAAGAGAGAGAGAGAAAGCGTGAGCAAGTGGGGGAGGGACAGAAACAAGGAGAGGGAGAGAGAGAGAGAATCCCAAGCAGGTTCCACACTGTCAGTGTGGAGCCCAATGCTGTGCTCAAACTCACAAACCATGAGATCATGGCCTGAACCGAAACCAAAAGTCAGATGCTTAACTGACTGAGCTGCCCAGATGCCCCTACTCTATGTTCTATATCCATTTCCAAACTGGGTCCAGCTTTGAAGTCTACTATCACCTGCAACAAGTATTGTACTGTATTTAAATGGCATAACAACACTCCAATTATGAGACATAAAGATTTTCCAATAGTAATGTTAAATGTGTCAAAATGCCCCTAATTAGGAAAAACCCCTCCCATTATAAAATGTCTAAGAATATATTAAAACACAAACATTAAAGCCTCTTGAAAATTAAAATACATAATATAAAAATGTAAACATTAAAATTAATTTATTTTCCTTGTGAGTTAAAAGTAAAAAAAAGATGTATACTATATAATTATAATTATTATAATTATTATTATATTCTACTCAATCTCAGTCAGATGCCAAGACTGGGCTACAATCTCTTTCAGCAGGTATAACCTGTGTAGAGCCTCATTCACTAGATTAATATAACCCCCTTTGTAACCTCATATTTTGCATAAATATAGTTCCAAAATGCTTGTGAACCTCATTTCTATAGCGTGCACAGAGTTAATATTATCACACTTATGGATCTCGATCCAATTTAGAATCATTCCATCCCCAGTTGCCAGAGCTGTGACTTGAGACAAAATTATGATCCTAGAACACAGTTTCTAATGTTGCCATAGCACCATATTAAAAACAACAATATATGCAGAATGGAGAGTAGGCAAGAAAAATCTTGGTTTTTGCTTCACCAGAATCACAATCAATACCAGCTGAGAACTATCTAAAACTTATAAACTTAAACTCATATGAGAAATGTCTTCTTTGAAAAGATTAATCGTGGCATGATTTATTTACCATTCGTAGGAGAATATCCAACTATGCATACGTCCTCTCTCTTGGAGAAGGATATTAAAACAGTGCCACCTGCATGCAAAATTTAGAGATCTTCAGTTGTGGTAGTTCCATTCAACATATCTTATTTGAGGTATATTTCTTTTCCTTCCAACATATTCAAAACATATTAATATTCATTACTCTGAAACAGTGTGTTTCTGGCACCTTTGGATTAGTAAACTGAACATGTATTGGATTTGATTACATGGAGTCTAAACTATTTTGGGAGATGTATTTGAACTGAATCACAGTGACTATATCTGTCTGTTGACACTTGGTATAAAAATCCTTAGACCTAATAAATATGTCTTATAAGAAAAATTCATCCTTCATATATTAATAGCAAAGATAGGGCCCACTAAAAACTCTAATACATGATGATTCATGTGTGTACTTATAGATTGAATGAGTTCACATGTCTCTCTCTTTTCCATCCATACTATTGCCTTGACCTTGAATGGAAAAAGGAAATTGGAACAACCAATCAAAAATGGCCTATGTACACTTGAATCTATTTTTTTAATGTTTGTTTAAGTTTACTTATTTATTTTGAGAGAGAGTGTACGTGAGCGGGGATGGGGGGACAGAGAGAGAGAGAGAGAGAGAGAGAGAGATAGGGAGAGAGAGATTCTAAGCAAGGATTCTCTGTGTTCACAGCACGGGAGCCCAACACTTGGGGCTCAATCTCATAAACCATGAGATCATGACCTGAGCCCAAACCAAGAGTCAGACACTTAATGGACTGAGCTACCTAGGCGCCTCTGACTTGAATCTAAAATTTAAAGGGAGAACCTCACGAGTGCTGCAAAGCACAAACTAAACTCCCTTTAAAGTAACATATGTTTTTCTGACTCTTAATGTCTAGGAAAACAATATTGGAACTCCTGTTTTGTTATATTTGAATCTTTGCTTTCTTGATGCCTACCTGGGTAACGTTACTCCTAATTTAGATATGCCTATTCATTTTTGAAAAAAATGCAGCGTAAGCTACAGTGACTCACTAAGGTCATAACACTGCATAACCTCTCGCATAAAGCTTCTTGCTCAAGCCGCAGCACAACTATAAATTCCAGCTCCATAATTCAATACGAACACCTGCAAGCTGCTAAATTCACAATGCCAGGCCCACTCACAAAATGCCAAAGCTGAAGCCATCTGACTTGAATATATAAAAATCCTCAGTTGGTCTATATGTATCTTTTCTCCTCAAGTTTTCCTCCTTGCCTATTTCTCAAAGTCAGAGTCTTCTATAAATTAAATTTTTCTCCCAAAGCCACAGCCTCCCAATGCTTTCCTCCCATTCTCGTGCGCACACACACACACCCAGCAGGGTCAACCTCTTAAGGTCCATGTCTTCATAGAAATGTGGGAATGTGCTTTCTGCAAGTAGTTTCCCTCCCAAGAAAAAATAAGAATAGTGGACTGATTAACACAAACCAAGTTTCTTATAGATTAATCTCTAAAGAAAGTGACTGAGCAAAGCAGTAAAAAGAAGTCAAGAGCATTATGTGAATTGATACTTTCCATAAAAAAAATCAGAAGACTTTTTGTGGGTGAAATGAAATCTTATTGTAACTTTAATTTTAATTTATAGATTACTAGATAAGTTGATAATTTTTTTCATTTGAAAACTATAACTGTACTCCTTTATTATGAATTATTTTTCCATGTTTCTTAAACCTGTTTTTCATCAATATGCACTGTCCATTTTATAGAAATAAATTAACCCTTTGTTCCAAATGTCCTATAAATAAACTGTGGTTTGATAAAATCTGATATAAAAATCTCATAATTTAAATCACATATAATCTATAAAAATATGAATATATCAGCACTATTGGTTAAGATATGGTTCTGGCTTTTGCAACAGGGCCAAAATAATAACAGCTTAAACAATGTAAAAAGTTGTACCAACAAGTGGGAAGCAAAGGGAAGGAAAATATAGTTCTTTGTTTCCAGGGTACAAGCTGTAAATTGCCCTCATAATATCTGCTTCTGCATCAATGGTCCTGTCACAAGGCCATTTCTAATTTAAAAGAATCCAGGAAAGTTATTCTTTAGCTGAACAGACATGCAGCTAACTCTTCTATTATTCCAGATCAGGGATCAGTCAACATTATCTGTAAAGGGGCACAGACTAAGTATTTGAAGTTTTGGGGATAATACGATCTCTGTTGCAACTGTACAACTATAGTGTTATATAGCACAAAACCAAAGGTAAATAACATGTAAATGAATGAGAGTTTCTGTGCTTCCAAATGATTTGATTTAATTTATGAACAATGAAGTTTTAATTTCAGTGAAGTTATCATTTTCATGTTATGAAATCATCATTTTTTCAATACTGTTAAACCATTAAGCACAAAAACTGGTTGTGGGACTGGTTTTGGCCCCCTGGCAGTAGTTTGCAAGCTCTACTCAATATGAAAAAGAAGAAGTATTGGGGATAATTTATTAGTTTCTGCCACAGGTACCTAGAAAGATATGATTCAGGAATGCAAGAATGGAACAGCATTATTAAATCTATTAATATATTTCATGATGTTAGTCCTTAAAATAATGAAGCATTTCATATTATCTCAATGGATAATACATATTATTTAACAATATTCATAAATTGTGAAACAAACAAAAATCCTTAAACGTGGATGCAATTTTAGCAGCATATCTAACTAGATATGAACCTTAAATCTTTCAACCACAGTAATTCTAACTTTCCTTATTTGGAAAGTGATAACATTAATTTTGCCTGTTCAAAATCATGTGGTTAATTACCGAATACACTGAACATTTTCAATTCTTGTTTGTCATCTCTTAAGAATTTCACATTATTTAGTCATTTCCTTTGAAGGAAATGTTGATAAATAAATTTCTAATTGCATAATTCATTAGATTCCATTTTATTTCTTCAGCAAGTCCTTCTCAAACTCGTTCATATGTTTCTTCTTCCTTTAGTTATTTATTAATTTTCTGTCAATTTTTCCTTGGGTACCATTTTTTTCCTTTTTTTGTTTTTTTTCAACTTTTTATCTTAATTCCGGTTAGTTAACCTAGTGTTATATTAGTTTAAGGTGTACAATATAGTAATTCAACAGTTCCTTACATCACCCTCTGCTCATCACAAATGCACTCCTTAATCTCTACCACCTATTTAACCCATCCCCTACACCTCTCTCCTCTGGTAACCATCAGATAGTTCTCTATAATTAAGTCTGTTCCGTTCTCTCTCTCTCTCTCTCTCTCTCTCTTTTCCTTTGCTTTTTTTAAAAAAAAGATTTATTTTTGAGAGAGAGTGTGTGCACAAGTGGGGGAGGGGCAGAGAGAGAGTGAGAGAATGGATCTCAAGAAGGCTCTGCACAGAGCCTGATACAGGGCTTGATGCCCTGAACTTAAATGCATAATGGGAGAGGAATAGAAATAATTCAAGTGAAAAAAAATACATTAATAATTATTTCATTTTGAGCTAAACATAATGAGGATAAAATATACCACTCTGTTGAAGAGTAACTATAACGGGGTACAAGGAAACAGGGTGGTCAGTGGAAGCCACACCCAGGAGGTGGTATTTGAGTTGGGCTCTGAATCTTCAAAAGAAGGTGCCCATGGCAAGATGCCAGAAATTTGAATGGCATCCTTAACTATTGTCTCATGATATATCATGTATCCAGTCTGATATCCCAAACTGGCAATTCTTTTACTCAATAGCACCCAAAATAATAAGCTTCTCTTTTGCCCATCTGCTTGTCTTGTCTCCTACCATTAATTCTTCACATTTTGCCAGAGAGATCTATCTTCCTGTAATGCAGATAATATCAAGTGACTCCTCTAGTAGCATTCTTCATTGGGTTTTAATTTGGGGATAACCGCTGTCCCAAAACTCAAAATGTTCAAGGTCCCAAATATGCCCTGGTTACATCTTAAACCTATATTTTCCACTCCCATACTGCCCGTCATCTGTGCCCAGACTACTAAATTACTTCAGTCCCTTATTATTATTCACTGTTTAATTTTGCTTCCTTGGCTTTTTGGATGATCTATTTTTATGTTTGGAGTGCTTGTTTTAGCTATTATTCACATTACTTAGGTCTCAACTTGAGTGTGATACCTTATATGTTGTTGGGAACATGTCTGTTGAATTATTTTACACTTTCACTAGTTTCTAAGTTCTTTGAAGAGATGGCAATATTGTTTCTCACCTTTGTATACCCAATGCTTAGCACAGAAACCAACAATATTGCAAGTAATACACAATATTAATTTCCTAGATAAATCCAATAAGTCTCTTAAAAGTTTTGGTCATTTAAACTGAATTGTTTTACTCAAAATTTTATAGTAACAACATAAGTCAAGGCCTTTGCTATTTAACTATGAATTCCTCATACATGTACTGGCACATGGTAGTTTCTCAACAAATAATGTATTTTTTATATTTGTATGTATTTGTGTTTGGAGAAGAATCAGTGAATGAATGAAGTTATTTTCACTTAAAAATAAAACATTACCTAAGAATTATTTATGGCAGGAAGACACATGATATAACCTTAGTGCTCTTTGGAACAGTACTATTCAAAGTGTGGTTAGAAAACCAGCCCCACTGAAATTACCTGGGGCTTGTTAGAAATGTAATTTTCAAGCTCCTTCCATACTTGATGAATCAGAAACTCTGGAGTTGCTTAGGAATCTGTGTTTTAACAAGCTATTCAGATGATGGAGGGTATAATACAGTACAGGTTGTTGAAACTCACACCCCCAAATGTTGATTTTGTAGGTATGAAGTGAGGTCTAATAATTTGCATTTCTAAGATGCTCTCAAAGGATGTTGATGGTGCTGGTTTGTGGACCACACTTAAGAAAGCACTACTCTGGAAACAGGGGAGGGCAGGTTATGGCAGCCTAACTCTGGTCAGCTTCCTGTTTTTATAAATAAAATTTTATTGAAACATAGTCATCCATTCCTTAAAGTATTATTTATGGCTACTGTGGTACTATCATGGCAGAGCCAAGTAGTTGTGAATGAGACGATTGAAGTCCACAAAGCCTAAACTACTTACTCTCTGTCCCTGTATAAAGAGTTTGTCAAACCTTCTTGAAGAGCACAGTTTTTCATTTCTTTTCTTGAATTTGTTCATTTTAAGTTGCATTTAATAAATTGAAATCTGTTTTTGTTAAAAGGGGAAAAAGAAAAATCAATTTTAGTAATTGGAGTTGAATAAAGCAATTTTTATGTCCTCAACTTGTTGGCATAAACTCTTCTGAATCAATTGTCAATGGACTATCAAAAGATTTGCATAACTGTGTTTAATATTGCAAACCTTCAAACTTTACTTTTTAAATAATGAACACCCTATTTAGTCATTCAACAATCTATCTCATAGTAAATCCTCCAAAATTATGTCTTTTTAAGTTTGCTGAAAGAACCTCTAAATTTAAATCAAAAGATAAAAATACAACATAAAGTAATATAATATAAAACAATATTACAATGGGACTCATTTAAATGAATAAGTACAGGAGTAACAGAATAATTTAACTGATATATAATTCTGTGTTCTTAATAGAAAAAAATTCAATGCTTGTCACAAAAATTTAATGAATAAGCTCTTTAATGATTCATATTCTAAGTACAAAAATATAAAATATACTCATTTGAACTATAGACATACATTAAAATAGTAAAGCTGTTAAGGTGTCATTTCTCTACAACCCAATAAAAACACATTAATTTTCTGCCTTTAAAAATTATACTATAGAAAGAATATTCCTTTAGTAAAAACGTATTGAAGAGGTTTACCAAAGCATGCTTAAATAAATACATGTTTCAAGAAACTACAAATAAATATTTTAAAAATTTTGTATTAAATATTTAACACATTTCTTGGAAAAGTTCTTATCATTGAAACTGGCTTATATTTCTGATGAAGTCTGCTACATCGTAGTAGTTTCAGTGTAAAATAATCCAACTTTCATCTTTTTTCATTTTCTAAGGCATAAAGTGAGTGATTAGTTTGGGAAATTTTCTGGTTTGAATTGATGTTTTTACAGATGGTTCATGCTTATCTAAAATGAAGTTGAGTTTATATTCATAAGTAGGAGATAATTCACTATTACTTCAGAGATATTTTCAGTGTCATCCTCATAAGTAACACAGAGATGGAGGAGTTAAACATACCATGTGTGTGATCGTATTCTTTGTAATTATATTGCAGTTCCATTTTAACAAGAAAAAGTATAAGATTTGACTATATGTATTTCCCATGTTAACACTGAATACTAAGTTTTTTTTTTTTTAGGAATATCCACCACATTCTTTGTAGGTATTATTACTACGTAGAAGGAGGTAAGCCAGGGCCACCACTTGGCCAGAGCTCTTGGCAGCACAATGTGCTTGGTTTAAGTAAAGGACATCCTTCAAATACCTCAAAATCCCTGCTCCAAATAGTTATATGTATGTATATCAATACATTCTCATTAAAGTACAAAATTAGAATGACAAGATTCAAATAAATATGGGAACTATAAAATATATGAAAAATATTTTAACTAAATAGGAAGTAATAATATTTCTTAATTGGTAATGTCTGTCTTAAACTTGGTCATATATATTCAGTAGAAATTGTCTAATATTTGAGTATATGTTGCTCCTAAAATAGAAATAAATATTAATTTCATATTTTATTTAATATTTAAAAGTTATTTGAATAATTTTTATTTTTTAATTTGAAAAAATATCCTTAGAGATAGAGTTGCTGTGTCCAACAGGTATTCACATTTAAAATGGTAATAGATGCTGATTTTTTGCACTTTAATGACCTTGTACTAATTTATAGTCCTGCAATGTAAGACAGTATCTGTTTTCATACATTTTTCCTTATTAAATGTATCATCAGTACAGTTAATATTTACAACTGATGGAAAATTAATTCTAAGTTTTATGTGGCTATCATTCAATTATCTGTGATTATAAGATATATTGACTTTAAAAATTCTTTTTATCTTCAAACCATTTTTTTGGGTGTTCTTTATTAAGATTTTATTTATTTATTTATTTATTTATTTATTGTAAAAATTCTAAAAATTCATATTTTAATTCTTGCTATTAAATGTCAAAAATTTCTCCAATTACCAGTTGTATTTTAACTTTGATTATACTGACACCATACAGAATTTTGAAAGTTTCTTTCCTTATGCCTTTCTTTGTAGTTTTTAACACTTCACCTAAAACTCTGTTATATTAATCTTGGCTGACTTTCCACAATACACAGACATGTGTTCCTATGGAAAACTACCTTTGCTAATTAATATATTATCCAAGCACTCTTGACAAAATCTAAGAAAGGTATAGACTACACAATATCTCTATTGATTATTTTACAGGATATTTTCGCAAAATCAGCGGATTTATCTTAATATAAAAAAGTAGATGTTTGGTAAGAAAATGGCAATATGAAACCTAAAATGTTCTAGATGCCACTCTTAAGAGCTTATTTCACACTTGGCAACTTAAGTGCCATCCAGTCACAGGTTTAAACTTTCTCTCAAATCTTGGACACTGAAATGAAAATCCAGGTCTCAAACTTTTCTCAAGGCTCCAAGAGTGGACATCACTTCTAATACCTGAGAGTTTGAACCCCAGTATTATTTTAAAATATCTTGATAACTGAATAGACTTTGGAGTGGTTATCTTGTGTTAGCAATGACTTTTATACCTGCCCCTTCCCTTTAACTCAATGTTAGCTCTCTGGCTTTCTGGAAATACCTCCTTCCAATCAGTTGCAGATTTTATCCACAACCATGGTTCATTCATAACAGACTTATTATAGCTCTTTACAATCTGTTTAAATCATCCCTATTATGATTGCTTTCTGATTATAACTTTGCAAACATTTAAACCTATTCATTAAAGTAAAAACTGTGTGGATAGAAATTCAGATACTAAGTATGATTTTTAAAAAATATAGTTTTGTTATCCATCCCATGCAAATAAACACTTTTAGAATAGTTAAGTTTATATTTATGAATTTCAAAATTTCAAACCCCATTTTTTAGGAAGTTCTTAGTATGTTAATACTATCCACTTTCAGATGCTCAAGGTTTTGTTCTGTATTCAGACTTGAAGACTTATTAGTTTATGAAGGATCAGAAATTTAAAAGACTTGAAGAAATGCAATTTTCACCAGAATATAATGATATGATATGATATGATATGGTTAAAAGTGTTAGTATATTTATAGAAACAACTATATCATTAAACAGATATGATACTACAGCCAATGTACTCTAATTTCTATTCTACTCTATTCTATTATTCTGTTCTATTCTATTCTACCCTATTTTGTCATGTCCTATCCTATTTTACCGTACTCTATTCTAGTCAGTCTAATCTAGCCAATGCTATTCTTTATATTGCTTATTACAATCCAGTAAGTTGATTTTTATAATAATAAACTAGGATGGGTATATCATTTAAGAAGCTTTTGGCTACAAGTAACAGAATATTAAAAATTGTTAAATATTAAGAACTAGTATTATCCTAAAGAAAAAATGTATACAGATTTATTATTTCATATAACAAACCATTCCAGAGTACATTAATTCAGTAGGTAAATTAATGTCAGCAAAATTTCATGAGCATTTTATGTGATTGCTTTGCCGTCTTCAGCATACTGGCTTTTGCCCACAGCCTTATATCCTAATTGTCGTAAAATGACTGCTACAGCTCCAGACATTCCAGCCTCACACAGCAATTTGAAGAGAAAAGGCTCATTTTTTCTTAATAAAATTGTACACTTAAAGATACATTTTTCTCCAAATCTCCACAACAAATATCTCCTCTCTCATATGACCAGACGTAAAATAACCACAAGCAAGAAAGATGGGATTACTGTGATCAGCATAGAATGATCCATACTTTCTACAGGGTCTGAAGAAGGCCTGATTTTCCTAAGCATTTTACTACTCATTACCTGAATAAAATCTCATTTCATTAGTAAGGACAAAGGTAAAGAATGGCTGCTGGATGGGTGATGTAGGGAGTGATGACGCTGTATCCATGTCCCCTTAATGTGATGTATATGTGTTCTGCTCCACAGTCCTATCTAAGCCAGCCTTCCAGGTATTTTAGCAAAGGATGCAGATGTGTGAGTAAAACTTATTAATGGACCCTCCAGACCAGTCCATTTGCCAACTGAATACCACCACGTGATATATTTCAATGTCTTATGGAACAGGAGATTTCAACCAGCTGAGGCTGGCCTAATTGCCCAACAAAATGATGAGATGTAATAAAACTGTTTTAACCCACTAAGCATTTATATGAGGCTACACAGAAATAGATAACTGGAACATTGTCTAATTTAGTCTTACTATTTATATGTACCTACTGGCCTAGTTTGCTTTTCTTTCAATCAACTAGCATTTAGAAGTCTTTTTCTGAGGAATGCTCTTGGGCCAATTAAATCGCTGCTCAGATAAAGGGATAGCCTGGAGTGCCTGGGAATTTATGAAAAGATGAATGGATTTGAGAGTATGAAAGCAACATCAACCTTGCTGAGACCTAACATACACTCCAAAATTCCCTCTGATGGATTAGACCTCTATAAAGAGGTTACCCTTTATAGAACTTAGGCCGAGATCACTCTTTGGCTTACTCCCCTTTTCAGTCCATTTTCATTCCCTTGCTAGTCATGTAAATTACTTGCACTTATATTCTTGCCTCAGGATCTGCTTCTGGAGAACCCAACTTAAGGCAATAGACTTGGAATCACCCAGGGTGGGGGATGTGCTTCATTGTCTAAAACTCCACTAGCAGGGACGGATGTCAGACCCCACTACTTTTGAACAAGGTAACCAAATAGGTCATCTTAAATAAGCACAGACAGCCCTTGGCAGAGTGATGTTGTCTTTTATTTAGTTATTATTGTTATTATATCTATACAGTGTTGCAAACATATCTTTTGACCATTAAATATTTGTTTTATTTTATTATAACTTAGTTCATTTTAATTTAAGGTTTGTTTTCTAGACCTTTCATTAAATCAAAGCAATTTTCACAGCAATACCGGTTATAAAAATGTCGATTGACAATGTAAATAAAAGCAGTTAACATTTTATTTAATGATAATTATGTGTCAGACACAAATGTAAATATTTTCAAAAGTATTATAAACTAACTATATTAGAGCATTACACTCATTTTACAAATGAAGCCTGACAAGACTGTCCCATGTGAAAATGCTGTGGATCTTGCTACTTGACACTCCCAAACAACCTGGCTCTTGCTCGTGTGTTCACTATGACCTTCTTGCTTCCACAGGGTGTTTGTTGATAGCAATTAAAAAAATCTTCCTTGCGTGATAAGTTAGCCAGTCTTTCTGTCATTATTGTTTCCAAAAAACAAGAACATTTACTAATAGAGTATGGTTAATTGAGAGATTTTCCTTATTTGTACATGTACTTATAAAATCAAACTCATTGGATCTGCTTGGGTGGCTCTGTCACTTGAGCATCTAACTCTTGATTTCAGCTCAGGTCATCATCCAAGAGTTGTGGGATCGAGCCCCACGTCAGGCTCTATGCTGAGTGTGGAGGCTGCTTAGGATTCTCTCTCTCTAGGTCTCTGTCTCCCTGACCCTTTCCCCTGCTCGTGCTCTCTCTCTAAAATTAAATAAATAAACAAATAAATAAAAATAAATAAACAATATCAAGCTCATTAATATTACTGATTTTTATACAGGTCTAAAAAAATGTCATTTGTATTACAAAGTGTGAAGTTAAGTGCTAAAATTTCCATTATTTCCAGCTTTCAAATATCTAGCTAGAACCAAGAATTCATTTGAAAGAAATAGATTTCTAAGCCTACTTCAATGAAATGGAAATAGCAAATCTCTAAATTTAAGACATCTTTATAATAGATTTGTATAAATCGAGTAGCTGAACAATTCCTTATGCTTAGTATTTATATTAAATAAAATGAACAAATAGATATGGCTTCATAAGTTTTCAAGAGTGAATAAAAAAGTACATAGTTACATCTGATGACATACAGATGTATGGATGGGCTTTATACAAGCTGGAATGGGGTGAGGGGATATCCCAAATCAGATGCCCACAGTAAAAAAAAAAAAAGAAAGAAAGAAAGAAAGAAAAAAAGAAAAGAAAACAAGAGGAAAGAAGAAGCCACTACATCTTTATATCATAAAATTTATGCTCAAAGGCCTACAACTGAAGATATTTTATCATGAAGGGGACATTGTACTCCTGGTTTATAATCATGCCCTTTCCAATCTGTCTTGTCAGATATGTATCTTTCTAATGTTATTATGGTCTTTGGTTTCTGAGTCCATATGCTCTATATTCTCCTACTGGTCATTCCAGTCCTTTTTGCCTAAACCGACTAGATCTTTAAAGGCATGAGAAATAGAGGTATTAGAACATTAATGGTGCTCTCCTCCTATACAACTGGATATGCATTACTCTAAACTATAACCATAGACATAGGCAACTAAATCCATTATTTTTACGAGATTCTTCTGATACCACGTTGCATGTAAAACTTAATTGTGTGATTTGTGTTACAAAAACATTCTTTTACAGGATTCCTTTTATATATATCAGTGTTTATATACCCAACCCCTTATCTTAAATCTTAGCCTAGCAAGCTACTGTGTTCTAGTTCAAGGATCTAAGCAGTATTTAGTCATAATCCTGACCATCTCTATGCTCCTTTTTTTTTTTTTCTTTCCCTTTTGGGGGTAGGCAAAAGGCTCCTTTATCCTTTATCCTCTTTCTACAGTTTATGACTTACACATCAATCCTTCCAGATTTAGGTAACACTTCTCCAATTTATTGATATATGTCAATAACAGCACAATTTAAGAAAAGACAAGACACAGTGTTATGAACTGTGTCTAGGATTTTACCCATTTTAGAAGCTAACAAGTTTGCACAATAGCATACACAGTTTAATGCATCCTGACAAAGGACATGAAAATCCTGAATCAGAGATAAAGGAAAGCTTATTGTTCTTAGCAACAGATGTAGCCAGAGTATCAATATTATCTTTTACTTGTTTTTCAATCTCCAAAGCCCACAGGGCAACATGAAGGGGATCAGGTGACATCTGCTTTTGCTTTGGGATTGTATTACAGGAAAGGGACTCTGAACTTAGGGAATTCATGTCCTTTATAATAAATAATGAGTACATCTACTCTTCTCTATAGGAAGACATTATCTTCATTATATTGAATGGTAAGCCCACCTGTCCTTTCTTCTAGAAGAAGGCACTATCTTTACCTTTTAAGAATGAAAGTAAACATGTCTTTTGCTCTAAATAGAACCAAACTCCATTTTCCAAGGCTTTGCAGTATACAAACATATTTTTTTTATTTTTTTTAATGTTTCATTTATTTTTGAGAGAGAGAGAGAGACAGCGTGAGTAGGGGAGGGTCAGAGAGAGAGGGAGACACAGAATCTGAAGACAGGCTCCAGGCTCTGAGCTAGCTGTCAGCACAGAGCCCGATGTGGGGCTCAAACCCACAAACTGCAAGATCATGACCTGAGCCAAAGCCAGGTGCTCAACTGACTGAGCCACCCAGGTGCCCCAATGTACATATTTTTAAAAATAAGTGAGAATCAAAGTATATGCTACCTCTTCTCAGGAGACATACAGAAATGGGAAACATTCATAGAGAATTTCCTTTCAAGAATACCACCACTCATTTCTACACTGTCTTGGCTTCTGGCACATTTCCCAGTATGTGTACTCCATGAGCCATTCTTATTAATCTAACAAACAGCCTGGAACCAAGTCTGTTTAATTTCTCTCTTTCAGCATTTAGTTAAGGCTATTATCAACAAGAATCTAAAAAAGAAGGATGAGGCCACCCTGAAGTATTGACCTCAATCATGTCCCACAGGGTTACAAAACCAATCAGCTGAACAAATCTTATAAACTCGCAGGGATTCTCTTGCAAAACCCGGTAGATTTCTTTACTGACCTTTCTACCAGGGCCAAGGCTTTAATCCAAATACAATAATATGTAGTAATTATTGCACAGATGCTCAAAGAGAACACTTACACAAGCTGGACAGTAACGGGAAGCTGATCTGAATGTCTTCTAGGGCTGAGTTTCTGTTATTGATCACTTTAGCTAAAGTCAGAGAAGTTTTCAGCCCCTTTTCTAATTGGATGATTTCCATATTATACATACCTGCCTGCTTAAATAACAAGCCACTTATTTCTATAAGAAGTTTGCTTAATTAGCTCTCATCAATGTGATTTATTGGGGTGACATGATTTAATGATAGTGTTTTCTTAAACATTTGATGGTGTCCTATGACCACCAACTAGATGCATATCTCTGTGTTTTCAGGAGGGGGGTAAGTTAATGTTTGACACAAAATAGTAAACCTTGAGGGTGAACATGCTGCCCCTGGAAAGAAAAGTTTGTTTAAAATTATTGCCTTCTTTCAAGTAAGACCTTGAAATGAGGTCACATCAACAAGGAGACACATGTTATTAGTGCTTCCATCTAAACTCTTGGACATCTGGTAAGACTTGCATTTACCAATTCACTTGAAAAAATTGAGTCTATTCCTTGATTTTGACATGACAGTCCAAAGGCAGTTAGTATTATTTGTCCTGTTTGTCCATAAAACCAGCTGAGTAACATTTATTCACCCCATGGAATGCTTGAGTGACAGCTATGGGAATGAGTATGGAGAGGCTATCTGGAGATATTAACAAATGTTTTATGTGTTTTCAAAATAACTCTTCATAATACCCAAACCCTTTTATTCTGTTCATTTCCCAGAAGTTGGTCAAGCACAGATGATCCTTTCTTGAAGATAGCCAGGTTTATTGATGAAAATGCCTTAATAATATATGTGTACTAGGAGATGAGTGAGGTAGTCAGATTTCTTTTTTTTTTTTTAATATTTTTAATGTTTATTTACTTTTGGGAGAAAGAGAGAGAGACAGAGTGTGAGTGGAGGAGAAGCAGAGAGAAAGAGGGAGATGCAGAATCTGAGGCATTCTCCAGGCTCTGAGCTATCAGCACAGAGCCTGATGCAGGGCTCAAATCCATGGACTATGAGATCATGACCTGAGCTGAAGTCGTCTGCTTAACTGATTAAGCCACCCAGGAGCCCCTGTAGTCAGATTTATAAGGAAAATATTTTAATGTTAATAAATGCCTTTGAATGGTATGGGTGGATTACCTTGACTATAAACCCATTGTTAAGTGGCTTTTGTGATGAAAGGCACACCATTCTCAGATTGCAAATAGTATAGGAATCTAAAATCATGATACAGATTAGTTTTAAATATCACAATTGAATTTCCTGGAATCAGCTGATTGGACTGGAGCATCAATATTTAACCTAAAATAATGTCAACAATTTTGAGGCACTAAAATTAGCCCCAAAGAAGGGGTGGATGAACAATTTAGTGAACTGCAAGGAGTAAGCAAAGGCAGCCCTGTGAACAACATTGGCTATCAGTTTCATCAAACCATTAGTGAAACATACCCAGGCATGTAAAAGAAACTCTGAATTTGGGGCCCTGCTAAGTCAGTGGCTTTGCCTTTATCAACAGAGTGAGAAAGTTTTCCTCAAAGGAAATTTTTTCATGTAAAACTGAGATGTTCCTGCAGTCAGGCCAGCCACATTTTTTAATATATCATTTCCATTTGATAGGTAAAGCCTGCTGAACTCTTCCTGCATTGTTAGATTTTAGGTTTGAGCACTCTTGCCCCCAAAATGGAAGTATCAGCCAGAGATTCACAAGGCCTCCAGAGATATGGAGTTCAGTTTGGAAGAGCTCAGTAGCAAGCTGCTTTTCAAAAGATATTCCTGGTATCTATGTGAGATAGGTGATGATGAGGTGCCACATCAATGGGCACCTCTGGACGGAAGCTTCCTCCCTTTGCTAATGGCTCCAAATGGTAAAATCATCAGTCACCAAGACCTAAAGCTGAAATAGGTTATTATGTTTGTGGGGCTTCAAAGATATAGCACTTCTCTAAAAGGAGCTCTTTCTGATAGGGAAATGACTTCATGCACAGTACAGGAATATAAAACATCAATAGCAGTTATACATTCAGCACATGAAACCATAATAGTAGGATAATGAATCGACCCAAATGACCTCAGTCACACAGTTGTGTTAGCTTCTTCACTCTACTGGAAATGTTGCCCTAACTTAATTAAATAAATTCAGCTGGTCCCTTCCCCAAGGGACAATGTAAGATGGTAACTTCAATGCCTGTGTCCAGAAGAGACATAAAAATTTGAGTCCCTCCACTTCCTGAATTATTTCACAAGTGCATATGGACTTTTGGAGACAGAGCGGTCTCAGCCTCATACATTCAATTTGCTCCTTAAATAAGTGGAGTTAGAGCTACAAATAAGAGGAAGGATTAACAGGCATGGACAGAGAGAAGCTTCAGCAAGCAAGGTAAATTGTGGAAGATGCTTAAGGCTCACCCAAATGAAATGTCAATGTTTTTAGTATACCCCAAACCCTCTATTGGATAGTAAGGCCATCTTAATTGATAGTGTCTATTTCAGATTCTGGAATCCCTTGACACTACAGTAAAAGCCATATTGCTCTCTGGCCAGGATCCCAATCTTTATTACCTTTGGCTGACTTAGTTGATTCAGAGTGTGGGAGAATTATTTTGAGTAGTTCTATTTAATCTGGGCAAATTGTTTCACAATTGTCATGATAACAACTCAAATAATCTCTCTGGCTTAACGTAAAGGGTAGGGTAGTTTTTTGAAAATGGCAACTTTCACCATTGTAAGAAACTATTTTCCCAGATTACTTTATGTCACTTTCTCATTTTCTAGTTGGCTTGGTGATGTCTATGGAACAGTGGAATGGATAGACAAACTGGTATGTCCATACAGTGAAATATAACACATTAATTAAAAGGAATAAGTATTTGATATATGTTACAAAATGAATGAATCTCAAAATATTTATGTTGAGTGAAATATGACAGACCACAAAGACTATAGACTACATGATTATGCTTGAATAAAATTCATTATTTTCTTAAAATATTTAAATAAATTAAAATGTAAACTAATCTATAGGACAGAACTCTCATCAGTGGTAACTGGAATGAAGGGAGGTTAGGAGAGATTATAAAGAAGCATGAGAAAACTTTAAGGGTTGTTGCTGTTTTCAGTATCTTAATTGTGGTGATTATTTCAGGTGCATTCATATGTCACAATATACCAACTGTGCCCTTTAAATATGTGCAATTTATTATATGCCAATTATACTGCAATAAAGCTGTTGTTTCAAAAAAAATATTGCAATGGTAATAAAATAAAATAATATGGTGAAGAACAGAGAATTTGGAAATAGTCCCATAAAGAGATAAGTAAGAAAAAAATGACACTTTGGCACATACAATTTTAACTATAACTGCTCTGAAAATGCAATAAACAAACCTAATTTCTTGTTATAGTAGACCTAGTCAGAGCTCATTAAAAATATATCTGAGAGGATTATAAAAAACAATAAATCTTTAATTTTTTTATATTTGAGTATTGTCAAATATATATATATATGTGACATAGGAAGATACATTAGTTTCAGGTGTATACATACATAGTCATCCAAATTCTTTATACATTGTGCTATACTACTATAAGTGTAGCTACTATTTATTACTATACAACACTATTACAATATCAAAAAAGCAATAAATTCTATAGTGAGTGATCAAAGACACAGATCTTCATTGAGTAGAAATTCAGATCATAAATGTGAGCGTGTGTGAGGGTAATAATAGAACTTCTGGAAGTTCACTCTCCCATATTCATGATTATCTTCATATTGTCACACATGGGTAGTAGACACACATACATCTATCATATTTATATCTATATTTATGTCTAATAGGTCGGATTCTGCAGGAAACATACTATGAAGTGTAGGATTGCATGTTTTTTTGGACAAGAACTATTTCTGGCAAAGGATTCAGTTGTGAGCTGCTAGCTGTCACTTCTGGAATCTGGAGAATGAGTGCCTAAAGTACTGGAACTGGAAACTTGGCCTTGAAACAACCACACAGCCTACCACTATGTTGCTTGAATGCATTGATTCACGTAACAAATTCACCCATCTCTGAACAGCTTAAAGATTCTGGATGTGCTCTTTTCCTGAAGAAACTTCTATAACTTATGGTGAAATATCCTACAGTCTGCCAGTACAACTAATCTTAGTATGCAGCTGATATTCATTCCCTTCCCCCTTTAATATCCATTCTATATTCCTTCATATACTTGTCCAGGTGGCTGTGACAACCATGAACTCTGCCACAGATGCTCTACTCACACTTCTCTATAAGAACACTCACTATAGAAAATGTAGTTGTCTGACAATTTTTAGCTACCACATCTTTGGTCCCATTTTAGGGTTCCCACAGAGGCCATACTCTCATACTCCTTCCTCAAATGATTGAGCATAATCAGAGTACTTGAGCTGAGAGGAGGCTCTACTATAAGGTCCCCATCAGCCTACCTGAGACTTTTTGGAGGGCTATTACTATTTGAGGCCCTTCCTATGCAACCTGCCTTTCCTTCTCTTCTTTCACATGTGTCAGATCTGCAGCATAGTAAGGTTTTCCTTGCTACCTCTCTACTTTATCCTTTATAGGTGTATACCCCATCATTATCCCCTGCAAAGCCTTTGAATATTGAATTCTTTCTTACTGCTTGCTTCTTAGAAAATTCAAATTAACACATAGTTTACCTGGTTTTGGAGTGACTCAGATACTTATCCATGAGGGATCTGAGCCTTTAGTTGTCATATCCTTCTTAAAGGTCTTGCACATGTCTATTGACTATTGAATAGTCAATATGGGACTGGGGAATAATGAGGACCCCCCAATGTATGATAAATGTATTCTTCCTTGCTCCTTTTGTATAACAGATGATTACCTCCTAGAAATGATCAGAGAAAATTACTCCTGCCTAGCTATTGATTTTTTTCCCATGCCTTCCCATCTCTTGGCATCGTTGAGAAGCCCAAAGTGACCAGGCAACATATAAAACTTAAAACATAATGGGATTCTTGCTGTGTCTGGTAGTAGTAGTGTTGTCTCTCTGGGAATAGGATCTTTAGATGTGTAAATCCTGGTGTGATAGAAATAGAAAACACAAATTCCCAAATGGATCATTGAAAGTGAAGGTAAATGAAGTTATTCCTATTTGCATGTGTTGGTTCCTGGAACCATGTGTTCTTACCATTTAAGTGCCATAGAAAAGTCATTGATTTGGTTTTAAACTGCATCCGTGAGGGTAATATCCAATCTAGCAGAGAACATTTCTTTCTTTTTTTTATTATTGTTTATTGTCAGGTTGGTTTCCATAAAACACCCAGTGCTCATCCCCACAAGTGCCTTCCTCCATGCCCTAGAAGAGACCATTTCTAAGCCAAAGCCTCTGTTTACCCTTCAAAAGCTTTTCCATCATTATATCTGGAAGCTTCAGGTGGTGTGGTATATAACAGGACAAGTGAGTTCCATGATCCTATGTACATCATTAAAATCCATTTGCAGGAATGTGTTCTCTTTTATCTTATGTGATATTTTGCAGAGTCATGTGTCACTTGATCATACGCTCTCTCTGTAGATCATTAGATAATAGTGGCCTCTGAGGCTCAGTGATCAAGGAAGGCAAACCCATACCCATAACATATGCCATTCAATAAAAATCCCTGCATCTTTTAGAGATGAATGGTTTCAATGTATTCAAATTGTCACCTAGAGGCTGGTTGCTCTATTCAAGCAATGGTATTGTCTTGACAGCTCAGCATCAAGGTCCTTTGCTTTGATATTCAACAGCAACACAAACTTTGTTGTCATTGGTGAAGGGGAGCTCATGCTTTTGAGTTTATTTACAGAATCAATCCTCATTAACATGATTGTCCCATCATGAGGTGAGGATATTACCACTGGGGATAGCCAATGAAAGAAATTGGATGATGTTAATTTGTCAAGCCATTCCATCGATTTGGGTGTTGTTGTTTATTTGTTTGTTTAATGCCTTTTCCTTTTATGGCTTCTCTGATGAGCTTTAGTATGCAATACAAAGACCTTGATAATTCGTGTTAACATCCAAAAGTCTTGCACATGCTTCTTCTATAAAACTTCTTGTCCTTTATTTTCTAATCCTTGTTACTTTAGAAGTCTGATCACAGGGCTCAGTGGCTTGACACTCCCCATAAATCTATCGATGGTCTATGTGCTACTTTTCTTTACACACACTCAAAGTGTGCATGGCCTAAACCTTTAATCACTGGAATGGTGTCCCCCCACTGTTGTCTTTCAGGGCCATCTCTGAGTGGGATGTTAACATAGGAGTAGGCCATTTTTAACTTGCACCCAAACACCTAAACAACTTATCTCTCAACCAAGCAAGGCCATTGTTTGTTTCCATCAGTTTGTTTCCATCAGTTGGTTTCCAACTCTCCCTCTCCTGCCTACCAGGTAACCACAGGTGTGAGAGAGGAAAGATGTGTTTTTATTATACTTTTTTTAAATGGTGAGACATATGAAATGTATTAATTTGATATTTATCATTTGCTTTGCTGAAAATTGCATTGTCTAAATGTGTCCCAGACAACAAGACCTATTTGAAAATTCATTTATCTAGTGTGTCCTGAATTTTTGTAGAATTTATCACTCATCCTCAGGAGTGCTTATATCTCATCATAGCCTTTAATGTTCTTGTCACTCTGTACTTATATGGTCCAATTAACACAATTTAGTCAATAGAAATAAATAATATGATATTATGCAGAGTGTACAGATAGTACAGGTCTCTTTGAGTTACATCATGACAGTGAACAAGAGAGTTAATATAATTTTTGGACAAGAATAAAATGTATCTGTTTATTCTACATCAATGAGAACTGCTTCTGGTCTACTCTCTCACAGATATGAAAAACAAACAAACAAAGTAATGCAAAACAAAAGAAAACATAAAAACATTCTCCAGATCAATGGTCATATATCACATGCCTGGGTAGATATTAACATGCTGTAGCAAAGATATTATATTTGACTACTTTTTTTAGTTTTTTTGTCTTTATTTTATTTTGAGAGGCAGAGACAGAGAACGAGTGGGGGAGGGGCAGAGAGAGAAGGAGACACAGAATCTGAAGTAGGTTCTGAGCTGTCAGCACAGAGCCCGATGAGGGGCTCAAACCCACAGACTGTGAGATCAAGACCTGAGCCAAAGTTGGACGCTTAACCGACTGAGCCACCCAGGTGCCCTTATATTTGACTACTATCTATGCCACTGCCATTGGCTAGGGCCCATATAGTTATCAAGTTATCACTTGATTTGTAAAGTAAAGGGGGATATGATGGGTCACTATTGCACACTTTAAATCTTTAAGAATGGCAGTGATTTCTACCATTTCCCTTGAGATGCAACATTGTTTTTGCCTTACTTAGAGACCAGTTTCAACAGCTTCTATTTGGCCTTCACAATTATGATAGCTCTTACCTCACAGGCTAGTGATGATATTCTGAAAACTACATAATACTTTGATTATCATTTGAGAGATCAGGGGAATCACTCTTGAGTGGTCCGTGGACACATTCAATGCTATGAGCTCAACCTGGATCCAAACTCTTCTTTGTAAGGCCTCCACTAACAGGGGGAATATAAAAATGTTCTGCATGTTCAAGTACTAATGTCAAATTGAATCTCTATCAAAGAGTTCTTGGAATGTATAGAATTCTTCTTTTGTCAGATTATAGTTTTCAAAATAAATGGCCACATGCCTCACTAGGAAAAACATTAGTGATATAAATATAAACTTGCCTGGTGTTGAAAGTTCTTTCCTCATGGGAAACTGCCCTTTTCTTCAGTAAATAGGTTCTGGATTTTAAAACTGGCATATGTCTGTCTGGAAACCATGTAGGAAATTAGGATGTTTTATATGGTTGGCTGCCCTTTACACCCTAATTATCCATGCTTCATTTATTTTGATTGCACAAATTGAAAAATATTCTTAAATATTGCCTTCTTTCTTGTCCCTAAAGACACCATATTCTGTTAACAATCTCCATAGTTCTCTGACTGTCTGACTTCTAGTTTCCACTCCACTTTTTTTCTGCTCATTTCAATAATTGTGCCCACTATTTTTCCTAACAGATAAGTACTGCCACCTAGACTTTATTATTTTGATATCTTATTATTCCCTATCAAGCAACTACTATCAGCTATGGCCTATGTAGGAAGTCACCATTGATCCAATGATGCTGGTGACTCTCTCACAGTGCTTTTCTTACCATGTTGGTAAATGTGGACTTTGGAGAAAAAATAGTCAGCTTTTCCAATCTTACATAGTATATCCACTTTTGTCTATTGTCTTTAATGAGGCATTTGATTTCTTTTTGTCCTACCCCACAGAGAAATCCTGGCATTTATGCAGTACTTTGTGTGGGCCATCACTTTTCCTAGTCTTCCAAAAGCCATCCAACAGGATCTTAATCCTGTACTTCAGGGTCTTTGTCAGAGTATGAAATTCTTAAACAGAAAGAGTGCTCCCAGACTAAAAGACTCTTTTTATCCAAATTTATATTAAACCACTAATTTCAGATTCTCTTTTGGACCATGTCCCATGAATATTCTTCTGGGTCTTGACAGTACACATTTGCTAGGCCCTAAATTTTCATTATAGTATAATACCATTCATCTCTTAGTAGGAGCAGTTACTAGTAGCATCTTTCTGAATAATATATATTAAATTTTATCTTTACTTATTGGTTTAGTGGGCATGAGGGAGGTTAGGATAGATCTTGAGGAAGTGCAAATCATCTTACAAGGCAAAAGTCTCTGCATCATCTTCAAACAAGGGACAAGCACTAGCCTTTAACAAGAGACCGTATTTGTAATATCAGAGGGTTAAAAAAAAAATCTGGGGATTCAGGCCTTTTGACCCAGACTCTCTATCTTATGTTTCATCATAACTCTTCTTTTTAGTCAGCTTCTTACCCTTGACATAGCACTCTGGGTTGAGAATTTAATTTTTCTGCATTTTTGTTATCCTTTTAATTAAGTCCCAGATCCAAATGTTAATATTTTCTGCCCTCTGGATGTGGGAGATGATTATATTTTATATTTATGTTCTGTGTTGCCTTAAGTAAGGGATTAATCACTTTAAACCTTTCACTGTCCTTTCCTTCCAGTGTATTAATGGCCTCAGCAGTACATATGCCATTCTGTAGTCCTTCTAATTACTATTTCTCTTGAATTTTTCTAATAGCAGAGATCTGAGATATTTCACCAACCAATGCTTCCCCCACCACTCCATAGAATCCCATCCCAGTTTATTATCATGGAAATTTGATGATTGCACCATTACTACATGTCAGGGACTCTCAGTACCCCATCTACCACCGGTGATGGGGTTCCCATTGCCAACTGGCTAGCAGATGCTTTCATTTCAAAAATTTCATTTCAGCATCTGCTTTTTTTGGATGATAATTGTACCAACTGACATATATTAGTTTCCCTGGGAAACAGGCTCTGAGGCAGTCATTCGAATAGAAGCAGTTTACCGAGATGGATTCACTGAAATAGCACCTATCTAAGGTGAGAGACAGAGGTAAGATTGAGCAGAGATCTCTAGCATGGCCTTTAAAACAAGGCAGCCAGATTTAGCAAATGTAAGTACAGAGAGCCCAGTTAAATTTGAATTTCTGATAAACAATGCATAAATTTCTATTTTAAGTATACATAGGTATACTTTAGTGTAAGTATACTACAAATATTGCATGGGACACATATAAAACTTTATTTATTGCTTATCTAAAAATCAAATTTAACTAAATATCTTGTGTTTTTTTTTTCTGGCAGTCCTATCTTCATAGTTGTAATGAACTGAGACAACAGGCTAGGCTTTTCTTCCTCCCCAAGGTAAAAGGTCTTTAAATGCAGGTGCCCTATAGAAGAAGGACAAACTAATGTGAGGCAGCAATTTTGGCCAAATACAACTCTTGGAGGTGATGTTAACTGTGAGTTGTTAGCAGCCATTATTCCTGAAAGGATAAGTCTTTCCATTTTGGACAGAAGGACTGGGAAGTTCTTCATAGTCTTTTTAACTATTTGTGTGGGAGGAGAAGGAAGAGAGGGAAGACAAGAGCAAGGGGAGAGGGAGCAGGAGAAAGAGAGAGAGGGAGGAAGAGGAGAATGGATATGTGGCAGGAATTTTTTTTGCTTTCTCATCTGGACAAGATACACATAATTAATCTCAGCATTTTACTGCAGTAAGACTATAATGAAAAGTATAATAAAAACAAACAAGCATAAGCTTAGGCTTCATTAAGAACTCTTGGTCTCACCAAATCAGTGAATCTTCCTCAGCTTACTATAGTCCTGGTCTTAGAGCTGTGGAACTAGAACAAGTTTATTAACTAGACTGTTCTGAAAACCAAGCAAACACATTCCTAGATTAGCCATAGAGCTAACTGTACTACAGCATTGATATCTAAAGCAATCTATAGGTCCATTTTTTTTCTCTCTAAAGTACCTGAAAGTTTTTGGAAAAATGTAACTTTGAAGACCATTGTTTATGCTCTCATCATGCAAAAGGCTACATAAGCAACAACAATTACAGATTTTACTATAATCTGTATTATTCCTATTTATGCAAAAGTTATAAATGGAAAGATATAGTCGCTGCCTAAATGAGGTAGAAATAACAATATATTTCATGACAAAATCATGCCCATCAGTTTACTAATCAGTGCAATTCATTGAAATATAATAACAGTGAAATTGATGTAGGATGTTTTGTTGTGTAGCTAAAACTAAAATAGATTAAATAATTTAAAAATTTAAAAATATACCCAACATATTTGTACACCCTGAACAGCATGGCAACTATAGTTAATAATACTGTATTATATATCTGAAAGTTCTTAAGAGAGAATAGATCTTAAAAATTCTCATTATAAAAAAAGTTGTAACTATTTCTGATGATGAATATTAACTGGATTTATTGTGGTGATCATCTGCAATATATACCTATATCTAATCATTGTGCTGTATACTTGAAACTCATAAAATATTGTACGTCCATTATTTCTCAATTTTAAAAAAATCAAAGAGGAAGTGTTCCAAATCAATAATCTTTGCTCCCACCTCAAAAAACTGAAAAAATAAGAGAAAAATAAACTCATAGGAAGTGGAAGGGATGATTTTTTAATATGCGAAACAAAGAAAAATTATGACATAATAACTTCCTTTTGCATAGACATGTAGGCTTATTAAATAATTATGAAGAAGCTGATCATAATCCTCTCATATGAACCTTTTATTCATAGATCAAAGTATTAGAAGAAAGGAAACATAAATATAACTATCCAACTGATTCCTAGTCATATTAGGACTAGGACTAGGACTAACATGAGTCTAACTCATGTTAGAAATCAATTCTACTAGAATTTGAAAACAAACAAAAGGAATTGGAGGTTATTCTCTTTAATTCCACATACTGTCTAGTTGTTCTGTCTAGTTGTTATAAGAATCCATGAGGAATCATCTCAGATCAGTGGTTCTCAACTGGATAGGATTTTGCCCCTGGGAGATATTTGGTCCTGTATGGAGACTTTTGGTTGCTACAAATGGAGAAGACTGGGGCTACTGCTGATATCTAGTGGGTAGAGGCCAGACATGCTGCTAGCCATCCTACAACATATAAGATAACCCCCCACAGGAAGAATTACATGCTTTGAAATGTCAATTATGCTGGGACTGGAAAACCTTATTCAATTTATCCAAAATGATAAGCAAATATTCATCATTTGAGAATAAACCTCTATTAAGCATATTCATAGCTTGGAAAACAGCCATCCGTCCATTTCGTTAGTCAACTACTCATTTATTTTTTAAAATGCTTACTTATTTATTTTGAGAGAGGGAGAGTGCACTCTCGGGAGGGGCAGAGAGAGGGAGAGAAAGAACACCAAACAGGCTCAGCTCTTTCAGCACAGAGCTGGACACAGGGTTCCAGCCCACAAACTGTGAGATCATGACCTGAGCCAAAATCAAGATCTGCACACTTAACCAACGGGGCCACCCAGATGCCTCAAAGTCACCTACTCATTGAAAAAATATTTTTTGAACATCTATTATATGTTAAGTACAATGCTACATGTTGAGGACTCCATAGGATGAAGACACTGGTATATACACTGTCATCATCATGTTCCTTTATGTTTTACAGTTCACCTTTTCTGTTGATTAACCATCTGGGATTAATACACCAACTAATAAATACAAAAATGCCATTTGGACTAATGGTGCTATTAGGCAGCTTGGAATGGAACCTACAAAAAGAAACATGTTTTAAACACCATTCTAACTAGAGATTTATATTTCATCTCTAACTCATCAAATTCTAGAAAAAATGAGCAAAATTTTCAATGTTTTTATTTTAAGAAGACTGTCATTCTGATTTGAGCATTTGTAATTATGACCAAAAAATATATCAGAAGCAATGAATTTTAAAATGTGTAAGACAATAATTCTGTTAGGCCTCAGACATAGCAAGTGCACAGTAAATATGTGGTTAGTAAATAAAAGAATATATAGGAATAATCCTTGCAAAATATATATTATACATGGTTTCCTATTTTTTATATGTATCATATAACCAAACTTCTGTAAGATATTTGTATATTTTCTTACTTAAATTGTAAGGAGGAATTAATCTCTGATTCCTTTCTCATGTCCTAACTAGAAAATGTATTTTAGAATTAAGTTTGTAAAATTAATATACTTCATAGAAGATGGAGACTCGTTTTTCTAATCCATCTACTACATGAGAATAAAAAGGAAAACAAAGTCAATAGTCTGTTTGTTGGTTATCATCTCCCCCTTGGAGAAAAGAAATGTTATGAAATGAAGAGTTCAACATGGGTCAGCCTAACACTGCTTAGGAATTATTAAGGACTATAAAGATTGTGGGTACGGTTATATTTTGTAATGTCATTTCCAATATAAAGATTGGGGGTATCGTTCTATTTTGTGATGTCTTTTCAAAAGCCAATTTCCTAGTAATAGTATTGACATACAATGAAAGAAACTAAAGCCCTTTGATCCCCTTTACTCAGAATATTTATGTATTAGTGCAAATAGTTATTTTCTATCAATATAAATAATACTTTGATGGTGGATATTCCTAATATTCTATGGCCTATATATCAATTCCCAATTCCCTAGCACTCACATCTATTGATAAATTCTGGATAGTTCTTACGGTTTGGGTGGTAATTCTTGTCAAAGCACTCAGATCAGTAAATTTCCTTATTTTGATATTTTTATGATTACTTCTAACAAATTATCAATGACATTTAAGAGAAGAAATGAGGAACATAATTTAACTCTGTGTGGTTCCTAAATTTAGTTATTTCACTTATATTTAGTTTTGGATTTCTATCTCTTTGACCTAAGAAGCAAGTAAAATTTGTGTGAAACAACAAAGCTTAATATGATTTCACCTAGTCATCTTTAGGGGTTTAGATTAGATCAGGAATGCTCTGAAGGTTTTGTTTTGTTTTATTTTCCATGAGGAAAATACTTTATAATACTATTAGAAAAATGTTCTAAAATGGCATATTTTACCAGTTAATAAACCAAATCTATGACTATGCTTTTGGATATTTGATATATTACACTTGATGACATAGAAAAAAAAAAGGAATATTTTAGGAGATCTGCTAATTATAGAAATCTACCATGTGTCAATCAAGTCTCCTTTGGAGATATAAAAATTACTTATTCAGTTTGTATTTTAGAATGTATTTTACAAGGTTTTTCAAATAACAAAGGACAATAGTGAATTTTACATGCAAAGGAGACTTAGAAAGGACCTCATGAATAAAGACAAAAAGAATACAAAATTGTAACTGCTCTGCTAAAAGCAAATAGAAACAGACCTAGCTTTTGACTAGATCTAGTTAGATCTGACAAAAGATAAACTATCAATTCAAAGGACTACAAAAAAACAATAGAACCTAGAGGCAGCAATCTGAAAAACAGATCTTCATTCAGAATGAATTTAGATTCTGCAAGAAAGGTAAATCAATACCAACATGCTCCCCTCTTGCAGCATTATTCAAATCTGTCAGTATATCTAAGTGAGTCAAGAAAAAAAATATTAAATGATTCATCTGTACAGAAAAATAGTTTACAGTTTACTTCCTACCTAAATAAAAGTTTGAATTTCTGGAAATTATTCTGAGTCTAAATCAGAAGAATGGATCCATTCAAACTGTATACAAATTGTTTCTTTTTAGAGTTATAACTCTTGTAACCTATGTTAAAAGTATTGTGACCATGGGTGCCTGGGCGGCTCAGTCAGTTAAGCCTCTGACTTCGGCTGAGGTCATGATCTCAGGTCATGATCTTGTGGTTTGTGAGTTCAACCTTGCATCAGGCTCTGTGCTGACTGCTTGGAGCCTGGAGCCTGTTTCAGATTCTGTGTCTCCATCTCTCTGTGTCTCCGTCTCTCTCTCTGCCCTTCCCCCACTCACGCTCTGTCTCTCTCTCTCACGTAAATAAATAAACATTAAAAAAATTTTTTAAAGTATTGTGACCATAGTAAATTGTGAACTAGCTATTGCAATATATTTGGATGGTAATACTATTAGTTGTCCATAATACATGTTCAAGACTTGGAGACATGAAATAAACAAATGTCTAGCAAAACAAAAAAAAAAGGGGGGCGGATGATGGACGGTAGAAAATAATATCATTGAAAACAGAAACATAAATTGCTCTTTGCGGCAGATTTCAAACAGCTGAAAATGAGACGCTGGAAAGCTCAATGGACCACATTGCATGAGAGTCTAGTGACTGCTACAGCATAACAGGGACAATTCCTTTAAGGAAGTAAAATTTATGTACTTCGCCAGACTTGCCATTGCCTAGATATAAAAATTCAAATAATCAATGCAATCACTCTAAGGTCTTGCATAATTGGCTTCTGTCTATAAAAATGATATTATCAAAAGACTGTTTTGTATCCAAATTGGCACAACAGAAAAAAAAAAAAACTTTAGCATCGTTTTTTAAAGCTTATTTTAAAAAATGTACTATATTTCAATCAATCTGATCCTTTTACCAATAGGTTAAGTGAGACAAATTTTAAATAATTTTTCTTCCTTTACCTTGAGAGTTGTGGGAAACAACTATTAGTTTGGACTTCAGATAGCAGGGTTTCTAACCCTCAGCACTCTAGATATTTTGAGCTGCATAATTTTCTCTTAGGGGGTGAGGAGGGGCTGTTCTATGCATTGCAAAATTTGTAGGAAGATCACTGGCCTCTACCCACTAGATGCTGGTAGTACTTTCCTACCGGTTATGACCACCAAAAAAACCTCTATGCTTTGTCAAATGTCCCAAGGTAGGGGATGCCTGGGTGGCTCAGTCGGTTGAACGTGGAACTCTTGGTTTTGTCTCAGGCATGGCCTCATGGTTCGTGAGTTTGAGCCTCACATAGGGCCCTGCTTGGAATTCTCTCTCTCCCTCTTTCTCTGCCTCTCTCTCTCTCTCTCTCTCTCTCTCAAAACAAACTTTAAAAATAAAGTCAAAAGTTAAGAATATTGATATAAATGTATTAATGCACTGAACAGATGTTTGTTAAGAGTCAAGAATGTTGGAGAAATAAACATATTTAAGCAACCAAGATAAATGCATGTTATATACAAATTGGAAAACAGTGGACAGAAATATCAAGATTGGCTTACTACAGTGATCACTTTTTTGCTTTGGTGCGTTTATACAGAAACAGAGTACTGAGGTAAACTAGAACATGTGAATTAGTGAGAAGAGTATAAAATTATAAAACTGTTTAACATTGTAGCATTATTGAATTTGTTAATATTAAAATGATTACAAATCCATGAAAATGTCTAAATATAAAGTAATATTTAATTTTGGAACTATCTAGCAGTCTTCACATTGTGTCATAACAAGTTTCATTTCTTCCCATGGAAAATGTGAGGAAGAGCATTTCCCTAAGAAAAACATGGTCAAACTGTATGATTCCAATGGTATACATTCTGGAAAAGGCAAATCTATGGAGATAATAAAAAGATTAGTAGTTGCCCGTGGTAAACGTGGGGAAAGATAGAGGGAAAAGTAAGTCACTGAAGAACTTCATATTTCAACTCTGACATGTAAAGAGCTTGAAAGTCACCCCTTCCCTCTTTACAATAAGGGAAATTAAACAAATTGAAAATCAGTACCTTTGGTGAATGTAGTCACAGCCAAAATCTGCCTATCAGGAGCGAATGCTGATGGAGCCATATATTGTAGAAACACAATGACATTTTTGACAAATTATTGGAGGCTGAATATGGAATAGCATAAAAATGAGACAATTTTGTGGGGAAGTCTTGTAGGAAAGGAATCCAAATGGTCATGGGTTTTCCCTCCAGAACCCCACCAGGCTCTCATCTTAGTGAAGTTTGAGAAAGATACTTTCATGGCCCTGGCAGATGGAGAAAAAAACATAGATTTTTGTGAAATATGCCTACAGCCTTCCTTAAACACAGGCTTACCAGGAAATTAGGGATTTCCTTGTTTCCTTACTTCTATTGTTCCAGTTCCTTCTGAGGGAAAACAAAACAAAACAAAAAAACAGTCAACAGGGGTCAGATATTTAAGGAAATAGATTAGGAACACTGAAGGCTGGGGAGACAGTAAGGAGCAGAGAGGGAAAAAGCTAGACTACTGGAGAAAAACTTGCCCACTAAACACAGGCCCACTGGAAGACTGGAAGATGATAGAATGCCCCTTCCCCATACCTCACCACAGAGAGGGCTTCAGTATAATAATAGTGGATTGTTAAAGATAAACACAGGCAGACATTAGTTAAACTGGTGGAAACATGAGTAACTACTGATAGTAGGGGGAAAACCTGAACAGCATTCCATTTGTGCAGAGGTGGCTTAGTGTTTTTAAGGGAGACTGTGGGAAGGGAATAGGCTCAGAAGAGTCAGAAAAGTGAAAATGACTGGTTTTGTAAATGTGATTTGTGGTAAATGTAAATGTGATTAGGCCAGCTGTGTTTGCTAGCTGGCACTTCTCTACGTTAGGATGCTATCCTCTTACAGAGACCAGGAAAAAGTGGCCACTACCTCCTGGTGTCCACCTTTCAAAAGAAAGGTTCTCAATTTCTTATGAAAGATGCTTTTGAATTGTAAAAGATACATATTCATAATTTTAAGCCATTTTTAGTAAATGCAGTTAAATAGAGGAGGTCTGGGACCTATCACATGTTCTCTAAAATAAACAGTAAATTCTCATGGCAGTGCTGACCTTTTTTCAGGCAGCATTTTAGACTAGAGAGCTGAAGCCATCTTGGGGACACAGCTTCATGCTGCTGAGAAACCAGTTAGTCTTTGCTTGTCTGTTAGTTCAGTAATTTGAAGAAAATGCTTATGTGCCAAGAGTTCTCAAGATTACAGCTTTTCAAGATTACAGCTGAAAGAGATGTAAGGCACACTCTTTGAGGAGTACCTAAAGAAGCCCCAAGTCAAGAGGGGAGACAAAAACAGAGCCAATAATGGACTTTGAAGCTTCTGGTATCTATGGTTATAAGAAACTTTAAACACAGTTGAACCTCTAATCAGGTTAATATAAAACCTCATGTTAAAGGCCTATCTCATTTCCTATTACCCAATAAAACATGCCTGACTTTCAACCAAAAATTCAAGACATGATAAAGGCAGGGGAAAACACTGTAAAGAGAAAAAGTGAGCATCACCACCACTTAAGTATGACAAAGATGTTCAGTTGTGAACCTGAAATATTAAAGTAATTATGATTGATTAATGTATTAAATACTCCAATAAAAAAAGTAGGAAGCATGCAAGAACAGATAAGTAATATAAGCAGAGAGATGGCAACTCTAAGACAAAATTAGAAAGGAATACTAAAAATAGTAATTTCAAAAATTCACTGTAATGAAATTAAGAATGTTTTGATGGGCGGGGCACCTGGGTGGCTCAGTTGGTTAAGCATATGACTTTGGTCAGGTCATGATCTCGTGGTCCGTGGGTTCGAGCCCCATGTTGGGCTCTGTGATAATGGCTCAGAACCTGAAGTGTGCTTCAGATTCTGTGTCTCCCTCTCTCTCTGTCCCTCTCCCATTCACACTCTGTCTTGCTCTCTCAATAATAAACATTAAAAAAAAAAGAAAGAAAAGAATGTTTTGACGGGCTTGTTAGTAGATTTGACACAGATGCAGAAAGAATAAAGGAGCTTGAAGATACGTCAATAGAAATTTTCCAATCTGAAATTCAAAGAGGAAAACAAAAGCATTAGAAACAAATAGCGAGAAAAAAAGTTCTTTATCTGTGAAGAGTAAGACAACTTCATAAAAGTTTAATACATATATAATTGAAATAAAAGGAGAAAAAGGAGATAAAGTGCATAATAAATACTTTTAGTAGTAATGGCCAAACACATTAAAACATGTGGTAAGTGAAAGAAATCAGTCACAAAAGAACACGTATGATATGATTCCAATCATATGAATGTCAGAGTCGAGAAATCTGAAATAGGGACAGAAAGATTAGTGGTTGCCTCGAGCAGAGGAAAGATGATGGTGGTTAGCAGGTGCTGTCTAAAGAGCACAGGTTTTTCTCTTTGAAATGAAAGAAGTGCTCTAAAATCAACTTTGTGATGGTAGAACATATCTGTAAATAGAGTGAAAACCATTGAATTGTATACCTTAAATGCATGAATTTTACACTACATAAATTGTAGCTCAAAAAAGCTATTAAAATAAGAGTAAATATTTAAAATTAGTGATTCCAAACCTTCCAAATTACTGACAAAACACCAAACCACAGGTTTAGGAAATTCAGAGAATGCTAAACAGGATAAACACCAAAACAGAATAAAATGGAGGAAAAAACAGCCTGATTAATCATAATCAAGTAACAGAAAACCAAAACCAGTGAGGAAATTTTGAAAGAAGGCAGGGAGGAAGCAGGCATGTTAGATATCAAGGAAGAAGCACAAGAATTACAGCTGACTTCTCATCAGAAACAATGTAAATAAAGGAACATATTGAAGTACAAAACCATCAACCTATAATTCTCTATCCATTGAAATTATGCATCAAAAATGAAGGGGAAATAGCCTTCCTAGACAAACAAAAATTAACAAAATTCATTTCTAGCAGTCCTTCCCTGCAAGTAACATTTAAAGTTCTTCAGGCAGAAAAAACCAATATTGTAATTCAGAAACTTGGATGTACATACAGGGGGAAAATCATCGAAGAAAAAAAGATAAATAAAATTCTTTATTTCTTATTTGTATTGATCTAAAGGAAAATTCTTTATTTAAAATAACAATAGTAACAATGTATTACAAGATTATTCAAGCATATGGGATAAGTGAAATGAATGACAGCAATGTTGCAAGGGATGGGATATAGGAATTGGGAATATGATGTTATAAATTATCTGTACTACACATGACAGAGGATAGTGTTATGGAAGCTGTGCTTAGATTAGTTAAAAATGTATATTCTAAACTCTAGAATAAGTACTTAAAATTTTTTTGAAGAAATATATTCAATAGCCTAAGATAATTGATAAAATAGAAACATAAAATTAAAAAATGCTCAATTAAAACCAGAGATTGCAAAATTATAGGAAGGAAAAAATAGCAAATGTAATAAATAAAAAAAAGCTACATACATGGTAGATATTAACCCAACTTTATAAATATCCATTTTATTATTATTTTTCTTTTATCTTTTTTTAGAGAGTGAGAGCATGAAAGGTGAGGAGAGGGGCAGAGAGAGAGAGAGAGAGAAAATATTAAGCAGGCTCCACACTCAGCATGGAGGGGTTGAATCCCAAACACTGGGATCATGACCTGAGCTGAATCCAAGACTTGGAAGCTCAAAGCCACCCAGCCACCCCTAAATAATCATTTTAAATGTCTAAATATACATATTAGAAAAGAGTGATTGCCAGGGTAGACAAAAAAGACAAAATCCAAATGTATATTGACTACAATAAACTCATGTTAAACATAAAGATTTACATATGCTGGAAGTAAAATAATGGTGCAAGATATACCAGTTAATAATAGTAAAAGGAAAGTTGACAAAAGTTTATCAATTACAGTAAATCAATCTTTAAGCTAAAGAATTTTATCAGAAATAAATCATTGCATTATGATAAAAAAAAGTCCATTCACCAAGAAAACACAATCCTAAAAGTGTATGCACCTAATAGCCAAAAAACATAAGACAAAAACTTATAGTAGTGAAAGGAGAAATGGACAAAGCCATTATTATAATTAGAGAACTCAGTATCCCTTTGTCAATAAATAGTAGATCAAACAGGCCAAAAATAAATGAGAATATAAAAGACCTAAAGAGAACTATTAGTCAATTTGATCTAATTTACAGTTAAAGGATACTTCGTCCAACACAAAATTACGAATTCTTCTCAAACTCACATGGAACATTAACTGAGATGGTCCACATTATGGGCCATAAAGTACACCTGAACAAATTTAAAAGGAATAGAAATCATGCAAAGTATAGTCTCAGATCATAAAGAAATTAAATTAGAAAACAATAGCAGAAAAGTACTTGACAAATTCCCAAATATGTGGAGAATAAACAGTGCATTTATAAATGACACATAGATCAAAGAAGTCTTAAGAGAATTTAAGACAATGATCTGAACAAAATGAGTATTAAAATAGAATTTGTCAAAATCTGTGGAATGCAAGAGAGGAGACAGTGCTTAGAAGGAAAATTATAGCATGAATACTTATACTCAATGATATTTAAATTAAATAATTGAATCTCTTACTTTAGGAAACTAGAGGAAAGTGAGCAATGTAAGACTAAAGTAAACAGAGTAAAATAAACAATGAAAATTTAAGGAAAAAGTCAATTAAATTGTAAAAAAGAAAATAATAGAGAAAATCAATGTAATGAAAAAAGATTTTTGAAAATATCAATTAAATTGAAAAACAAAAATGACTTTGGTAGCATTTTTCCATCCTATTAATTTAACAGAAATAGTGTATAAGACCATTTATCATGACATATCAATGTTTTTAGCCCAACCCCCGCCTACCTCCCCTCCTGCAGCCTTCAGTTTTTTCTCTGTATTTAAGAGTCTCTTATGATTTGTTTCCCTCTCTTCTTTTTTTCCCCTTCCCCTATGTTCGTCTGTTTTGTTTCTTAAATTCCACACATGAGGAAAATCATATGGTATTTGTCTTTCTCTGACTGACTTATTTTGCTTAGCATAATACATTCTAGTTTCATCCACCTCGTTGCATATGGCAAGATTTCATTCCTCTTTGATGGCTTCAAAACACAAATTTAAGGGAGCCTCATTCTTGTTGACTGACTCAAATAGTCTCCTGGAGGAATTTCTGAAATGCTGAGAGAAAACTACAGTTGCATATATTTAACTAGTATCTGTCAGACCTGTTCTGGATTATAAAGCATACCACTCCCACAATTTGATCCCACCAACGACCAGGCAGTAGCTTCAGTGCTCAGATTTGCAGCCATCTCTGTGACTCTCACATCTGGTGCAGAAAAGTGTCTCTCCTTTTCCCACTCTTTTTTTGTTCGTCCTATACATGGTTGCCTTTAACATTCTAGCTCTAGTTTCATCAGTAAAAGGCTAATTTAATTATACTTGTAATTTTACCCTCACCCTAAATAGTTCTTTAATAGAACAAGACCAGGGCCCCTGGGTGGCTCAGTGAGTTAAGCCTCCAACTTTGGCTCAGGTCATGATCTCATGGTTGGTGGGTTCAAGACTCATTTCAGGCCCCAGTCAGATTTTGTGTCTCCCTCTCTCTACCCCTCGCCCATTAGTGCTCTCTCTCTCTCTCTCAATCAAAAACAAATAAACATTAAAAAAAGAACAAAACCATTGTCCCCAACTCAGTTTTAACATTTTATTAATTCTTCATTTTATAGATTATCTTATTCTTTAAACTAAATATAAAATAACACTTAAATGCATTACCATATGAACCTGTGAATAGAGAAAACTCAGCAGACATGTGAAACTCAGTTTAGAACTTTATAAAGGTGAATTTTGGTAGACGTTAAGAAAGGGTATGCAAAACCCTCAGTTTCTGATATTAATGAAAATAAAATATTTCGGGTAGCTATCTATAGAGAGAATAGATATAAACCCTAACCAAAAATAGTGAGATAGATAATTCACTTTAAATTCTCAAGTGATTCATATTATTTTAGAAACAGAAAAATTATTCTGTGTATGTTTTTGTTGTTCTCAGCAAAAAACTCAAGTATTTGGGCCTACCAAACTAAAACACAAATTATAAATAAGCAAATAAATACTTTGAAAAATTGAAGAAATCTGCAGCTATTATATTTTCTTCAGACCTTACATTTTCTTCAGATCAACAAACATTCATATGATCAATTAACATTTACTTTTCATTAGTAAAGATGATTCTAAATTACACTTAATAGGGAAGCCACATAATTTAAGATTGGTAATTGAGTGTTCATTTTTCAGATTCAACTAATTATAAACACATAAGGGCTCATTCTTCACAGAGTTTTGGTTTTAGTACCCCTTGCCTTATGTATTGTAGTCCTTTAATTATGAAAGCATATACTTGACTTAAAATTCTGGTATACAAAGGAATTTTTTTATGCACATCATAAAGATAAATGCCACAGGTAGGTTTTGATGATGGTAAAGATATTAAATAAGGTTATAAAAGTAATTGGTGCATTGTGTGTGAGAAATAAAAATAGTCTTTAGGAACAGAGGATAAAGTTTGTGCTGTTTAAAGAAAAATATGCACATATTGAGATTAGAGGGGTTTGCAAGAAAATTGTTGTTAGAGAAATTGCTGAACAAGCAAAAAGCTGCAACTAGTTTTTTTTTTAATTTTTTAAAGTTTGTTTATCGAGAGAGAAAGAGAAGGAGGGTGGGGGGGGGAGAGAGAGAGAGAGAGAGAGAGCGAGCACAACCTGGGGAGGGGCAGAGAGAAGGAGAGACAGAATCTTAAGCAGGCTCCTGCCATCAGTGCAGCGCCCAATGCAGGGCTCGAACTCACAAACTGTGAGATCATGACCTGAGCCAAGATCAAGAATTGGATGCTTAACTGACTGTGCTACCCAGGTGCCCCTGTTTTTTTTTTTTTTTTTTTTTTTTAATTTCAGAGAAATAATGTTTTTAGATATCTTTCTTTACCTTCCTAAGATATCATCGGAGCTATGAACTACTTCAATAATGAAATAATTTTAATTGTATATGCTACACAGTACAATTTTTGTAACAGGTAAGTAGTGAAAGTTATTAAATTGCCCTTAATCTATATTTGTTACTGCATCTTGCACATGTTCAAACTTTTACCTAAATATATTCTCATATATAGTGACTGAAAATTAAAAAAATAATTCTGATTGAATAAAAAACCCTTTTTATTGTCAAACTCAGGAAAAGTTAAAAATGTTAAATCCACTCAGAAGTTAATATATAAGTGCTAGAAATAAGCACATGTGGAGTACTTAATATGTGCAAGACATTTGTTCAAAAGTAGTTTGTAAATAATGTCTCATTTAATTCTCACAGAAATGCTTTAAACTTGGTCCCACTGGTATCTCAAGGTTGCAGAACAACTAACCATCTTATCCAAGATTGACCAGCTAGTAGATAGTAGTTCTTGAGTTTGAATGCAGAAAATGGATCAAAAATTTGGTTCTTCCTCAACAAGCAACACTGCCTCTCAAAAAGAATTCTGCTCTACTTCCTAAAAGAAATTAAAATCCAAAATCAAATTATTGTGGCCTTTTGAGATAATGTTCAAATTCCAAAATTCTTAAGTTATATCAAAATCCAAGAATCATCCTCCCTAAACTTATTTTCTGGTCTGCATGGAGGTGACAGAAAAGGACATTGTGAACCTTTAATCTTATAGCAGTTGAATTGGTCAAATGTCAAGTATCTCATTTATTTATTATTTTTTAAAAAAAAATTTAACATTTATTTATTTTTATGAGAGACAGAGACAGAACATGAGTGTGGGGGGGGGTGGTGGCAGAGAGAGAGGGAGACACAGATTCTGAAGTAGGATCCAGGCTCTGAGCTGTTAGCTCTGAGCTGATGCAGGGCTCAAACTCATGAACCAAGAGATCATGACCTGAGCTGAAATCGGACACTTAAGCAACTGGGCCACCCAGGTGCTCCTCAAGTGTCTCATTTATTATTTCCAAATAAGAGAAGGAAAAATCACCATTATCCTCTCCCAGTCAATACCACTAAGATTTAGAAAAGTAGCCTACAACCCAGTCATAAGGTCCTATCTTAGTTATCCCAGGAAAAATAACGTTCCCAGAACTGTTATAAATATTAGAGACCATGGCAGAAATTTAGTGGTAAAGAGAGAATTAACTTTGTTAGGATCATGAGCACGGTTATCAATGGATGGAAGTTTCAGAAATATAAAACCACTAAATTTAAACTTATTTTGATACATGTCTCATTACCATGCTGATTTTGCACTAGGTGTATGCAATATCTGTGGATTGATTCCACCTGTGCAGATGAATCATAGCTTCCCTTTTTTTTTTTTTTTGCAAAGTTTAGAAATTTGTCATGTTGATCTCCAGAGTGGTTGCACCAGTTTACATTCCCACCAACATTGCAGAGGGCTCCCCTTTCTCTGCATCCTCACCAACACCTGTTGCTTCTTGTGTTGTTAATTTAAGCCATTCTAACAGATGTGTGGTGGTATCTCATCATGGTTTTGATTTATATATCTCTGATGATAAGTGATGTTGAGCATCTTCTCATGTGTCTGTTAGCCACCTGGGTGTCTTCTTTGGAAAACTGTCTATCACATCTTCTGCACATTGCTTTACTGGATTATTTGGTTTTTTGATGTTGAATTTGATAAGTTCAGTATAAATTTTGGATACTAACCCTTAATCAGATTTTTCATTTGCAAATATCTTCTCCCATTCTGTAGGCTGCCTTTTAGTTTTATTGTTTTCTTTGCTGTGCGGAAGCTTTTAATCTTGATGAAGTCCCAATAGTTCATTTTTACTTTTGTTTGCCTTGCCTCTGGTCACATGTCTTGTAAGAAGTTGCTCTGGCCAATGTCAAAGAAGTTGGTGCCTGTCTTCTCCTCTAGGATTTTATTGTTTTCATGTCTTCCATTTAGGTCTTTCATCTATTTTGAGATTTTTGTGTGTACATGAGGTAAGAGATTGGTCCAGCTTCATTGTTCTGCATGTTGCTGTCCTGTTTTCCCAATACCATTTGTTGAAGAGATTGTTTTTTCCATTGGATATTCTTTCCTCCTTTGTTGAAGATGAGTTGACCTTATAGCTGTGGGTCCATTTTTGGGTTTTCTACTCTGTTCCATTGATCTATGTGACTGCTTTTGTGCCACTACCACATTGCCTTGATGACTATAGCTTTGTATCTGGAGCTTAAAATCTGAAATTGTGATGCCTCCAATTTTTTTTTTCCAGGATTGCTTTAGTTCTTCAGGGTCTTTTGTGAATTTTAGGATTGTTTGTTCTAGCTCTGTGAAAAATGCTGGTAGTATTTTGATGGGGATTGCATTAAATGTTTAGATTGCTTTGGTAGTATAGACAATCCTCTGCATTTTCTAATTGCTGTCAATCCCTTGCAGTACATTTCCTTTCAGACATCATAGTTTTCATCTCTCTCTTTTTTTAAGGGTTCTTTTTTATAAGTTTATTTAGAGAGAGAGAGAGAGAGAGAGAGAGAGAGAGAGAGAGAGAGCACATGCAAACAGGGGAGGGAAAGAGAGAGAGGGAGAAAGAGAATCCCAAGCAGGCTCAAGTTGTCAGTGCAGAGCCTGTTGCGGGGCTCAATGCCACACATGAATGATGAGATCATGACCTGAGTCAAAATCAAGATTTGGACACTTAACCGACTGAGCCACCCAGACATCTCTATAGTTTTCATCTTTTAAAGACATATAGGGTCTTTTCTATATTTTCCATTACCTATTTAACATTTTCTTTTTTTAAGTATATTTTAACTTACATCTCAGTTAGTTAGCATATAGTTAGCATATAGTTAACAATTTAGTTAGTATATAGTATGCTATATGCTTTATAGTTAGTATATATACTATAGTATATATAGTTAGTATATAGTATACAGTATGGATGTTCCTCAAAAAGTTAAAAATAGAACTACCCTATGATCCATCAATGCACTACTGGATATTTACTTAAAGGATACAAAACTACTGATCCAAAGAGGCACATGCATTCTGATGTTTATAGCAGCACTATCAACAATAGTGGAACTATGGAGAGAGCCCAAATGTCCACTGACTGATGAATGGATAAAGAAGATGTGGTGCATATATACAAGAAAATATTACTTGGCCATCAAAAGGAATGAAATCTTGTCATTTGCAACAGTGTGGATAGGACTAGAGTATATTATGCTAAGTGAAGGAAGTTAGTCAAAGAAAAAAAACACTATATGATTTCACTCATATGTGGAATTTAAGAAACAAAACAGATGAACATATTGAAGGGGAAGAGAGAGAGGGAAACAGATCATGAGACTCTTAAAGATAGAGAACAGAGGGTTGATGGAGAGAAGTGGGTTGGGAATGGGCTCGAGTGGTGATGAATATCACTTCTTATGACGAGCCCTGGGTGTTGTATGTAAGTGATGAATCATTGAATTCTACTCCTGAAATCAGTATTGCACTGTATGTTAACTAATTATAATTTAAATAAAAATTTGAAAAAAAAATTGTCATGTTGACAAAGCCCCAGTTAACAGAAATAATTCAAGGTGCCTGTAATTTATATATAGTATATTCAGAACATCTTGATTTATGGGTCTTCTAAGTCCCATGGTTCTGGAACTCTATACATATTGCACTGAAGATGGGCCCAATTTCGCATCTTAGCCTCCACACTCTTATGAGTAAGCATTTTTTTTTTAACCTGAGGCACACTGGATGTTTCCTCCACCACTTGCTATGCAATTATTTAGAACTTTGAAACTCATTTCCAATAGAGAATTTCACCCTAGTCCTCAGCTTTGCTCAACAGAGGGATTTTCCCTAACAAACTTCCTAATTGCATTTACTTTCATAGCTTCTATCGAATACAAACCACCACCCACATCACTGCCATGCACATTTCAAAACTCTGTGCTTCCACCAGGTTTTAATGTTGCAACATCACTTTCATATATGTCATCTTCTACACTATGTGACAAGTCTTGTGCAACGACAACCAGTGTCTTATTGAATAACTCAGCTAAATTAGGTTTATCCTGTGTGTAAATCCATTTTTTTTCCTTCTGTAAGGATGTAAGACTAATATAGTTTCCTATAATGGAATGCAACCTTCATTTTGCTTTTCTTTTCTTTTTTTTTTTTTTTCTGAGGAGGGTAATGTATTTGCATGCCTAATACGCTCTCAATGATTTTTTATTTGTTGGAGCTCTAGATTTTATTTTTCTAATTAATTAATTAATTAACTAATTTTGAGAGAGAGAGAGAGAGAGGGAGGCCACAAGTGGGGGAGGGGCAGAGAGAATTTGGGAGAGAATCTTAAGCAGGTTCTGCACTGTCAGCATAGAGTTCAATGAGAAGCTAGATCCCACAAACTGTGATATCATGACCTGAGCTGAAATAAAAAAATCTGACACTTAACTGACTGAGCCACCCAGATGCCTCTATTTATTTATTTGGATAGAAAGCATGCAGGTGAGAGAGGGGCAGAGGCAGAGGGAGGGAAGAATTTCAAGCAGGCATTACCCTCAGTGCAGAGTCCAAGGCAAGGCTCGATCTCACGACCCTGAAATCATGACCTAAGCTGAAATCAAGAGTCTGAGACTTAACCAACTGAGCCACCCAGGTATCCCTGTTGGATCTCTTTAATAAAATACTCACTTTAACCATCATGAGTTGAATAACTCTAAAAGAGATATGCTCCCAACAGGCTCCCTATTGAACCCACGTGAGGATACAACCTGCTGATTTTATTTCAGTGTGTCTCATCTACCTTTCCATGGGTCCTAATTCTATAGATTTCTGGGAACTTGTCTTCCCACTCAAAGTCTACAATTCTATTCCCACTTACAGTAGCTGTATAATCTTGAAAAGCATAGAGAAACGCAATTCCTTTCCAGTTTTTTACATACTATTTATTTATTTAATAAAACTGTCACAAAATTTAAGGGGTGTTTCCCCAGTTACTATTACCATGGATTCTCTATTTTTTGGTTACAAGCTATTGTCTCACAATGTTTTTCTGGTTCCTGAATATCAACTCTTACCTCTAGGCTCTTGGTTTCGGCTCTGGGGAATAGGATATATTTCATGCTGCACTTTGAAATCAGTGCCTTAGGCTTAAAATGTTGGTAAGCCTATCAAGGCCTAAAACATGACTGTCTTTATATTCTACACAGTTAAGTTTTTTCCAAATCATTGTCCGAAGGAAAAGTGTATTCAACACCCTGACCCTGCTTGCATTGGGCAGACCCATACCTTGAAAATGCCCCATGCTATTGCTTGGGGGTCTTCTTGCCAGGTACCACATAGGGCAACTTAATTGTGAGGCTTAGAAAAATTGGATACCTTTGGAGTATTTCTTAAATCACCCTCTTCTTGATTACTTGGCACCTTTTATCTTCCTAAAGCTACCCATTTGCTTTGTCAATGTAATTCCTTCTCTCTTCTAAAGCAGAGTTGTGAGAGGCCCAGGATACGTCTCTAAAGCTTTCATCTTCTATATGTAGCCCCCAAAAGCTGCAGTCACTACAAAGTCTAAAGACTCACATCCAGGCCACAGCCCTACAAAACAAGTGCAGAACCGAAAATCTCACCCGGCCTGTAGACTCTTATAAATTGCAAAGTAGCAAACAGTCTACAGTTATATAAGTGCAAGGCCCAAGTCATGAATTCTGGCTCCACTAAAATCTTCTCTTCTCTTTATGTGTATTTGCCCTCCCAAATTCCATTCTTGATTGTATATATCATTTTTTCAAATAAACACAATTAAGTAACACTCACTGAGTAAGCCCCCAATAAATGGTTCCCCTTTTTTCTTACTTTAGTTTTGAACAACATGAGAAATTAAACAAAGAGTAAGATGAAGCCCAAAATTTATTTTATCTTATTTATTTTATTAAAATATAGATGTATTTATTACTGACAGAAGCTTATTTATTACTTACCAATAAAAGTGGAGGTATGGAGCTGATCTCTTTTTCTCCTTTCCAAATTCACCAGATGCTTAACATCCCTTTGAGAGGAATAAGGAAAGGGATGAGGAATTTCTGGAATCTATTTAGGAAAATTCAGACAGTAGATATCTTTCTCACAATTTAATTCTTCTTTTCTATTCAGTTTTCAATACACAAAAATCGGGCTTTGGAGTTGTTTACTTATAAATGATAATAGGAGGTTTTTAGTGCCAAAATCCTTGCACATAAATCCAAGAAAAATGTTATATTGCCTTCACACTCTCATTACACTTGACTATGCATAGAACTCTTGTTTTTTAAACATAACTTTCATTGATAAACTTTCTCTTTTAGTTATATTTTTATTTTATCCTATATTCATGTGAGTTCTTTCATTAACAGTTTATAGCTCAAATATGTTACCAAAATATATTTAATAATAATTCTTACAAGTTTTCCTCTAACATACTTCAAAATCTCAAATTTAAGACAAAAATGTTTTTTGCCAGAATTTTTGGGTAAACTTTCTTTAATTGTTTTAATTCTTTCTGTTCATATATATAATATATATATATATATTATATATATATATATATATATATATATAAGTCCTATCATATCTATGAGTCCTATCATAAGTAAATCAGATCAATGGAATATGGTCTTTCATAGCAAATGCAGCCTCAGATCTCTTTGAGAATTTTATGAATTCATCTTAATGAGGACATGCCAGGCATACTTTGCCTCAGGACCTTTACAGTGGCTGTTGCTTCTGCCTGAAATGTTCAGATAACCATTCGGATCAATCTCTTTTCTCTGAACAAAGCCTTCAAGATCTTACATGAATAGAACCTCTGTTCTCTCTAGGATTTCAGGTCTACTTACTCAGCTTTTATTGTTTTAAATAACATTAATTTATTATATAGTTGATTTGTTATATCTAATGTCTATTTTGTTTCTTCTTTTTTAATGTCATAAGGCAGATATCATTTCTTTCTCTGACTTAGTCCAAATGTCATGTCTATATCTTGACCAAAGACGTGTTGCAAAAATTAAATTAATGACTTCTCATTAATGTCTATATTATTTTCCATAGATTTTGGTTAGTAGTATAAATACCAGTAAAATTAATCAAAATTGATGCATTTACAAAATATTATTTTCCATCATTGCTCCACATGACACATGTTATCTATATTTTTGGTTAGGGTAAGTGTTGAAAAATTTCCCTTCAAACAGCTTATACCATTTTATACTTCCTCTAGCAGGTGTCTTTTCAATTTTTCTCAATAACGGTGATCATTATATTTTTATATCTATAATGTAATAGGAAAAACATTTCCATTTATTAATTCATTTTTTTT
>CM053567.1:62686383-62728696 GCA_028646485.1 Cryptoprocta ferox
GCCGCCGCCACTTTTCGCACCGCCACCGCTCCCGGTGCAGCTTGGAGTGGATGCCGCTGCCGCTGCGCCCAAGGAAGAATTCGCCGGCCAGATGGGACGGATTTCTCTCCCGGCGCTTGGCAGTTACATATGGGGAGACGGGCGAGTTTTTCCTCCCTTAGAGATGGTTCTAGGTGCGTTTTCCGTCTCTCTTTCTCTTCCCCTGGTCTCTCTGGGGCACAGCGCGCTCTCCCTGTGTTGGGCTCGGGGGCTCCTTCCCCTGCACCACCAGGACTCGCCCGTCCTCCAATTTCCCAGATCACAGTCACTCACTCAGGCATCTTTGAGGTTGTCTTCTTTCTGGCGTCTGTTTCTTCTTTCCCCCACTTGCAAATCCGAGTTTTATCCCTTCAGTCCTTCTCAGTTCAATCCATACGGGCGTGCGCAGATTACAGAGCTCCCTGCTTCTCCGCCATCTTGCCCCAAAAAATATTAATTCATTTTTTAAACTGTCATCTATTTTTTCAATTTTGATTGAGCATCCTACTATGTGCCAAGTTGTGTCCCATGTGCTAGAGAATAATATTTGACCTGCCAAATAACATCTTCATACTCATGAATCTTTGTAGTGTACAAGGTTAAGAAAAATTAATCAGTGCAGTGTCTGAGCTAAGTAAAAATATATCAGGATAATGGTTATGGTGGCAGTGATTAGGGACCTATTTTGCTGAGATGAACAGAAAAATATATCAATAAATAAGTTGAAAGCAGAGTGACAAGAAAGGGCCACCTTTGCAAAGATGGACAGAAATGGCAGAGAAAAACACTCTAGCTGTGGGGGCAATTAATACCAAGACAATGTGCAATTTTGGCATGTTTGAGAAACTTAAATAACAAAAGTAAATCAAATAACAGCCAGCCAAAGGGCTAGGGAGAGTTTAGAGAGGGAATAAAATATGAGATCTGAAATTCATATGATTGTTGAAGAGTAAGGGATGATTAAGCAAGAGTGAAGAAGCAGATAATATTTTAGGTAGCTTTTTCATTTGTTTAATACCTAAGGATGACTAATGTAAGTATTCAAATATATTTAAGTATTTCGAACCATTTATCCAGAACCAAGTTCAGCAAATAAATAATGTTATGTCAATTTTGAATTAGTTTGACTGTTTTATTCAAGCTTTTGAATGATCAAAACATTCACATTCCGTATCAGTAGACTTTAATTTATTGTAAGTTGGAAGTAAGTACACATTCCAGTAAAATAGGCCTTTTCTAAATGATATTGACATTTTACCACACTTTGAATAATCTTAAGTGATTAATCTATTCAGATAGGGGATTTACGAGGAAACATATACACACTTCAAAATATACTGTATTTCTCAAAATTTAACATGCTTCTATATGAAAAGAAAAATCCCTTATTTTTACATTTTTTAAAAAAGTTTATTTTTTTTGAGAGAGAGTGAAAGAGAGAGAATTCTCAGGGAGGGACAGTGGGAGAGGAGAGAGAGAATCTCAAGCGGGTATGTAGAGAGCTGACAGTAGAGAGCCCGATAGGAGGCTCAAAATCATGAACTGAGAGAGAGAGAGAGAGAGAGAGAGAGAGAGAGAGAGAGAGATCATGCCCCAAACTGAAACCAAGAGTCAGATGCTTAACCAACTGAACCACCCAGATGACCAGGAGACAAAATCCTTCAAAACATCTATTTCTGTTTACTTTCTAATATAAAAACTATATATTCTTTTTTAAGGAAAACGGCTCTAGTAAAAGTGCCATATCAATCAAACTATATGTATCCCTTTCACTTGTTTGAAAAACCAGTTGAGTTTAGACATATACCACCATGGAAGGGATGAGATCAGTGAACTAAAAGCAGGAAACATTTATGTGTTAAGTAATAATTTAAAATTTTTCCTTTCCCAGGTTTTGTTTTGCACAAACTGAAATATTTTGTTCTCAACTAAAATGTAATAGAGACAATTTGTAGTAGATAAAAATCTCATAAATCAATTGAGAAGTATGCTTTTGTTCTTAAAGAAGATTAGAAAATAAATTGGGAGTAGAAATGTATACCAGCTAAATGCCAGTACATTAAGATCTCAGTAGGGGCACCTGGGTGGCTCAGACAGTTAAGTGTATGGCTTCGGCTCCGGTCATGATCTCACAGTTTGTGGGTTCAAGCCCCTCATCAGGCCCTGTGCTGACAGCTCACAGTCTGAAGCCTGCTTCAGACTCTGTCTCCATCTCCTTCTGTCCCTTCCCTGCTTATACTCTATCTGTCTCTCTCTCTCTTGAATATAAACAAAACATTAAAAAAAAAAGATCTCAATATGTTTGACACACATACTCTTTCGACAAAATTTATCAATGTGTCTGTGTTTACAAGAAAATATTTCAAGAAAACCTTTAGAAAGCCTTGTTTTGGAGGAAAGTTTCTAGTTATTATAAAGACTCAAAACTTATTTTATATCTTAGAAGGATGAGAAATACAAGATAAAACTTACTATGGGAGATACAGTAAGATATGGGAGAAAACATAAGAATCTTATGATAATTCTATTTCAATATGACAATCATTACTGAAAGCTTTTACTAAGGCCTTGAAAATATTAACCTTTGGTCTGAAAGACTGTGGTATTGTCATTGTTGCCTAAAAGACCAATACAGTGGTTTATTGATGTTCTAGAGTCATTTTATGACTAATTTACTCACTGTGGATTTTTGAACATTTCATAGGCTTTTCACACTCTCTTATTGAACTTCAACTTGTATTAAATAATATAAAATTTTTTAAGTGCTTTGATCACTTAAGAAAGGGACCATATAATCTAAGAAGCCATATGGCATGTTATCACTGCTATTACTGTTAATTTTATATTCCTGTGCTCCCATTGGTTAAATGATAAAGAAAAATTTTGTCACATATGAGATCAAGCTCAAGTATTTTCTTGTATTTTATAGATTTCTCTACCCTTCATAATATATGTCAAAAGTGAAACCAATATGTCCAGATTTACTCCATTTCATAATACATTTTACTTCTATCAACATCATCCAAAATTGATCTCCAGACATAGAAACATTTTCACCAAGAGAAAAGGACATTTTTACCCATATTTGGTGAAATTATGTAATTTTACCAGGGTATCTTAAGTAGGACATGGTAAAACTGAGATTGAAATATCAGGGTCTTATTATTAGAAATGAAATTAACAAAATATCTGCAAAGTCATTCTTATGGCTATGAATGTGGTTTCATGGTATAATATTTTAGTTATTCAGAGTCAAAGAAGCTGTTTAATTAAATTTTTAAATGAAAAATATGAACAGTATTTGTTTTTCTATGTTTTCAGATATGCTCTTCCTTTTCTTTCATTCTTATGATGTTATAAACTACCACAGTGTTCTTAATTTCTTAAATAATTATTATTTTCTTTATTTGAAAATTATTCTTGAAAAGATAATTACACAATGAAATTATTTTTATAATAGTTACTTTCAGGTGAAGGCAATAGTAAGTTAAAATAGTATAAATTATTAAGTTTAGAAATTATTTTCCTTTCCTTAAAATTTCACATTTCAAATAATACCTGTTAAAGGTTTTCAAAACGCAGTTATGTTAGGACTTTTTGGACAATATCCCAACACCAATATATAATGCAGATAAAACAAACTATTCAGTATGTGCAGTTAAATTAGTGGTATGGATTAAATAGTTCCACAATTACTTGATCTCAAAATCCAGGCATATATGATTTGACTTATGTGCATGCTCAGAAAAAATCTATGTATTTTATTTTGCAATGTATGTTCCAAGGAAGCAAGAATTCATAATTTATATCAAAGGCCAGTAAATGCCTTTAAACTCATACAACAGTACTTTTAGTTATATGGTTTATTGTGTGTTGACTATAAGACCACTTGGAACTTCAAAGCTGAAATGTCTTATGACCAAGTTCTAACTTTATGAAGACTAAAATGTAAGAAATGGTCCTTCACTACAGGTTTTAAAAATGACAGTCCGAAGATAAAAGCGAGTGATCGCAGTGATGTGGAAGAAGTATGTGCTTATAGAGAATTTATGGTGTGCACTACAAATGGCTAAGATAGAAACTTCTCAATTTAGACCACTGTGAAGCTCCAGCTCAGATGATACGGTTTCAGGACTTCTGTCTTTTATGAAATACAAAAAGAGAAATCTAAAAGTGACTTCCATTTCCTTCATACAAACACCTTTTTATTTGTTAAGAATTACCCTAAATAATAGTCCCTTTATTAAATTTATTTTATTCAATTCTACTCTAATTCATACCATCTCTTTCATTCCTCTTCAATAGAAAAATATAAACATTTCCATGTATATAAATTTATTGGAGGAAATATTCAACATAGGTATTATTGGCATTACACCAGACACTGAAACAGACAAACACAAAAACTTTAAACTTGCACTGTAATGTTAGCTTACTGAGCAATACGGCTTTTCAGAATTCTTTAATTTTAAATCCAAGTGCAAGCACAAATGTCCAAGGAGTAAGTGGGAACAAAAAAGCTTTGGAAAGCTAGGGATGAAAATAATAGATATTGTTATTATATTGCCTTTATATATTATATATTATATATATTATATATTAATAATATATATAATGTATATTATAATAATATATTATTATTATAGTGCCTTTATATGTCAGCTACCCATCTAGATGGATATGTACTTACATGTATAGCTACTTAGTATTCAATTAAGCTCTCAGAAGTAGGATGTGATTTCTAACTTATCTTCTTTCACAATTGCCTTTTCTTTATGGGTAAGATAATGCAAATATTGGTAATCTACTAGGTTGCTAAGGCTACTAATTCTGGCTATATATGATCAGGAACTTAGCATAAACACTAGATGGATTTGGGGTCTTACTAGATCAAGCATGAAGATTTTCATTGTGGTATCTTAAACACCTGAAAAGAAGGTATTTGATTAAATATCAGAGTTAGCCAACTTTTTAACAAAGAACCAGAGAATAAATATTTTAAACTTTGTAGCCCACAAATGATCTATGTAACATATCTGGAAGTCAGGTAGTAGGGTCTTCCACTGGCCAAATATGGGGCAATTGAGTATAATAGATTTATTTTGCTCAATACAGTTGATTCAAGCAAGAAGAAATAATAAATGCTAAAATTAGTGAGTCACACTTTAATGAGAAATGAGTCATTTACATAATCTCAACATATCTTTTATGAAATAATTATTAATTACAGGGGGGAAATGGATAATTTTACAGTAGAGAAAATTGGCAGCCACTACCTTAGTCTGGCTAACAAAGATTACATAATCAGTAATTGGACATATAGAACTTGCAAAACACCTGATAAAATGCAATTAGAAAACAATAAATAAACTTGGGTCATTTCTGTGATAGCTCTGCCAAAAAATTAATAACCTGGATTTATTCATGAGGAAACATCAGACAAATCCACACTGATAAACACTCTATAATAATTTTTGCAATGTTTCTGTAAGTTTGAAGTCATATTGAAATAAACAAACAAATAAATAATAAATTCCTGAAACTCATGTTAGAACAATTAAATTAGCATCTCTGGAAATGTTACCCAAAATGATATATTTAAAATTTACTCGGGCTGCCTGCATGGCTCAGTTGGTTAAGCGTCTGACTTTGGCTCAGGTCATGATCTCATGGTTTGTGGGTTCGAGCCCCGAGTCAGGCTTTGTACTGACAGCTCGGAGCCTGGAGCCTGCTTCTGATTCTGTGTCTCCCTCCCTCTCTATCCCTTGTCTGCTCACACTCTTTCTGTCTCTCTGTCTCAAAAATAAACAATAAAATAAAATAAAATAAAATAAAATAAATAAATAAAATAAAATAAAATAAAATAAAGAGCCTAAATGTCCATCAACTGAATGAATCAAGAAGATGTGGTTTATCTATACAATGGAATACTACATGGCAATGAGAAAGAATGAAATCTGGCCACTCGTAGCAAAGTGGATGGACCTCGAGGGTGTCATGCTAAGCGAAATAAGTCAGGCAGAGAAGGACGGATACCATATGTTTTCACTCATAGGTCTAACAGGAGAAACCTAACAGAGGACCATGGGGAGGGGAAGGAGGAAAAAGAGTTTGGGAGAGGGAGGGAGACAAAGCAAGAGAGACTCTTGAATACTGAAAACAAACTGAGGGTGGAAGGGGGAGGGGGAAAGGGGAAGGGGGGTGATGGTCATGGTGGAGGACACTTGTGGGGAAGAGTACGGGGTATTATATGGAAACCAACCTGACAATAAACTATAAAGTTAAAAAATAAAATAAAATAAAATAAAAGTAGGGAAAATGTGAAAAAATAAATAAATAAAATAATAAAATAACATAAAATAAAATTTCCTCTTGGTGGGGTATCTGGCTGGCTCAGTGGGAAGAGCATGCAACTTGATCTTGGAGTCATGAGTTGGGTGTAGAAATTATTAAAAAATAAATTAATTAATTAAACTTAAATCTCCTCTAAGTGATGCTAATTTTCAGCCAGCTTTAATAAGTACAGATCTACAGGAGGTAGAGAATAGTAATTAGCAGATTCAAGTGTCATGTTATGGGTTACATCACCAATAAAAAAATCAGTAAGTCAACCATATCCAGCACAAAACCTATTATGTTAAATGCAGAGTCCACAAATTATATCTATTTCAAGTATCATACAAAACTAAAATCATGCTTCCTTTCTCAGTCAAGTGCCCTGAGACTTCATTACTAGGACGATTTCCCAGAAAAACTGCTGATAGATATTTAAGATATTTATTTTTTACTTGGCTCCCTTGGCACATGGTACAGTCCATGTTTAGTTATCTCTCTTGTAACAAATATGAGGAAAGTTCATTATTATTGTTATATTTTCATGGGAAGGATAGTCACAGGCTTTCAATTCATGTAGAAACAGCTTCTGAAGTTCATTGAAAGCCATTCTTTGGGCATTAAAGTTTGAGAAACTTTCAGATTCCTATAAATAATATTATCCCAATGATCGAAAACTTAGTCTTCCCCCAAATAATGCCTAATATTCACATGAATGAGCAAGAGAGATTATGAATTTTACTGATATTCACATCTGTAGAATCAAATTTGCAGTTTTGTGTTCAGTACTCAAGCATGAATCTGCATACAGAAAATGTAATCAGGACCATCATAGAATATTTGAGAGTTTCAGGTTGTGCACTCAAAAACAAACCTCTAAATGTAATATTCAGATAACAGATTTTGTTCTGAAGATGCTATTGATAGACATAGAATACAGAGTTAGATTTCATGGGCACTGGCCCTGCATCCTCTATTGTCCAGGGGCTTACATTTCCTTTTCCTCTTATTATCTCACTTTCTCATTGAGATTGGCTTCTCTGCCCCATTACAGCTCAACATGGTCAACAGGGCACAGTCTACTTGAATTCTTAACTCCAGTAGTACAAAATCTAACTGTATTCTTTGTCATTCATTACAAACTCAAGGGAATCTGACTTTTATCAATTATCTAATCTTGAGTCGAGTGCGCCAACTAATTTGATCCAATTATTTATAGCCCATGCTTGAGATTATACAGATCAAATTAGAAATGACAAATTAAGCATTTGAGTTTGTCACTCTCCTGTTAAATTATGACAGACTATCAGATGCAGCCACTTCATATGATCTTACTTGTAGTATTTTATTTTAATTTTACCTGCTTTCCCAAAACACTGGTCCCCTGTTTCCATGTGTTCATAAATGATAACTAATTGTTATTTCACCACTGCTCTCTGTAGGTCCCATCTTGGAATTTGAAAGCCTCTTTCTCCTTTTTGACTGGGTAACTACTTCCAAATTCTATTTATCGCTGCAAGTCATAGTCTGCAAGCCATTCTAAGTAGCAATTTTTTTATCACTTAATATTTTTAGTTAAAAACCAGCAAAAACAAACCTGAATATTGTTGGAAAAAATAAAATTTATTATAAGAATATTAGGAGCTTCTATAAATGAAACGATGGCAAGATTGGAATCAGAGTAGAGTAGAAGGAGTTCTGGGGTGCTACCCAACTTCAACTCTAAGAATAGTCTTGACAGCAGCACCAGTGAAGCACTTCTCTTGAGATGAGTCAATAAATACTCTCTCTGGTCTTGAACCATTTGCTTAAGGTTCCAAGTCTGAGGATAGGTCATTGGACTACTAGAGTTTAAAATATGTTCCGTGGCTCTTTTGGTACAACCATTATATGAATAGTGCCGAAATGCTTTCTGGAAACATAAATCTTTTGCAGGGGAATGGCAGACACTGGGTTATAGTATCACACACACGCACACACACACACACACACACACACACATAAACAATGGGATAGTTTTAGAAAAAAGAAATGCTAAGGATAGAGGAAAAGAGAAACACTAAAGTAGTCCTCGAAAATGTTAAGAGATGTAATAAGGATGATATGATTACCTTGAAAATAATCCAAAATACTGACTCCAAGGATTGCTATAAGCAAAAATAATTTTAGGTAATTAGGAGTCAAAAGAATTGCTTTTACCCTAGTATTGTTTTCAAATATAATTTATTTAAAGTACATACTTGTCCAAGGCTTTTCCTCTGGTTTTTTTTTTTTTTTTTTTTTGCTATCTCTACATTCTTTTTTTAATTTCATTTATGTTACAGGAATTTAAAAACAAGATTACATTTATGATCACCCACAAGCCTGAAAACAATATACATAGACTTATAGATACAGAAATAGTACATAATTTAAGAAAGTTTATGAGTTCCTTCAGAGCACACTAATTAAAACTTAGGAGGTATGTGATACTCATATTTAGAAACCCTTTCTAACAGATGACCCACGGATATATGGCAATTCTAAGGTAACTTCCCAGTAATATTATTATTGCTTCTGGAGTTTTCAGCTTCATAAATATTTATCTTATTTATTATTTGTAAAGATTATATATGGAGTGCCAAAGTTATTTCATGATTTAAAAACTAAAACATACTTATTAGAGAACAATTAACACATCTTAAAGGATTTAAGGAAAAATAAGTCATAATCCTATTACCCAGAGCTAATAAATATTAAATTGTTAACATCATAATGTACTGTCTGTATTCCACTTACATTTTTCTATCTGTAATTTAATATTTGATTCCTTGCAGAATGCTTTCATTTTAATATTTTCTCATACACATTTACCCTTATCATTAAAATTCAATTATCCATTCACTAGAAACAGTAAGCCATCAGGAGCACCTGGTTGGCTCAGTCAGTTAAGCACATGATTCTTGGTTTCAGCTCAGGTCATGATCTTGCATTTTTTTGACTTTTAGCCCTCCATTGGGCTCCAAGCTGACAGTAAAGAGCCTGCTTGGAGTTTTTTGTCTCCCTCTCTCTCTGTCCCTCCCTCACTTGTGATGTCTCTGCTTCTATCAAAATAAATAAACAAACAAACAAACAAAAAAAGAGTCAGCCATCAGCAGAATCCATTTCCAGATTGATAGACATTAAGGTGTCCTGTTTTCTTATTATTAGGGAGCAAAGTGACTATGAAGCAGAAAGGACAGGATTTTAGTCATTTGGAATCAACTCTATACTTTTGAAGGGAATTGTTTTGGCTAAACTTCTGATGGTTGAAATATTTTAACTAGTGACTATGTTCAAGTATACCTTTGCATAGGAAGTCAAGTTACCGTAAGATAAAGGATACATGAATGGTATCAAAATTAAAGTAAGGCACTTTTCAGTTTCTTGGGAGACAATGCCATTGTACTTATTAATTAGAGAATGGATCCAGCCAAAAGGCAGTTGTATCTTCTCTCAAAGTTTCACTGTGAAATGTCAACTCCTTTCCATCTTCTCCTTGATTCTCAAATAAATGAAAATGACAGGAAAACTTATACATTGTGAAAAGCTTTATTAAGAAAACAACCTTTTTCTAGACAGAAGAGTTAACAACTTGATTTTAGACAGAGGTGAAGCAAGGTAGTATAAAATATTTAAATATATATTTTATTTTTGTTACTGAAATTACATGCAAAGGGTCTTGCTTGAAGTTTCAATATTATCTGATTCCTTGTAAAAATCAGATCTGAAGGAGTAAGGTTGAGGTAGAATTTCTACCTCTCTACTTATGATATTGTAAGGGCTAGTGATTGCATAATATATGAAATGTGGACTTTATTTTTTAAATACTATAGGCATCCTGGATTTTAAGAGATATGACAACCCCAACAGTTTGAATGATTACTTTGAATATGTATTTAGTTTAATATTTATTTTTTATTTATTCATCAATATTATTAGACAACTTTGTCTCAGATAAGCTCTGAAATACAGAAATGTGGGGGATGAACATTTTTTTCAAAGCTTCTGCAGGCTGAAGGTTAATAATTACATTCAAATCAATGAGTGCAGTAGTACTTAATGTAACAGGGATAAGCAGAATGTGTGGGAATACTTTCATAATTTAAGGAGGTTCAGAGATGCCTGAGCCTTATTAGTTAAAAGTCAGTGGGAGTTAGTAGGTAATGAACTGAGGCTGTGGGTGGAAGAGGAGAATTACTCGCAGAGGACAAAGCTTATGGAAAGACACGAAGGCAAGCTGTTCCCTGGAATGTACAAAAATATGCAAGTAGTGTAGTAAGTTTTTTTAATGAGACATAATTGGACAGGAGCTAGTCTTAAGCCCACTTGTATGGAATAGTTTGGAGTTTGATTCTGGAAGATACAGAGAACTGTGGAAAGTTGGAAGGGAGGGATTGGCATCATCAGTTTTTAATTTTAACTTTCTGTTAACATTATGGAGGCAGACTAAAATGTGCAAAGAGTTAGAACAAGTTATAATTCACTGTAAAGTTGCTGAAAAGAGGTCATGAGGACCTGAGTTATATAATATAGACAAGCAGATAGATATGTGAAAAATATTTAAAAGTATAATCTATATAACTAACAATAAATTAGAGGAGATTTCTCTTCCTAGCAGTTCCAACTGCTAGGTTATGTAACAACTGAGTGGTTACATAAATCACATATGAAAATTACCTCTGTCAGACTACTAGGGCTGTATAACAAAAATACCATAGACTGACTGACTTAAACAAGAAACATTTATTTTTCACTCTTTTGGAGGTTGGGAAGTCCAACCTGAAGGAGCTGGTAGATTTGATGTCTGGCATGGGCCCTCTTCCTGGGTCATAGACAACCATCTCCTTGCTATTGTCCTTATATTACAGAAAGATTCTGGGAACTTTTTTATAAGGACATTAATCTCATTCATGAGGCCTCCACCCTCTTAACCTAATCACCTTCCAAGGTCCCCCCCTCCAAACACCATCACATTAAACTTTTAACATAGAAATTTTGGAAGGACACAAACATTCAATCCATAGCAACCTTCTTTGCTCTTTCTTTGGAGAATCATTTATTTCAGTTTTATATATATGATTAAATTTCCCCATGACAATCAAATGTGTTTATCACTACCTATATTGAAGCATCCATTAAAAGAGTGCCATATGAATAAAATTCTGGTTCACTCGTGATGGAGGAATGCATGATGGACTCAATCTGACACTGTAAGCAATTAGAATATAGGGACAAGTGGTGCCTGGGGAATTTAGTCAGTTAAGCCTCTGATTTCAGTTCAGGTCATGATCTCATTGTCTGTGACTTCCAGCCCCACATCAGGCTCTGTGCTACAGCTTAGAGCCTGGAGCCTGCTTCAGATTCTGTGTCTCCCTTGCTCTGTCTCTGTCTCTCAAAAATGAATAAACGTTGAAAAATTAAAAAAAAAAAAAGAAAGAAAGAAAATAGAGACCAGTAAGTGAAGGAATTGTTTTCTGGTATTGGAAAAGGAGAGAGTACAGGTCATGATTCTTAAAAGAAAGAAAACAAAGAAGCCCCACCATCGTTCTGAGCTTGTAACTAAGGACACTACCCAAACTAAGCATAGAGAGATGGAATCCAAAATGAGAGTAGTAGAAGATGATTTCTTTAGGATGTTCCAGCTAATGACAGGGAAATGAGGACTTGATTGCTCCTGAGTAGTGCTGCATTCCACTAATGGACAGGGACTCTCCACTGACCTGGCCAAACTTTTTCAGAACTTGTTTCAGTTTGAGATTCTTTCTTTTATTTCCTTCTCTCCCTCCTTTAATAGGTGTTAGATCCACATGATTACAGTCTGGAATTTCTCCCTCTCTACCCATGTACTATCCTTCTTTGTCATCCACAACAATTTTCTCTAGAAAATCTCTTGCACAGCTAATTCTATATGAGCTTCTTTTTCTCTGAGAACCCAAACATATAGAGGGGGTATGAGAAGAGTTTAAGAAAATAGATTAGGAAAGGGTTTAGGGGCTGACCACTCGTCTACTGGCAGAGGATCTGAGTACTATATGGGCAATCAATAGATGCTAGAACAAAATGCAGGCCACTTACTGAAGATTTTGTCTGGGGATATTCTGATACAGGGAATGTCTTTACTAATATAAAGTTTCAGGCATTTGAGAGTTGTTTTTTTTTTTTTTTTTTTTTACGGGAAGCGCCTACTATAAGAGTGGAGTTGGCTGATTGTTCCTAGGTTGATCAATGGCCTGTGGAGGTGTAAGGTGAAACTAAAGGTAGTGAATAAGCAAAGATTTTAATGAAAAAGCTAGAGAGCTTCTTCTGTAGCTTACAAGAGAAGACTTTCTCTCCTTCAGTGGTAAGGAGGACACATCTAAAGGGCAAACTCATGATCTGACAGGATCTTAGAATTCCAAAGACATGTAAATTCTCAGTGAAGACAGTTGTGTGACACACTTTTATGACTCCTCGTTGGAAAAAGTTGGGACCCTGAAACATGTGGTGTAGACATTTGAGTACGTACTCCTCAGGATTTTAAGTCTTCAACCAGTATAAACCCTCAGGGCTTTCATAGGAGGCCCAAGACCCTGAAGTAAAATTAGCACTTTCTCAATACAGGGGAACCTAGAAAAGCCACCCTTCCCTCCACCCTCATTAAAGCAAAAAATACTCACATGAAGAGGTGCCCTCACCTCTTTTCTGGTTGCCAGGTGAAAACAAGAAGTAAATTTCACTGTAACCCAGCTTTGGATATCCTTGACTTGATAAGCATGAAAGTGTTTACATCCCCAAGAAGCAAGAACAAGTGTGTATGTCAGAATCCAGGAGAGTACTCTTTAGGCTGGATTTTAAAAGTTCATGATTAAGTGATCTGGAACATAAGACTGGATAATCAAGGATTTATTGACTTGAGGGACACTTTCTTGGGACATGGGCTTCAACATTCTGACATGGAGCACAAGGGATGTGGCAAATGTGCTGGTGGCATGGCCTTTAGAAGTCTAGAGAAAGTATTGGTCCATGCTAAATAAAGTAGAAATGTCTGGCAGATGGTATGGAAGTAAATGGGAAATGGGGATGCAAGATTAGATATATGATTTTAGCCCAGAAAAGCCCCCCAACCTAGAGAGTAATGCCCTTCAGAAGAACTCAGAGTTAACACCAATCATCAAGACCATTAAGAACAAACTCCTAAAAGAAATATCACCATCATTAAGACAGTCAGTGATGGCTGTTTCATGCAGGTCAGGGCTGAGCTTCACCCATTAATAGTAATGGAAATAAAAGGACCATGAAGTAATGGAAGTCAGATGACAGTGCTTAAATGCCATAAATTAAGGGCCTATAATCAACATGATGGCTGTCAAGGTTGTGGATTGCCAAGGGTCCATGACACACAGTGAATTACAGTAATGGTTAATGGAGCATGGTGTCAGTAGGGCCAAACTAGATGGGTGGTCAATGAAAATGCTGCTTTATATCTATAGTATAAAGAAGGCAAGAATGATGGAGCAGGGGGCTGCAAAAGGCTATTTCTAAAACAGACATACTCCTTTCTCTGGTTCTGGACCTAGGCCAGTTTTAAAAACTAGAATTTATTAACTGAATAGATGGCTGGGTCCTAGGAGAAAGACCAGCAACATCATGGTAAGTATGGACTGTAATGGTTTCCTAAATCTTTCCCCCATGAGATCTATAACCACTTATCCAAGTGACTGTATGTTGAAGAAGTATATACTAAAGAAAGTATATGGTAATGCAGATATTTTGAAGATGGTTGGACAAAATTTTGAGTTGACATTGACCCAAAGCACTAACCCTTTGTTAGAGTGGAGATTTATAGGAGCCTAGAATAAATGGAGTCCTGGTTTACAGATAACAATATTCATTTAGAGTTTTGCCCTGTGGCCAGGTTTATTTTCCAGCCCATTGTCACAAGACAGTCTAAAGAGATTTTTGCCTGTACATTTCACAGAACATTAGATTAATTAATTACAATAATGTCATCATGCTGGTCAGGCAGGACAGACAAATGATGGCTAGTATATGGGAAGCATTGGTATAAAACATGAACTTTAGAGAGTAGAAAGGAAACCCTATGAAGATACAGAGATATGTCATTTACAGATATTTCTCCCATTATATCTCTTGCATATTTAATCCTGCTTGATTTTGGCTCCTCAGGAGTTTCAAATTAACATAGATATTTACTTTAAAAAGCAGCAGCATATTTAATAAGTGAGAGATAAAAATATTTTCCTTCATGATTGGAGAAAGGGTAATGATGCTCATACTTAACACAACTATTCAGTGTACAATGGAAGTCATATTTGGTATAATAAGGCAAGAAAAATAAATACAAAGTACTAAGTTTGAAAAGGAAGAAATAAAAATGTTATTTATTTGCTCTCAATATGATTGCATGTAGAATCTCCTATTCAATCATTATTTTAATAGAATGAATATATGAACTTAGCAATTACAGAGTACAAATTCATCATATAAAATTAAATTGTTTTTATGTGCTAGCATTGGTAACTGAAACTATTGCTTAAAAATAGAATTTGCCGGGTGCCTGGGTGGCTCAGTTGGTTGAGTGTCCAAATCTTGATTTCCACTCAGGTCAAGATCTCACAGATCATGAGATCAAGCCTACTTAGGATTTTCTCTCTCCTCTCTCTCTCCCCTCCCTCACTCATGCTCTCTCTCTCTTTCTCTCTCTTTCTCAAAAAAATAAATAACTTAAAATATTCTTTACAATGCTATCAAACTCTATAAAGTACTTCACAGTTGATTTAATAAATATCAACAAAACAATTCTACACAGATACCACAACACTTGAGAGAAAATAACAAGAAAGAGAATAAAAACAAATAAATGTATATATTTATAATGTTAATTGATTAGAAGAAATATTAACATGTTTATTCTTTCCAAAAATTTCAATAAATTTAATGCTAGTCCAATTAAAATCCTTACAAACTCCTTAGGAAAATAGAAATATTCAACTTAAAATGTATATACAAAGAGCCAAAAATAGAAAAAATAATATTTTAAATGATGTACAAAACTAGAAAACTTCTTAAAAAAATTTTTTTAAATGTTTATTTATTTTTGAGAGAGACAGAGAGAGTGCGAGTTGGGGAGGGACAGAGAGGGTTTTCATGGTTTCCTGTCATACATTTAGGTTTTTCTTCCATTTTGAATTTATTTTTGTATAAGTGTAAGAAAGTTGTCCAGTTTCATTATTCTGCATGTTGCTGTCCAGTTTTCTGAACATCATTTGTCGAAGAGACTGTCTTTTTTCCATTGGATAGTCTTTCCTGTTTTGTTGAAGATTAGTTGACCGTATAGCTGTGAGTCCATTTCTGGGTTTTCTCTTCTGTTCCACATTGATCTATGTGTCTGTTTTATGCCAGTATCATACTGTCTTGATGAGTACAGCTTTGTAATATAACTGGAAATCTGGAATTGTGATGGCTTCAACTTTGCTTTTCTTTTTCAAGAGTGTTTTGGCTATTTGGGGTCTTTTGTGTTTCCATACAAATTTTAATATTGTTTGTTCTAACTCTGTTTAAAATGCTAGTGTTATTTTGATAAGAGTTGCATTAAATGTGTAGTTTGCTTTGAGTAGTCTAGACATTTTAATAATATGTGTTCTTTTAATCCATGAACATGGAATATTTTTTCATTTCTTTGTGTCCTCTACAATTTCTTTCATCAGTGTTCTGTAGTTTTCAGCATCTACATTCTGAAATACAGATTTTACCTCTTTGGTTAGGTGTATTCTGAGGTATCTTATGGGTTTTGATGCAAGGTAAATGAGATCAATTCCTTGATTTCCCTTTCTGCTGCTTCATTACTCGTGTATAGAAATGCAACCAATTTCTGTATGTTGATTTTGTATCCTGGTATTTTACTGAATCGGTGTATCAGTACTAGCAAATTTGGGGTGGAGTCTTTTAGGTTTTTTACACAGAATATCACGTCATCTACAAATAGCAAAAATTTGACCTATTCCTTGCTGATTTGGGTACCTTTAATTTCTTTGTGCTGTCTGATTGCTGAGTCTAGTACTTTCACTACTATATTAAATAATAATGGTGAGAGTGGACATCCTTGTTTTGTTCCTGACCATAGAAAAAAAAGCTGTCAGTTTTTCCTCTTTGAGAGTGATATTAGCTGTGGGTCATTCACGTATGGCCTCTATGATGTTGAGGTATGTTCCATTTACCCATACATTGTTGAGGGTTTTTATCAGGAATGGATGCCTTATTTTGTCAAATGCATTTCCACATCTATTGAGAGGATCAAATGGTTCTTATCTTTTCTTTTATTTATGTGGTGTATCACATAATACACCACATATTGGTTGACTTGTGAATATTGAACCATACTTGCAGCCGAGGAATAAATCTCCCTGGATTGTAATGAATAATTCTTTAATGTCCTGTTGGATTTGATTTGTTAGTATTTTGTTGAGAATTTTTGCATCCATGATTATGAAGAATATTTGTCTGTGATTCTCCTTTCTAGTGGGGTCTTTGCTTTTAGAATTAAGGCAATTCTAGCTTTGTCGAATGAGTTTGGAAGTTTTTCTTCCATTTATATTTTTTGGAACAATTTGAGAAGAATAGGTATTAATTCTTTTTTAAATGTTTGGTAGAATTCCCTTGGGAAGCCATCTGGCCCTGGACTTTTGTTTGTTGGGAAAGTTTATATTCCCAATTCAATTTTTTAGCTGGTTATCAGTCTGTTCAAATATTCTATCTCTTCCTGTTTCAGTTTGGTAATTTATAGGTTTCTATAAATTTGTCCATTTCTTCCAGATTGCCCAATTTGTTGGCATATATTTTTTCATAATATTCTCTTAATATTCTCTTAATATTGTTTGTATTTCTGTGGTGTTGGTTGTTGCTTTTGCCCTGCACCAAAGGTTTTGTACTGTCATGATTTCATTTTACTTTTGTTTCCATGTATTTTTTAATTTCTTCTTTAATTTCATGGTTAATACATTTATTCTTTAGTAGGATGTTCTTTAACCTCCATGTATTTGTGGCCTTTCCAATTACATTTTTGTGGTTGACTTTGAGTTTCATAGCATTGTGGTCATAAAATATACACGGCATGATCTCAGTCTTTTATTTGTTGAGGCCGGATTTGTGACTCAGTATGTGATCTATTCTGGAGAAAATCCCATATGCACTAGAAAAGAATATGTATTCTTCTCCTTTAGGATGAAATGTTCTGAATATATACATTAAGTCTATTTGGTCCAGTGTGTCATTCAAAGCCATTTTTTCCTTGTTGATTTTCTGCTTAGATGGTCTGTCCATTACTGTAGGTGGAGGGTTGATGTCTCCTACTATTACTGTATTATTGTCAATGAGTCCCTTTATGCTTTTACTTAAAGATTAATATATTTGGGTCCTCCATGTCGGTGGGGGGCATAAATATTTACAATTGTTAGCTCTACTTGTTCAATAGACCCCTTTATTATGATATAGTGCCGTTCATCTCTTGTTACGGTCTTTATTTTATATGTAGTTTGTCTGCTATAAGTATTGCTACTCCAGCTTTCTCTTGTTGTCCATTAGCATGATAGATTGTCCCTATCCCCTAATTTCAATTTGTAAATGTCTTTAGGTCTAAAATGAGTGTCTGGTAGGCAGCATATAAAAGGGTCTTTTTTTCATTCATTCTGATACCTTATGTCTTTTGATTGGAACATTTATTCCATTTAAATTCAGATTATAGATTGATATGAATTTAGTGCCATTGTATTATCTATAAAATCAGTGTTTCTGGCGATTTTCTCTGTTCCTTTCTAGTCTTTGTTACTTTTTGGTCTTTCTTTCCCACTCAAAGAGTCCACTTTAATATTTCTTGCAGGGCTGGGTTAGAGGTCATGAACCCCTTTAGTTTTTGTTTATCTAGGAAACTCTTTATCTCTCCTTCCTTTCTGAAGGACCACCTTGCTGGGTAAAGTATTCTTGGCTGCATGTTTTTCCCATTCAGCATGTTGAATATGTCATGCCACTCCTTTCAGGCTTGTCAGGTTTTTGTGGAGAGATCTACTGCTAACCTGATTTGTCTTCTCTTATAGGTTAGGGATTTATTTTCTTTTGTTGCTTTCAGGATTCTTTCCTTATCTCTGTATTTTGCAAATTTTACTATGATTTGGCTTGCTGTTGGCCAACTTTTATTGATCTTGATGGGAGTTCTCTGTGCTTCCTGGATTTGGATGTCTGTTTCTTTCCACAGATTAAGGACGTTTTCAACTATAATTTGCTCAAATAAACCTTCTGACCCCTTTACCCTCTCTTCTTCTCCCAGGACTCCTATGATATGAATGTTGTTACACTTTATGGTGTCATTGATTTCCCTAACTCTACATTCATGATCCAATATTTTTCTTTCCCTCTTCTTTTCAGCTTTATTATGTTCCATATTTTTATCTTCTATATATAGAAGATATTCATTCTTCTGTTTCTTCCATCCTTGAGGTCATTACATCCAGTTGATTTGAATCTCAGTTATTGAATTTTGCATTTTGGCCTGACAAGTTTTAGTCTTTTATCTCTGTGGTAAAGGACTCTCTGGGGGTCTATGTTTTTAGGAAGCCCAGCTAGTCTGTTTCTAAAGAATTTATGAAAATATTCAGTTTGATGGGTCTTATTGGTGTAGTCTTCAAATTTTATGCAATTCTAGATTGCTTCTTTAATTGTGAAATGTGTACCTAAAAATCAACTGCTTGTTTTTTTTTTTTTTTTTACTGCATTTCTTGTTAATGATATTTGATAAAGTCTTTTTCAATCAGGTTCAAGAAAACTTTCTTCTCTGATTTGTCTTCAAAGAGACAAAATCTTTTGGTTGGAGAGCATAGAAAGACTGTTTAGGAAGATGTTGTGGAAATGCAGCCTTAATCTTTTGATGACAGGATAGGAACCTGAGTCCTTTGAAATATTTTGTCATGTCTGCTTATAGCAAGATAGAGTTCATTATTTTTATGTATATAGGCCTTTATGATTTTTAGTTACTAGAAAGATAACCAATATATCTACAAGAGAGTAGACCATATACAATCATAAGGGTTCATGAGAGTATCTTTTAAAAGATAAGGTACAATGGATTTTTATTTAAAATATTACTGTATGGCTCATAGTATACTTTGCCCTATTTTTGGGTCTCTTTTTACTCTTAGGTTTATTGTGCCTTTCCAGGCTACTACAATCATTATTTGTCATTCATGACTCGACATATGACCAATGTGTGTATCAGTTGAAATAGGTCAGGTAACCTAAAATGATTCTATATTCTTCCATTATTTGTTGGTATTTTCTGGGTTTAGAAATATCCTTAGCAGATGTTTCTCCTCTTGAGGGAGTGGCATGATATATTCAATTATAGATCTTATCATCTTGGGTCCAAGGTTTAAATTCTATAATTTATGGCATACCTGACTCATGAACAGAATGGAAGTTTAGAAGCAAGTGGAATTTGGAGTTTTATGAGAAACATTTGGAAAAAAATTGAGTTTGGGTAGGGGAAGAAGAGAAATGAACTGAGACTGGTTCAGAAGAAAAGAGATTGAAAAGATAAGGAAGAAGAAGGAAATATGACTATGGGAAGGCAACTGGAGGACAAAGATGGGGAGAATTACTAGAAAAGTGATCTATTTGTTATTCCTTATGTTTGCCAATGTTTGCATTAGCTCTGACCAAAGAATGTTTTAGGGAATCAACTCCTGAATTTCATTTAGTAGCCACTGTACACAGAAAAAAAAAAAAAAAAAAAAAGGAAAGGAAAGGCAAGGAAAGGAAAAGAAAAAAAGGAAAAGAAAAGAAAGGAAAGGTAAAGAAAGGAAAGGAAAGGAAGAAAAAAGTTGCATAATGGATCTGAGAAATGTTATTCTGTTTCATTTTTGAGTAAATTCTCACAAAAAACAGTTTTGCTGAGGTCAGATGTTCCCCAGAGTGGTCATTTGTATTAGTTTGCCAGGGCTACCATAACAAAGTACTACAGTATAATTAGCTCAAACAGGAATTTAATTTTTTCACAGTTTTGGAGACTAGAAATCCCAGAGCAAGAAATCAGCTGAATTGGTTTCATTCTGAGTGTTCTCTCCTTAGCTTATAGGCATCCACCTCTTCCCTATGTCTTAACATGGTCTTCTCTCTGTGTATCTCTATATCCTAATCTCATTTTTTATAGTGCACCAATCATTTTTTATTAGGGGCCACACTAGTGACTTATTTTAACCTTATTTTTTTCTTTAAAGGCCCTATCTCCAAATGCAGCTGTATTATGAAGTGCTGGGGGTTGGGACTTCCACGTATGAATTTTGGAGGGACACAATTCAGTCTACAACACCACAGCTGACAACAGGTTGGTGAAATCATGCCATTATTGGAGGTGCTGATAAGAATTAGGATTGTAATGAGTACATATAAGAAGCTCTTTTTATTTTTATTTTTTGGATAAGAGAGGATTTAGTTTTAGAAAATTCATTTAGAGATAATAGTGGTCAATGGAAAGTTTTCCTTGGGTATTGAACATTTAGTGGTGTACCTCATTTTCTTCCCCATTTATTTGTTGGCCACTTCTTCATGCAGATACAATCATCAACAACCTCTGGAACATAGAAAATCAAAGACCTTTGTGTCAAAATTAGTATTTCAAGATTAAAAAAATTAAACAGGAGGAGAATCACTTCTAGTTTTATTAGTGACAAATGAAGGCTTACTTGGTGGAAACAGCAAACTCAATGGCCTAGGAGGCCCACTTAAAAATACCTCTAATGTCTACTTCTGTGCTCTAACTTAAGCTTCTTTGTAGGACACTTTTAGACAGCACAACACCAAATAGGAACACAGAAGAACAAAAAAGAAAGAGGAGAAATGCCCTGTTTCTACTATGGATTCCAAAACTAATAGGAACCAATAACAAAATCCAGGTAATGGACTAAGAAAAGATAAAGAATTTGGCATAGAATATTCTGAACTGGTCTTGGCTTATCATGTAAATGAAGACTCAGCAAGCTGTGAGAGGCAAATCAAAGGATGTCTTCATGTGTACTACGGCTGGCTGAAATGAAGTGCAGGATAACTTCAAATCTGGATGCAACTTCCAGGAAACCTGTGGAAATAAATGAAGACCACTGAAATGAACATTATTCAGGGCTTGCCATAGCAACAGTCAGCTACTATCACTAGCACTTTACAAAGACTTGAAAGAGGGCAGGAGAGCTGGAGGTTGTTGTCATGAAAAAGATGGAGATAAGAAAGGTAGAGATTGGGGATTCTATGTGATTCCTTTGGGGAGCATATTTGTTTTCTTTATTTTTTCCTCAGCTGGAAGTGTGGGCAAAAATAAGAAAGCTTGCAGTCATTAACCAAATCCTAACCATTTGGGGATGATGAATGTAGAGGTTGTGTTTGGCCCCTGGACTGATTGCTACAGAGTTACAGAGTTTGTGGTTGACCTCTTAGGCTAGTTCCTCAAGACACTGGATCAAAGTTCCATTGTCATAAGTCAAATTGTCTTTTTGTACAATTAGCCTATCATATATCATATAGGATATATACTATTTAATCCAAACTTCTTTATCTATCTATCTATCTATCTATCATCTATCTATCTATCTATCATCTATATCTATCTATATAGATCTACATGGACCTGTCTATGCAGATCTATATAGATATACATGGATAAATACAAAGAATATATAATCAAATTATATAGGTTATTCAAGGAGAATTATAGAACCATTTCTGAGGATAAATTCTGAACTCTGTTTGTATGTGTGGATTGAGGACAAAGGCAAGGCTTTGCCTAAACAGCAAAACAAAACAAAACAGTCTGTGGAATCTACTTAAAGAGAGAAAGGGAGAGGATATTTTCTAGTAAGATAAAGATGCATGAGCAGATATCCAGATTGTTAAATAAAACTGTGTGCAGGAATATAAAATCAGTGAAATGTGTTTAAACATAGAGAGAGGCAAAGAATGGATGGACAAGTGGAAATAACTATTCTGTGGATTATCCGGTTAAGGAGCTTATGATTTGATCTTCATATGATGGAAAGTTATTAAAGCTTTTGAAGGGAATAGTGACTTAATATGAATATCCTGTAAAGAAATTTCTTAGAGGACAATGGAGGATGGATTTCACTGGGCCAATATACAATCAGACAAAGCATGTTTTAAGTTAGTTTAAGACACTCAAATGATAAGTGTCTGAAATATGGCAGTAAAAGGTAATAGAGATGAGAGTAAGAAACAGAATCACAAATCAGTTAAGCAGTAAAGTCAAAAGGATTTTGTGATTCAGAGTGGAGAGGGGGGAGGGAGGAGCTCTACTTGATGGATGGAAGGTCAGATCACTGACACAGATGGAGAGTGAGGGACATTGGAGTAACTAATGATGTTGTTTCATGTTGAATATGTTGAGCTTGCCTTTCCTGTGAGAGAGCTAAAAAAAATATTTTCAATAAATACTTTTACATAATCTCAAATTAAAGGAAGATGTAAGGGAAGATGCCGGGAGTTTGCAGGAGAAAGCTGGCACCATTACAGACTTAATGAGACTAGGTAAAGTGGAAAACGACAGTAGGTGTCCCTGCATATGTTTATATAGAATTATTTCCTTCCCCCAAAATAGCACTTACCACACAGCCCTAGATTTTTAAGTGGTTATTTAGGTGTCTGGTGTATAAAATCCTATTGGCATTTGACAGGAGAGTTTAATATCATGTTTACCATTCTAATTACAGTCCCTAGCATAGCCCTAGCATGCTTTAATAGCTTAATATTTTAAATAAATCAATGAATAGAGATATGATGACAATATAATCTTGATGCAAGCACAAATTTAAAGGATATAGGAAGAGAAGGGCACACATAAAAATGACCATGAAGGAATGGATGAGAAAATGAGAAGAATCACACTAGTGTGGTATCAAGGAGGGTAATGGAAGAGAGAATTTAAGAGGTAACTAATAAACTCTGCAGTTCAAATGGAACAGAAAAGCCTCAGTGAGTAAAAGCCTAAAATCAATTGGCTTTAACAACAGGATATTTGCAAATGGTAGCTAGAATTATTTCCATAAAGTGAAAAAGGCAATGTCAGAAGGTAGTGGGTTGCGATAGAGTAAATGGAAGAGAAAATTAAGACAGAGATTATGGTCTACTCTTTAAAGAACATGAGTGAAGAAATTATAAGACTGTTATAGAAAGGCCAGCATCAAATAACATATTTTACGTTTGATTTTTTTTTTAAGTTTACTTATGTATTTTGAGAGAGAAAGAGAGCACGAATGGAGGAGATGCAGAGTGGGAGAATCCCAAACAGGCCCTGTGATATCAATGTGGAGCCCGACACAGGGCTGAACCTACAAACTCTGAGATTATGGCCTGAGCTGAAACCAAGAGTTGGACACTCAACCAACTGAGCCACCCAGGCACCCCAAAACAATGTATTTTGTTTACAATTTTGAATCTGGGAAATTTGTACATGTTTTTTTTTAAAGAGGAAATGTTAGTAGAGAGATCAAATATATAACAAGAAAGGAAAAAAAAAGTAATAACTAGTGAGACCAATTCCCTGTTGGGACAAAATGTCTTTAGTAAAGAAAGTAAAGGAGGCAAAAAAAAAAAAAAAAAAGAAAGAAAGAGTGAAAAAAAAAAAAACAAAAACTATTTACAGGTTCTTAGGAAGAGATTTGACCCAGGCAGAGGGAGTAAAAAGAAATCACACCTGATAATCTCCATTATTTTATCGGCCAGGATTTGATTCACATTATCTAGTTTCAAATTCACAGTAAGTCTCAACATAAAACTAAATATACACAGATATTTGGGGATTGGGCCAGAACTAGAAAATAAGTTCCCACAGATCAGGTGTCTGTGGCAGGTCATATTTGTTATGGCCTCAACAAATTCTCCCACACCCCATCCTTTGGTTATAAGTGGATGTTGATACTTCTCCCATTGAAAGATGGGATTGGGGTGCCTGGGTGGCTCAGTCAGTTAAACGTCCAACTTCAGCTCAGGTCATGATCTCAGGGTGTGTGAGTTCGAGCCCCGGGTCGGGCTCCATGCCGACAGCTGGGAGCCTGGAGCCTACTTTGGATTCTGTGTCTCCCTCTCTCTCAGCCTCTCCCCTGCTCACACTCTGTCTCTCTCTTTCAAAAATAAATAAACATTAAAAAATTAAAAAAAAAAAAAGAAAAATGGATCTGTTTCCGGATCTCATGTCTGGGGGAAAATGTGAATACTCTTAAAGTAATTTGTGAGGTAACAACTTCAAAAGTGATACAGTTGCCTGTTTTCTTGAGGCGTTTCTCCTTGGAACCCAGCCTCCATCATGCTTTGTGAGACCCCAGGCCATTCAAAGAAGTCATGGATGGCACTGAGGCTCATAATTCCAGCTGACCTCCTACCCAGCCTCCAGCTCCAGCTTGTGAGCCACATGCATGAGTTATTTGGAAGTAGATTCTCCAGCCCCCGTCATATTGCTGCGTGAAACAAAGATGAACCTTTCCTTATAAGCCCTGCCTACATGCAGGTAAACAAGCAAAATACATGGTTGTTGTTTTAAGCAACTGAAATGTGAATGTGTTATGCAGCTATTTACTTAGAACAACAGCATTACATATATTCTATTAAACAGTTTTATGCAGGACAAAGCCAAAAAAAACTCAAGGCCCATGAAAAAGTAGAGGCAGAACCCTGACCATCCTTTTTTTTTTTTTTAAGATACTTTATTTACATGTGCTGATGACAGATTAGCTAAAGGACATTACTGAAAAGCATTATATAAGGGTTTTGTTTAAATGCTTATGGCTATTAGACTTGAGAAAATATCTATAGTAAAGCGATAGATAAAAAAGCTTTTTTCTAAGAAGAAAGATAAGGAACAGAAAGGAAGATATGATTATGACTTAACAAGTTCACTGAGCAGCAGCTGGAGTTATTAGTGAAGGATGAAAGATAAAAGATAGGAAATAAAGAGACAAAGGTAGTGGGGTTAACAATCTGGAAAAACATCAAAGCATCAAAACTAAAAAGGAAGATGTGTCTATTCAAAAAGTGAATCTATTACTCAGATATTAGTAAGGCCAATACTGTGGGTGTTTTGAAATCAAAGTAGTTTCATTTGAACACCTAAAAATGGAGAAGAAAATCATGTGAAAAAATGTGAAGGACTGAGTTGAAAGGAAATATCAGAATTGATGTATCAGTCTTTAGATATTTAAATAAAGTCACATAGAATAGTTTCAACACACTCTGAAAAAGTCTTATAAACCATTTTAAGTAGAAATTGTACCTTTGAAATGTGTCCTTTTATTCTGACCTCCTTTAGTTAATAGTTAATTTGTATGGAGAAATTATCAAAAGAAAATGTCTATTTCTATTATATTTATATAGAAGGAATTTTAGAGATAAAAAATATATAATAGAAAAAGTAAGAGAAAATTTTACTGTGTACTATAGTATAAAAGTAAGATAAATTTAAATAACTGACACATTTGGGGCAAAATTAATTTTATAGCAGTATATTAAAATGACAAAATAAGTATTTTAAATGTGATACTTGTTATTACAAATATTCTTGTTATTGTTCTTACAATTAAAATTATTCTTACATTATGATTGAATAGTCTTGAGGCATCAAACTTTTGGTTTTGGAGTCTCCCATGACACATATCAATTGAAATCCCGACTAGGGGGTTTGAAGTAAAAAAAGAAACCAAAGACAAAATGCTCAAAAATAAGTATAATTACAGTAAACTTCATTGAGCATAATTACTGCATTGCATCATATAGTGTCATAAATATAAAAAAAAAACCAAGGTTTACATAATATTGTCACTGATGAAAAATTATTTGATTTTACAATATTCTCTTTACATTATTAAGAGCCATGAAAACTATGTTTTCCACATCATGATCAGTTGCTATTCCTTCAAAACAGTCTAGGTGTTTTAGAACAGAAATATTTTGTACCTTAATATTAGCAGTTCACATCTGTATTTACACTATGTAATTGGGTGGTCAAGTATTTGTTTCCTTTTCTAAAGTCAATATCCCTGCAATATGTATTTCCTGATTTCTAAAAATGACAAGCTTCCTTGGTGTTTATATCATCAGAAAATTTGCAGATATTTTTACAACTTACTTACCATTTCTTTCCTAAAAATTATCACATTAAGGTCTTAAGCTGAACAAATGAAGCACAGGTTGAGGATCTACAAACCAGGATATCTTGTTATATGGTTACATGCAAATAACAAAGAAATCATTATCTATCTGCTATTATCTATTTTTATGTATAAAACTCAGATTATCTAAAGAGGAAAATAGTCATTTGGTAAAAAAAAATCCTTATATATATAATGTCTCTAAAATATTCAGAGAGCTTTTAGTTTATATTAATTTAGATATTGATGTGTGCATTAAACATTGCTTGAAAATGTCTTCCTTTAAATGTAAATTGTTATTGTAATCAGTCGTAATGAAACATGGAACTAAATATGACATATATAACATTGGGGAATGTCTCCATTATTTTAAAGTCCTGTAACTAACTAAGCTAATTATTGAATCTGTTGTATTTGTTTACCATACTGCTACAACTGCAGAGGCAGCATCATTTATGTGACTGGAGTGAATTCCAGTTAAACCCTTCATGAATAATAAAAGAGGAAATGAAAAATAAGTAAAATTAGTTTAAAGTAGAAAGAATATGAGGAAAATTACAAAATCCTAAAGACTTAGAGATAACATACATAAAGCAAATGCTACTAATGAAGAAGCAAAAATTTTACAGTACAAAGTTTAACAGGTAAGGGAGACTTTATTCAAGGTTATTGCCGTACAAGGCAGACTTAATGCAGTCTGAACTGCACCAAAGCAAAGGGTGCGAGAGATTTTAAGAGCTGGAGTGGGGGAACTCTAGACCATCTGGTTTGTTAATTGGCCTTTAGTCAAAGGAAGATTAGATTTTCTTACAACTTCATGGCAGAAGGTAGTTGTACAACTTGAAGTGAGGCGCCCACCAAAGTTGAAGCTACGCCCCTAAGTGTCCACAGAGACTGGGAGACAGGGGCACCATCTTTATTGATTACATTTCAAAGGGGTGATCCTCAGGTCCCTGCGAAAGACAGTCCTAGGTTTTAAAGTTGGCAAAAGTCTTTTTTTTTTCTCAAAAAGGCAGAAAAAGATTTTGTAATTACAAGTGTTCTAAGTAAATGCTCCAAGAAAAGACAGAAGAGGGACCTTAGTGGTTGGGCCACCTGTGGTGACAGGGAGGTCAGGAGCCTAGAAGCAGGAAGCAGTTTGTAGAAAGCTTGGTCAAGATGAGAGAAATGTCAAGGATATCTTTGTTTTTTTAATGCCAGTAAAAAGCTGGGCAGGCTTGTAATATTCCAATTTTTTACTGGAAATATCTCCGTAAAATTATACTTACACATAGGCATCCCCTCTTTCAAAAAAATTAAATTCCAAATGTTTAGTTCTTGAATTAAAATGACTAAAGACTTTAGTGAGTTTTTTATGTATTTCATACAATACATGCACATAAAGATGAATACATTTCTATAACATATAAATTCACTTGAAAAAAATTTCTATATTATAATACAAATAAAAGTAAGTCCATTTCCCATTTTTATATGCATATGTATATATAAAATCTTAGACATGTATTTAATCTTAAGTATATAAAAATATAATTCTTATATATATACATTTAAGATATCATATATATTATAGTCATATATATAATCTTAAGCCAATATCAATATAAGAATTACAAGCAATTTAGAGTACAGATTATAGCTTTATTTTGGAGGATTATATGCAGTTCTAAATTCTATGAAAATAAGAAGCTATTATTTCTATACAAATATGGGCCATTGGGGTAAGGTAGTAAAAACGTTAACAATACACACCCAGAAACATTTGGATTTCTTTTATAGTGACATAATATTATAAATAAATATTAGTAACATAAATGATTTAAGGAGTATTAAAATGCAAATAAGTAGGGTTTTCATTTTCAGTGTAATATGATTCTAATTTGTAAATTTTTTTCTATTTCTCCCTGGAATTTGAAGAAGGTAGTTTTTAAACATAATACATGTGATAAATATGTTAATTATATCTGAATATTGTCATCAATAATAGACAATACAATTCTGGTAACTTTTTTCTCCTCTAAGTATTCCTGTTTCCTGATATTTACACCAAAAAATACAGTGTTTTGGTGTCATGTCTTATTCACCTATCTCAAAATGACGAGGTAAGGCAAGGTAAGAGCAAGTCCCTCTGGTGAATATAAAGTTACCAACATTGTTAACATTGTTAAAAAATCATGTTTTATTAAGGGGCTACAAATAAGTGCTACTATATTTCATTTAATGGATGAAATGAAACAATTATTTGGTAATCACTTGTCTTTTAAAATTTATATATAAGTATATATATATATATATATATATATATAAAATGTTTATTTTTGAGAGAGAGAGACAGAGCATGAGCAGGGAAGGGGCAGAGCAGGAGGGAGACACAGAATCTGAAGCAGGCTCCCGACTCTGAGCTGTCAGCACATAGCCCCACATGGGGCTCGAACTCATGAACCATGAGATCATGACCTGAGCTAAAGTCGGATGTTTAACTGGGCCACCCAGGTACCCCTACTCCTTAAAGTTTTGGGGGTCATTTTGGTCTATTTATTTATAATTTAATTCATTTTAACAAAAAAAACAATAAAATAAAATTCTAAAAGCTCAAATTAAGAAACAACCTGGTGACCAGCATGCTACATCGTAAATATGCAGTTGTTATAGGTCCATAATGGAATGCTTGTCAACAGTATTTTAAAAGATTATAGACATTAGACACCTGGGTGGCTTAGTTGCCTGAGCATCCTACTCTTGATTTCAGCTCAGGTCATGATCCCAAAGTCATAGGATTGAGCCCCAGGCCAGTGTGTCAAATGTGCAGCTACCTTAAATTTCTCTCTCTCTCTCCCTCTCTCTCCCTCTGCCCTTCCCCTGCTCTCTCTGTCAAATATTATTTAAAGAAAAATTACAGACACCTTTTCTAAGTCTTAAAAATATCATGGTGAGTAAAGGAAGCCATGCACCAAAGAGTAAATATAACATAAACCTAGGTACATAAAACTCTTTAAAAGGCAAAACTAACCAATCTATAGAAAGAAAAACTAGATCAATGAATGACTAGGTCCTGAAACTGATAAAACAGTTGGCTGGAAAGAGGGAAACTCTTGGAATGAAAGAATTCTCTAGATTTTGATAGTGGTGGCGATTATATCTGTGTATAGATATCTAAAAGCTTCTTGAATGTTCACTGGATGATGCAGTTTATTATACGTAAAAGAGAGGATTTAGTAGCATAAATAAAATTTGGTGATATGAATTATATAAACTTTCAAGATTTTATTTAGCACATTGCATTATTAAAGTTTGAATCATTGAAACAATAAATATTTTCTTACTTAAAAGTTTCAGCAAAATTTAAAAACTGGTAAGATAATTATGATAAATACATTGTTAATATATATCCTTAATAATACAGAGATGTCATGGAGAAACAAAAAAGGAGCAAGTTACAATGGAAATAGGCAAAAGATTCTAAACCATAATTTACAAGAGAAAAATGCAAAAGAGCTAATGAACAAATAATGTTCAAGTTCATTAACTATAATCCAAAATGTTATTTTTACTTATGTGAAACTGTAATTTCTGTCCCTTAGATTGTTGATGTTTTATTCTTTTTATTCTTTCTTTTTCTTTCTTTCTTTCTTTCTTTAAAAGTTTATTTATTTAATTTGAGAGACAGAGATAGAGAGCATGAATGAGAGGAGGGGCAGAGAGAGATAAGCCCAAGCAGGCTCCATGCTGTCAGTGCAGAGCCCGACAGGGGATCCATCTTGCAAACTCTGAGATCATGACCTGAGCCAAAATCAAGCCAAACACTTAATGAACTGACCTGCCCAAATGTTTCTGTTATTTTTATTTTTTTAATCCTTATCATTTTTAAATAATAGAAGCTATGTTATCCAGGGCACATGGAAGTAGATAATCATATATAAGCAGTTGCTAAGACATAAGAATAACTTGATAGTATACATTAAAAACAAGTATACTCACTGACATTCTTCTAGGTTTATTTTTTTAATTTTATTTAAATCTAAGTTAGTTTATATATTGTGTAATTGTGGTTACAGAAGTAGAATTTAGTGATTCGTCACATACATATAACATCCAGTGCTCATCTCAACAAATGCCTTCCTTAATGACCATCACCCATTTAGTCCATCCCCCCACCCAACACCCCTCCAGCAACCCTCAGTGTGTTCTCTGTACTTGAGTCTCTCATGACTTGCTTCCGTCTCTGTTTTTATATTATTTTTCCTTCCCTTCCCCTATGTTCATCTGTTGTGTTTCTTAAATTTCTTATAAGATTTTAAACAAAACATTAAAATATGCTTAAATTATGAATCATAAAATTTTGAAAAAAGTCAACACTAATAAAAACATCAAAATATCAAAAAACACATTTTGAAAAGAAGGTGAAACATATTTTTACTTAACTTACACAGTCATTCATAGCAATGTACTGGAGGAGTATTTTTTATTAGTCTGTGGCATGATTACATTTCATAATATATGTGTATGCATGAAACTATATTATATGCATTTATAGAAGAAGTGTACATTAATCATGTGAAAACCAGACAGACACAAATTAGATGCCCCAGAATATATACAGAAACAGTGTGGAATTAAGGGAGGAATACTTTTCTCTTGTTTAAAGTATTAAAAGCAAAGGTTAGTAAAAAAAAACAAATTAGTGTCCATTGAATTAAAATAATTTTACTTCATTTCTTCTTCATGTAATTTTGGACTCAGTCCCTAATTTATATTTTTAAAGCGACAAAATGTCCTCAATAAAACTATGAGTCTTTTCTATTATGGATAGTAAACATTAATGTAATAATATAAAGCTTCATATTGAATTTAAAAAAAATATTTGGTTTTCTGTAATAAACATTGTACAGTTGATCCTTGAACAAGAAATGGGTTAGAGGCATGTAACTTTTTACTCCCCGTAAAACTTAACTAACAGCTTACTGTGGACTAAAAGCCCTACTGATGACATAAACAGTTAACACATGTTTTGTATTTTATATGTATTATATACTGTATTTGTATAAGAAGGCAAGGTAAAGAAAAGAAAATGTTATTATAAGGAAGAGAAAATACATATACAGTACTGGAATGTATCTGTTGTAAAACATCCACATATAAGTGAGCTCACACGATTCAAATCCATGTCGTTCAAGATCGGCTCTGTGTGTGTGTGCGTGTGTGTGTGTGTGTGTGTGTGTGTGTGTTATGTAAGATATATTGTACTTATATTCTATTTATTATCTATCTATCTATCTATCTATCTATCATCTACTTTATCTGTAATCTGCCATTTCAAATACATGTTCTCTGGGACTTTTTTTTTAAACCATCAATCTCTTTGCTGGCTGCTCAGTAATGACCACAGATTAGGAAAATTATATCAAGGATAAATAGTGAAAGTATCTTTTCTAATCATTTTTTACATTATTATTTTACATTCTCTATTCAAAGTAATTGCTTGATGATGTAATAACATCGCTCCTGTTCTATTTAAAGTCGGAAGCTTGATAAAATTTATAAAAAACAAGGGGTCTCAAATGTAGTTGTAAGAGGTGTCATGTCTCCATATGAGTATAGTGTTTGGTAAAGTTAAAAAGAATCCTTAGGCTAAATTAAAATCTATATCTAAAGAATTTGCAAGTTTACCTAAACAATTTTTTCATAATGCTGATATTAGCTTCTTTTATTGACTTTTATTCTGCATTAAATTTCTTTTTACACATATACATTTTCTTAAGACAACAAATGAGGTGTTACTAAGCCTCCTTTTCATTCTCTTTTATTTAGACTTGATTTTTTTAGAGCAGTTTTAAATTCATAGCAAAATTGAGAGGAAGCACAGATTTCCCACATGTCCCTTCCCCTATGCTTGCATCGTATCCACCAATTTCAACACCTCCCCCCAAGTGGTATATTTGTTACAATTGATGAGCCTACATTGGAGAAATATAAGGAAAGTGTTATGTAGCCCTGTGATTAGGTTTCAGTATTTTAGTGAGCCCACCCTCTAGACTGTCCCACCCTGTAGGTGGGACAAGATGGCTAGAGTAGATTGGAGATAGTTATTTCCATTTTCCTAAATCACTTAGGCTCTGATAATAGCTCAGCAGGTTAGTCTTTGGTTAACTAAGAGCAAAGTCCTCCAGCTTATTTCAAACTGTGTCCTTTTCTATAGTAAATAATATTATAACAACTTTTATGGTGACAGTACCTAGAATTATTGTGGTAACCATTTCAAAATATACATAAATATCAAATCACAAGTTTTACATCTGAAACTAATACAATATTGTATTAATTATTCGTCAATGAAAATAAAAATAAATTTTATATATAAAATGACAACAAAAAATAAGCAAACAACAAAAGAAAAATTATCTTTCTCTCCCTCTCCCTGCTGGAAGGACCAATGGATTTCTTTCCAATACTTACTTTGGGAACTTGGTTGAGGTCCTGGTGGTAAGTTTCACGATATTGTGGACCCTCCCTCTAAGGACTGAATTCCCCTGTAGATCTTAACCCTCAGGCTTTTCCACAATAAATCTCCAGCAATTCATCAATTAAAGTTTAAGTTTTCATACCCTGGCACTAGTGCCCAGAGTGGTTTCTCCAAAATAAAAAACAAAAATCCAAGACTATAATGAGATAATTAAATTATTGTCAGTTCGCACTATAGAAATTTTATCACTGAAAAACATTTTAGAAAAAATAATGCCATAAATTTGGAATTGGCTGATCACTTCTTACAACTCTAAAAGAGGTCTACAAGGAAGAAAGTGGTTTCAAATAAACTTTAAAAGAAAGGGAGTAACCAATTAAAAATATAGGATTATGTAAGATAATTTCCCAATAGTTAAGGAAATAGAGAGAACTAGCAAAGAAACCCATGTGAATACAGAGTGGCAACATTTCAGATTAATGAGAATTTCTAAATAAACCTAAATTCTTTTAAAGGAGAAATTTAAAAAGCATTCCAAAAGAACAATTAAATAATAATCTTAACCAAACCAAAACATAAAGTAATTTAAAAGAAAAAAAACTAGTGTATCCTACTGCTTTTAGCATAAGAGTTCTCATTGTTAACTGTGTAATAGAAAATAATGAAACAATTCCTACCATGTTATTTGAAAGAAACAGAATGTATTCATTAAAAATGCTGCCCCTGAAATTTCTTTTTCTGGTAATTACAGAATAAAATCTTGAAGGAGTAAATACCCTATAGGAGTGGGCTCATATAAACAAACAGGCAGAATACAAGAAAAAAAAGTTACATGAAGTCACTGGAAACGAGAGAGTGGCGACATTCTCTGATTAGGGGTATACTGTGGTTGGATGGGAATTTTATAAGATGAAGTTCATTTTTACAGTTTATAACCTTGGGTGAGATTCAGCCTGTAATGTGCAAGGGAAATCCCAGCCACTGAAAATAGATGGATGGAAGAATCCCAGAAGGGAAATGTTGGAAAGGGGATTCTTAAACTCTGCTAGCAAGATCTTAAACTGATCTTCGAACCGTGTGTCTCAGCTATACAAAAATGAAAAACTGAGAAGTTGTCACCCCCAAAATAAAATATGTGGTTCAAACAATCTACTTTCTTGCTAAAACAAAAGGCAGGACACTGGAGAGAAAAAAGAAGGAATCCATTTTGTCTACAGCTTAATCCAGAACTCCACAATTTAATGCTCACAATTTGCATGATACTATGCAAAGTTACTCAACATATGAAGAAAAATAAATATGTTCTCAACAGAAAAGGAAATCAAATGACAAAAATGTTGAGATGGCCCATGTATACTAGAATATGCAAGATATAATTTCCAAGAGGCCATTAAAACTACACTCAATGAAAGAAACTAAAATATTCTAACAATGAATGAAAGCTAGAAAATTTCAGCAGAGAAATAGAAACAAACAAAAAACAACCAAATCAAAGGTCTAAAACTGAAAAATTCAATATCTAACATATTTAAAAACACTAAACAGACTTTATCATAAAATAGATTGACAGAGGAAGAATACATATGCTTGAAGATAATTCAAAAGGTTCTAGTTAATGGGATATTACTCAGTCATCAAAAAGAATGAAATCTTGCCACAACATGGATGGAACTAGATTATTATGCTAAGTAGAATAAGACAGAGAAAGACAAATGATTTCATTCATATATGGAATTTAAGAAACAAAACAAATGAGCAAAGGGAAAAGAGAGAGAGAGGCAAACCAAGAAATAGACTCTCTTTTTTTTTAAGTTTATTTATTTGTACTGAGAGACAGAGAGAGAGAGAGGGACTTCATGGGCATGGGAGAGAGAAAGAATCCCAAGCAGGTTCCATACTTCCAGCACAGAGCCCCACACAGGGCTCTATCTCATGAACCATGATATCATGACCTGAGACACAAGCAAGAGTCAGACATTTGACCAACTGAGCCACCCAGGCGACCCAGACTCTTAACTATAGAGAACAAGCCGATGGTTACCGGAGGGGAGGTGGGAAGGGGGTTGGGTGAAATAAGTGATGGGGATTAAGAAATACATTTATGATGAGCACCGGGTGCTGTGTGGAAGTGTTGAATCACTATGCTGTATACCTGAAACTAATAGAACACTCTCTTAACTAACAAATTTAAATAAAAACTTAAAAAAAGGCATCTGTTAGAGAATACCAATTGTTCCAAAAAAAGTGAAATGGTGTCCCACAAAAACAGAAGAATAGAGCATGTATAGCAGAATAATAAACAAAGAAGTAATTGAAAAATGGAAAGAAAAAGCTGACATACTCCCAAATCTGATGGAGAAAGACATTTTCAGACATAAGATGTTCAAATAACACCCTCTGGAATGGATATGAAGAAACCCAGACTGAGGAAGATAGCAGGTAATAATGAAACTATTGAAAGCCAAAGATTAAGAGCAAATCTTAAATACAGTATGAGAAATATGATGCATTATAATACATGGGACCAATTATTCAATTAATAAAGTATTATAAAAACTTTGGATGTAAGTATAGGGTAGGGCAGCATTTTTAACATGCTAAAAGAAAGAAAAACAAATAATACACAAGTTTATATCTAGAAAAACTATACTTCAAGACAAAGGTAAAATAATGACACTTCATAAAAAAGAAATCTAACAGAAATCATTGCCACCAAATTTGCAATAAAAGAAATGCTGAAGAAAGTTTTTCAGGGCGAAGAAACATAATTCTAGTTAAAACTTAGATTTTCAGAAAGGACTGCTTAAAATCAGATATGTTAACCATCTAAGTAAATATATGAGGTATTATATGTGTGCGTGTGTGTGTGTGCATCTTAAATTTTTATAACACTACTTACACTAAAATGGCATTTAAAAAATCCTCATGGACGCTTTACACACATTGTAAATGAAATACAAGTGCAAATTATAACATAAAGAGAGGATACGGACATTTTGCATTTACATTTTTACATGGAGTAATACAATAATGCTATAAACTGTAGAAATTTAAATATGTATCTTTTAATTCCTAGAAAAATCACTACAAATAATGCAAGTAAGTACAGGCTTAATGGTGAAATGAAAAATTAAAATGAAACTGTAAAAAATTAAACAATCAGAAAGAAAACTGCAAAAGGAGACAGACAAAATCTACAGTTGCAAGTAGAAAACAAAAAAAAAAGGAAAATAAAATAAATAAACAAAATGGCAATCTAAGCTGACCTTGCAAATAATTACATAAAAAGTCAATTGATGAAAGATTCCAATTTAAAGCTAGATATCACCAGAATGAATACGAAAATCTAGACACAATTATATACTCTTCAAAAGACACGCTTTAAATATACATAGCTCAGAGAAGTTAAAAATAAACGGTTGGACAAAATAACATTCAGTCAAGTAAGAATAAACAATCTCTAGTAGCTATATTAATATCAGGTAAAATATGTACCAAGACAAACAGTATTGTTGGATATATAGAGAGAGATAGCCACATGATAGAAAGCCTATTCAGTCACAAATGTATATGCACATAATGACAGAACTTTAAAATACATGAGCAAAAAAGGGACAGAATTAACGGAAGAAATAAAAATAGACAGACAAAAGTTTAAAAACCACCTCTTAGGAATAGATAAAATAACTATAAAAGAAGATATCAGAAAAGACAAAACATTATCAACTAGCTTCCTTAATATTTATCTGTTGAATACTACACCCCAAATCAACATATTGTTAGTAATTTTCAATGTACATTGTATATTTATTGGGCTACATTATATTTGAGTTAATTACCAGCCACTAATTAATGATAATTAAATTATAATACAATATCAAAACTAAGAGTATATTATCTGACCACATGTAACTGAATTAGAAATCAATAATGATTATAAAATAGGAAAAAAATCCTCCTATATTTATAAATTAAACTGTACACTTCTAAATAATCCATGGGTGGGGCGCCTGGGTGGCTCAATCAGTTGAGCGACCCACTTCGGCTCTGGTCACGATCTCGCGGTTTGCGAGTACGGGCTCCGGTCAGGCTCTGTGCTGACAGCTCGGAGCCTGGAGCCTGCTGCTGATTCTGTGTCTCCTTCTCTCTGCCCCTCCCCCATTCATGCTCTGTCTCTGTCTCTCAATAGTAAATAAATGTAAAAAAAAAACAATGATACATAATCCATGGGTATAAAAGTCACAAATAATTAGACAATAATATGAACTATTAAATAATAACAGTATATCATAATTATGAAAGATAGGCAATACAATAGGTTGGGGAAAACAGCCTCAAATTTTTATTTTAGGAAACAAGAAAAATCTAAAATTTCCAAACTTAGAAATTAAAAATGAGTTCCTAACATAAGAAATTAGGAAATAAAAGATCAATTTAAACCAAAAAGAAGGAAGGAAATGATACAGATAAAGCATTAATCTGAGAAAAAGAAAATGAATGGATAATGGAGAAAAACCAATGAAATTAAAATCTGGCTTCTTGAAAAGATAAATAAAATTCATCAGTTTCTAAATAAACTGGTAAAGTTTAAGAAAAGTCAAATTACCAGCAAGAAGGGAAGATTATGATCAGTTTTAATCTGATAACTTGCGAAGTAAATGAAATGTACAGATAACTTTAAGAAACATATATTTCCAAAACAGAAGCAAACAGGGATAGAAAACCTGAATAGTCTCTAGCTTTAAAAAAATCTTTCCACAAAAACACTCCAGGCCCAGATATCTTAGGGGTCAAGACCATCAGTTATTTGAGGAAGAAAGAATACCAATATTACTGAAGCACTTTGAGAAAATATAGAAGACAGGGACACTTACCAACTTATTTTCTGATGTCAGTGCTATTTTCTTACCAAGGCAGACAATGTTTTGACATGAAAAAAGCCCTGCAGCTGTAGACTTGACGTGTAAAAAATGAAAATGTATCTTATTTCAATAACTATATATTGTGATTCTTCTTATAGAAATTTCATCTGTACTCAGATATTAGAATGTAATTTTAATTTTTAACTTTTTGGTTTGCAGTTTACTAGGTAATTATCTTTTACTTCTTTGTAATAACCTGTCTTATTAATTAAAAAATAAAAAATATTTGCAAATAACAAAGAATGCATAGCTGAGGTAAATGACATTTGCCTTACAAATTTCCAGTTTTTTTCTGTACATTTTCTATGTTTCTTAATGTTTATTTAAACAGCCCCCAACCTGGGGCTGGATGCCATGAACCATTAGGTCAGGACCTGAGCAGAAATCAAGAGTGGGACACTTTAACTGAACCACCCAGGTGCCCTAACATTTTTCTTTTTAATAATGAGTACAAACATGCCTCTTAGGTTAATTTTATAACCATTTAGTATTTTATTATGTAATAGTCATAATTATCTTTAATGACTGGATATATATTAATAACAATAAAAGCAACAGATATAATTAATTTGACAAAATTATGTGCCAACTACTATACTGAGCAACTGAAATCAAATCTGTAATATTCAATATAACTTAACAAGTTTAATAATATTATGTCAATTTTTTGTTGATACATTTAGTATTCAATTGTTTAAGTAGCTACATGTAATAATTGCAGTCATAGGCAGGTCTACTTAATTCCTAAACATATATAACCAAATATAATTAAAATTTGATAAAAATATTATTTTATAATAAAATATTTGATCTACAGATGATATTCTCTTTGGTTGTTTATTTTGAATGTAATTGATTCTATTTTCTCAGTATAGTTGTCTGGAAGATTCATATTTTTAGGTAGTTTCATACATATATACACACATATTTCAGAAAAAAACTTATTCTTGCAAGTGATGTCAAGAAGATTAAGATAGATTGATAGATGATAGATAGATATTTAAGACACTGTATTTTAGAGTATAAAAATTTTAGCAATATAATTGATTTATCACATATAGAGGGAAGAAACTATTGCCTGTTTTTTGTTTGCTAGAAAATGTGAAAGAATAGAAAATATGGTGTTTAAAATTCCTGATAAGGACATAGCTTTCAAATATCATAGTTAACCTTAATTTATAAAACTCATAGATTATCAGACCTGGATAGGACATGAGAGATATTCTAACATAAGAGTATTTAAAGATGTTCATTTTAATATAAAACCTGAAACCCAGTAAAACAAAATAAGTGGCTTTACCTAGTTTTACTCCATCATTCATCCAACAAACACTTAACTGAGCACATTTCTGGGTTTCAAGGATTGAAAACAAAACAAAACAAAAAAGACAAACCTCTTGCCCTTTAAAAATTCTGTTTTAATCATGGAAATGGATGAGAATTGGAATTGGTCCTTTGGTTTAGAATGGCCATGGGCAAATGCACCCCTTTCTTTTTTTTTGTGCTTAGAAGCAAGTGGCTCCCTTTTCCCTGATCCCTCTCAGAGGACAAGCAGCAAAACCTCTCGTAACATCAGCACACTTGTGTGCAAACTTCTTAGCAGTGTTGCAAGCGCCTTCAACCCTATTTATGAACTACCTTCCTGGACCTGGGTGACTTTGGTTTTACATATTCAACTAGATGGTACTTATTACTTCTCAATTCAATCTGTAAATCTTACAAAGATATATAGGAAGAGTTCCCACTTCTTGAGCCTTTGCACAGAGCGTCCAGCTCTGCCTGACCTAAATACACCTCTTGTAAATCCAGGAGAACCTGGAGGATCTTGTGTATTTTTCTTCTTCTCTATCTTTAAATTTCCACTTTCCATTGTATTTACTTTGCACCAAGTAGCTCTAATGATGTTTTGGTAAATGATTGATTAATCTCACATACCTTCTTTTTATCAGTCCATGCTTTTAGAATCTAAATCATTTCCTTTTCACACACACACACACACACACACACACGCACAGAGTCAGTCTATCAGTCAATCCATCTATTCTGCTACTGGAAAACAGCCCCATGTGATAGTCAAATCATATTCCACATAACAAATATATCATTTCATTCATCTTTAACAAATATTTTTTCAAATCTAATATTAATTCTTATAACTCACAGACTCTAACTCAGTTTTCTTTGAAGATTTATCTGGTTAATATTGCTCCAACTTGATCTCTCATATTTTTTATCTCAAAAGTTGCAGACATGTGCTATGGCCTTATATCGTATAAGTCCTTTCAACTAGTTTAAGATACATATGTTAGTGAGTCATCAGGCTATTTCTTTCAGTTCGCATAAAACAAGGAAACCTAGGATATAATTAAAAAATAGGTATTAAATTTATGAATAAGTGATTTCAGTGAGAATTTTAGAATATATAAGTTTTATGTTTTATAATAATTGATCTTTCCGAATATGGATATGTAAAATAAATGTCTTCTAACAGAAATGGAAAAGGAACTGGTATATTGCAATCAGAATATGTATGATTTATTCTTATTCTGTCATTTGTTAGTAATGTGTGATTGTAACTTTCAAATTTATGAATTATATGATAAGAGTAACAAGCATTTGTCTTCATTTTAGTAGTTAAATATGATAAATCATAAAGAACACCATCAAATATTAAGCATTCCATAAACCTATTAATTTATTTTGGCTCTTTTTATTTCATTTTTAAATATCTGAATTTCTATAGAACTCCATGCCTATTATAAATTTCAAATATGATATTTGAAAGTACATTTCATTTTGAGTATATTTGTCTTTTTTCATTTTTATGCTATACCTTACAAGTCTCAATTTACACATTTCCAGGACAAAATTATATAGTCTTTCTTATGAGGTAAATTCTTAAACATGTGCCTCACATCCAATGGACATAGAAGAACTATATTTGGACATTAAAGTTTTTATTTCATTTTACAAATATTTTATAAGGCTTAGAAAATAAAATAGATTCCCTGTTAGATGATAATGGGAAATCTATCTGTATTGTTAGTCCAGTTGTTTCTCTTTGGCATTTTTTTCTCTCCAGATTTTTGAGATATTGCTTACATATTGCATTGGGTAAGCTTCAAGTGTACAACTGTTGAATTGAATTAATACCTTTATATATTGATGATTACCAGCATAGCATTAGCTAACACCTCTATCTCATACATAATCATCATTTGTTTTCCACAGTGGTAACAATTAAGATTTTTTCTCTTAGCAAATTCAAATATATAATACAGTATTATTAACTATAATCACCATGCTACATATTAGATCCTCAAAACTTTTAATCTTATAGCTGGAAGTTTGTACCCTTTGAACAATAGTTTTCCCTTATCCCACCCTCCAGTCTTTGGTACCTATGATTCTATTCTCTTTCTCTGAGTTTTGCTTTTCTGGATTCCACATATGTGATACCATGGAGTATTTGCCTTTCTCTGTCTGACATTTCACTTAGCATGATGCCCTCAAGATTCACCAAAGTTGACCCCAATGGTAGGATTTCCTTCTTTCTCATGCCTGAACAATATTCCAGTGCTACATACTGCATTTTCTTTACCGATTTTTCCATTGACTGCCACTTATGTTGTTTCCATATCTTGCTGATTGTGAATAACACAGCAATGAACGTAGAAGTTCAGCTCCATGATCTTGATTTTATTTCCTTAGATATATACTCTAAAGTAAGATTGCTAGGGGTCGCCTGGGTGGCTTAGTCGGGTAAGCACCCGACTTTGGCTCAGGCCAGGATCTCACTGCTCAGGTCATGATCTCACAGTTCGTGGGTGTGAGCCCCGTGTCGGGCTCTGTGCTGACAGCTCAGAGCCTGGAGCCTGCTTCAGATTCTGTGTCTCCCTCTCTCTTGGCCTCTCCCCTTGCTCTCTCTCTCTCTCTCTCTCTCAAAAATGAATAAACATTTTAAAATAAAAGAAGTAGGATTGCTGGATCATACAGTACTTCTACTTTTTTTTTTTGAGGAATTCCCATACTCTTTTCCACTGAGTATGCTCCAATTTACATTCCTGCCAAGAGTGCACAAAGGGAAGTTCCCTTCTTCCCACAGCCTCACTGACACTTGTTAGCTCCTATCTTTTTGGTGATAGCCATTCTAACAGGTGTGCGGTGACATCTTATTGTGCTTTTGATGTCATCAGCATTTCCCTGATGTTTAGTGCTGTTGAACACCTTTTCATGTACCTGTTGGCAACTTTTTTTTTTTTTTAAATGTCTATTCAGGTCCTCTGTGCAGTTTCCAATAGGATTTTTTCTTTATTTTTCATCTGCTTTTGAGTTGAATGAGTTCTTCACATATTTTGGACATTAACCAC
>CM053567.1:62729196-62807396 GCA_028646485.1 Cryptoprocta ferox
TATCATATATGTGATTTGCAAGTATTTTTCCCATTCTATATGTTTCCTTTTCATTTTTTGTGTGTGGGGGGTGGTTTTGTGTGTGTGTGTGCTTGTTTTTGTTTTGTTTGTCTTTGCTGTGCAGAAAAGTGTGATATATTTCCATTTGCTGATCTTTCCTTTTGTTGCTGGCATTTTTGCTGTCATATTCAGAAAATTTCTGTAAAGATTTAGGTCAAGGGATTTTTCCCAATATTTTCTTCTAGGATTTTTATGGTTTCATATTATATATTTAAGTCTTTAATGGTATAAGATAGAGATCCAATTTCATTTTTATGCATGTAGCTTTCCTTTTTCCAAACACCATTTATTGAAGAAACTATCCTTTCCCTATTGATTATTCTTGGATACCTTGTCAAATATTAGTGGACCATATATACAAGGATTTGTTTTTGGTTTCTTGGTTTTGTTCCATTGATCTGTGTGTCTACTTTTATGCCAAATCAAACGGTTCTGACTACTATAGCTTTGTAGTATAGCTTAAAATCAGGTAGTATAATGCCTCTAGATTTGTCAATTGTTCTCAGGATTTGACAATTTAGGGACTATTTAGGGACAAATTTGAGAATAGCTTTTTTTCCCATTTCTGGAGAAAATGTCATTGAAATTTTTACAAGGATTGCATTGAATCTGTAGATTGCTTTCGGTGGTATAAACATTTTAATGACAATTTTTCTTCAAATGCATGAGTAAGGAATATTTTTCCATTTATTTGTGTTTTCTTCATTTTCTTTCATTAAAGTTGTGGTTTTCACTGTAAATATTTTTTATTTCTTTGGTCAAATTAATTCCTAAGTATTTTATTATTCTGATCCAATTGAGACTGAGTTTTTCTTTCTTTCCTTTCTTTACCTGTTTGTTTGTTTGTTTCTTTCTTTCTTTCTTTCTTTCTTCCTTTCTTTTATTCTTTCTTTCTTTTTTCTTTCCTCTTCATTTCTTTCTTTTTTTTTTACATTTTGGTGATTGGATATGGACACACATCTGTTCCTTGTATGTTGATTTTGTGTTCTGCAGCTTTACTGAATTTTTTTATTAGTTCTAGCAGTTTTTTTGTGGGGTTTTTAAGATTTTCTCTATTTAATAATATATCATCTACAAACAAATACAATTTTACTGCTTCTTATCTTAATTTGACACCTTTTATTTCTTTTTCTTGCCTGATTTCTTGGGCTAGGACTCCCTGTACTTTGTTGAATAAGAGTCGTGAGAGTGGGCACACTTGTCTTTTTCCTGATCACAAAGGAAAAGCTTTCAAACTTTCACTAATGAGTAGGATGTTGGCTGTGAGTTTGTTATATACATGGTCTTTAATATGTTGAAGTATGTCATTATATACCCAATTTGTTGAAGGTTCTTATCATGAAAGAATGTTGTATTTTGTCAAATGCTTTTTCTGCATCTGTTGAGATAATCATATAATTTTTATCTTTCATTCTATTAACATAGGGTATAACATTTATTGATTTGCAAATGTTGAACCACCCTTACATCCTAGCGATACAACTCACTTGATCATGGTGAATGATGATTTTAATATGCTATTGAATTAGGTTTGCTGATTTTCTTTTTTTGAGAATCTTTCCACATTTATTTATCAGGGTTATTGGTGTATAGTTTTCTTTTTTTTTTTTTTTTTTTTTTTTTTGTAGTGTCCATATCTGGCTTTAGGATCTGGGTAATGCCAGCTTCAAAATATGAGTTTGATGGATAAAAAGGATGTGGCATGTATATATTTATATAGAATGGAATGGTACTCAATGATCAAAAAGAATGAAAGCTTGCCATTTGCAACAATGTGGTTGGAGCTACTCTGTATTATGCTAAGTGAAATAAGTCAGTCAGAGAAAGACAAATATCTTACGATTTTACTCATATGTAAAATTTAAGAAAAACAACAGATGAACTTAGGGGAAGGGAAGGAAAAATAAGATAAAAACAGAGAGGGAGGCAAGCCATAGAGATTCTTAAATACAGAGAACAAACTGAGGGTTGCTGGAGGGAAGGTGGGTGGAAGGATGAGTTAAATAGGTGACAGGCATTAAGAAGGACCCTTGTTGGAATGAGCACTGGGTGTTACATGTAAGTGATGAGTCCCTGAGTTCTATTCCTGAAACCAATAATACTACACTGTAGGTTAAATAGCATGAATTTAAATAAATAAATTTAAAATGATAAAAAAGAAAAAAATAGTTTTAGAGTGTTCTATTCTCTTCAATTTTTTCAAAAGTGTTTTAAGTATTGGCTAGTTCTTGTTAAATTTTAAAATGAGAATTCACCACTGAAAATGTCTGGTTCTAGGCTTTGCTATGTTGAGAAGTTTTTTATTACTTATTCAATCTCTTTACTCTTCGATAGTCTATTGAGATTTTCTACTTTTTTGATAAATTGTATGTTTCTAGGAGTTTATCCTTTTCTTCTAGCCAGTTTAGTATGTTGGAGTATAATTCTCCATAATAATCTCTTATGATATTTGTATTTCTATGCTATGAGTTGTAATGTCTTATCTTTCATGTCTCATTTTTTTCTGAGCCCCTTTCTTTTTTTCTAAGTCAGTCTAGCTAAAGATTTCTCAGTTTTCTTTACATTTTCAAAAAAAAATCTCTTGATTTCATTGATTTTTTAAATTGTTTTTCTGAGTCTTTATTTTATTTATTTCCACTCTGATCTTTATTTCCTATCTTCTGCTAACTTAGGCTCGGTTTTTTCTTCTTTTTCTATTTCCATGAGGTGTAAAGTGATACTGTTTATTTGAGATCTTTCTTGTGTTTTTCTGTAGACATTTATCACTATAAACTTCCCTCCGACAACTTTTGAAGTATCCCATAGGTTTTGATAAGTTATGCTTTCCTTTTCATTTATGTCAATGTATTTTTTCATTTTCCACCTGATTTATCCTTTAACCCATTGTTCAAGTTGTTTAATCTCCACATTGTTATGAAATTTCCACTTTTTCTTGCTATTGATTTCTAATTTTACATCATTTTGGTCAGAAATATTATTAAATTTGCTAAGAATTTGTTTTGTGATTTATTATGCGATTTATCCTGGAGAATGTTCTATATGTGCTTGGGAAGAAATTGTACTCTGCTTCTGTTAAGTGGAATGTTCTGTATAGTCCTGTCTGTTCTGTTTGATCTAAAATATGGTTCAAATACAAAATTTCCTTTTTGATTTTTTTTTTGGTCTGGATGATATATCAATTGTTGAAAGTTGGGTATTGAATTTCCATATTATTGGACTATTGTCTATTTCTCCCTTTAGTTTTGTTAGTATTTGCTTAATATATTTAAGTACTCCAATGTTAGATGCACATATATTTATGATTTTTATGTTTTTGACTTCCTTATCATTGTATAATGACTGCCTTTTTCTCATTACTATTTTTAATGTTTATTTTGTCTGATATAAGTATAGATATATCTGATGTCTTTTGTTTTCCAATTGCATGAAATATCTTTTGCCTTTTCTTGTACTTATTTACTTTACTGTGCATACATGTATCCTTAAAGCTGAAGTAAGTCTCTTATACAGAGTATAAAATTGGGCCTTTTTTTAAAATCCATATAGCCATTACTGCCTTTTGATTGGAGAATTCAATCCATTAATAATTAGAGTAGTTATTGCTAGGTAAGGACTTACTAATGTCATCTTAATATTTGCTTTCTGGCTGTTTCATAGTTCCATTTTTCTTTTTCTTTTTTTCTTTTTCTTTTTCTTTGTTTCTTTCTTTCTTTTTTCTTGTTGCCTTCCTTTGTAAATTGGTGATTTTCCATAGTGGTATGCTTTGATTTCCTTCTCTTTATCTTTTGTGTACCTATAATAGATTTTTTTCTTATGGATCCCATGAGGCTTAGATAACACATATATGTATGTACATATAACACTGATAATACTATAACTTTAATAACATTCAGCGGCACCTGGGTGGCTCAGTCGGTTAGGCGTCCGACTTCGGCTCAGGTCATGATCTCACAGTCTGTGAGTTCGAGTCCTGCACTGGGCTCTGTGCTGTCAGCTCAGAGCCTAGAGCCTGCTTCGGATTCTGTGTCTCCCTCTCTCTCTGCTCCTCCCCCACTCATGCTCTATTTCTCTCTGTCTCAAAAATGAATAAACATTAAAAAATAGCATTCAAAACTCTATCCTTTTACTCTTCTCCATTTTTATTCTTATAATGTCACCATTTACATAGTTTTAGCTTGTGTATCTATTAACAAATTGTTGAAACTATAGCTATTTTAAATATTTTTGTCCTTTAACTTTTATACTAGAACTAAGTGGTTACACATCACCATAGTACAGGATTAGAATATTCTGACTCCGACTATATGTATGTCTTTATCATTGTGCTGTACATTTTTGTATGTTTTCATATTACTAATTTGCATCTTTTTGTTTCTGTTGGAAGAAATTCCCTCAGCATTTTTTATAAAGCAAGTTTAATGGTGGTGAATTTCCTCAGCTTCTGTTTACTAGGGAAAGTATTTCACCTTCACTTCTGAAGGACAACTTTTCTGAGGAAAGAAAGTATTTTGGTTGGGAGTTTCTTTCTTTGTATACTTTGAAGGTATCATTCCATTCTCTCCTGGCCTACAAGGTCTCTGCTGAGAAATCTACTTATCACCTTGTGGGAATTCCCTTGTATGACAATTGGTTTTCTCTTGCTGCTTTTAAAATTCTCTTTGCCATTGGTTTTAGACAGTTTTATTATTATGTGTCATGGAGAAGATTGTTTGGATGTGACATTTTGAGGTAACCTATTGATTTCATGAACCTAAATGTCCAACTATTTCCTTAGGTGCAGGAAGTTCTCAGCCATTATTTATTTAAATAAATTCTATTTTCTTTTCTCCTTCTTCTGGACTCCAGTGATATATATATTATATATTTGTATAGCATCCAATAACTCCCATAGACTTTCTTCATTCCTTTTCAGTCTGTTTTCTTTTTGCCTCTCTGACAGGATAATTTCAATTGGCCTGTCTTCTAACTCACTGATTCTCTCTACTTTGTTAAGTCTGCTGCAGAAAATTATTGAGTTCAGCCCTTATTTTCTTTAGCTCCATAATTTCTTTTTTGATTCTTGTTTATGTTTTTCTTTGTTGAACTTCACATTTTGTTCTTGTGGTGTTTGTCTGTTATCATTAAAGTGCTTATCTGTGTCCTCTTATAGCTCTCTGAGCATCAGTAGAACAATCATTTTAAATTCTTTGTCAGGCAATTCCTGGATCTCCATTTTATGGGGCTGGTTACTGGAGGTTTATTGTATTCCTTTGGTGGAGTCATGTTTTCCTGATTGTTTATAATCTGTATAGTCTTGCACAGGTGTCTGTGCATTTTAAGAAGCAGTAGTATCTTCCAGACTTCATAGACTGCATTAAGGGAAGGCTTTCACTTTCAGATGGGGGTATGCTGGGCCATGCCATGACTCTGGGTCTAGTGGTGCAGGCCACTGATTATAGGAATGCATAGTAGCAACAGATTTTAGGAAATAGTATGTCTCTTTGGCTCAGGCCACTGAGTTCCACAGCGTCAATAACTGTGTGGTCTTAGCAAACACTGTGGTGATGGGAGTCTGCAGTGGCTATAAGGGCTGTTGTGGTCCTCAGTGGTGCGTCCAAGACTGGCAAGGGTCAAGGCAGGCAGTGGTGATGGCCAGAGCTGATGGTGTTACAGGGGCCAACTGTAGGGCCTATGCAGTAGCAGTGAGTAGTTGCAGATACACATGTAGTGATGGGGGTCAGGGTAGTTAGCAAGGGCTGGGACAACCATGGGCTCATTGGCTGCTCTTGAGGTTCTGGTTGTCGTCCTGCTTCCTTATGGCTGCACACTGTACCTTTGGGCACATACAGTGCAGTGGAAACTGGTGATGTAGTGAGGCTGGGGGCATGGCAGTTCACAGCTAGAAGGGCTAGTTATAGGTAGTTATAGTGATATAAACCAGTGACAGAAAGCAAGGCATGACCCACAGGCAGCTGTGAAGAACCCAGCTGCCAGCATGCTTACCTTTGACTACACACTCTCCCTCTGTGTATGCATACTGCAGGGGAGGCTGATGAAGAGCATTACATCTGTAGGGTGCAGGCACACAATTGGAGGGGCCAGCCCTAAGTGTGGGCACAGTGGTGGGGGTCAGCTGGGAGGGCTAGGCTGGCATTTTACCCTCATGCAGCTGCAGAAGCTCAGCCTGGCTGCCAGGATGCTTCCCAGGCTCTGGAAGAGCAGGGAGGAACTCGGTAGCTGACATCTTACAGGTGCAAGCTCAGAGACCTTGGATGGTTGCCAGTGCCAGTCCTAGGCTTCAGTAGGTGGTGGTGGTGGGAGGAACAGGGAGAGAGGGAGGTGGCTGGCAAGTAGCTAGCATTGACAAACCCAAATACCTGTGGGGTAAAAGTTGGCAAGACCCACAGGGTGTCTGCGGAGGCTATGCTGGCTATTGACTGGTCAGCGACAAATTCTGCTGGTTTTGTCTACAGAGCGGGTCTCTGGGAACTGCTATGTCTCTTGCTGCATGCGTGCTAAAATAACCTCTGCTTTTCTTCCATGATTATGGCTATCGCAAAATAGGTCTGTTTTGCCAAACCAGCTGGGGTATAGCAAAAGGCAGGATCTTTGCAAAGTGCTCTGAGAGGCTGGATATCCGGCTGCTCAGGCGCCTCTTCTTTTCCTGGTGAGAAGAACTCCAACCAGGAAGTACCTTCTTGTCACTGAAATGATGCCAGATTAGGAGATAGAATGACGAAGGCACAAAGAAATTAACTTCCTTCTCTCCTTATTGTTTTTTGTTTGTTTGCATGTTTTATTGTGTTGCTAAAACTTCCTAAGTGGATTTTACAGTCTCCCATAGTTATTTTTGTTCATAGTTAGCGATCCAATTGATGTTTGTTGGGGGTGGGGTTGGGGGCGGGGAGCAAGAAAGTTGAGTTCTCCTATGTTGCCATTTTCTCTGCAATCCCTCCTGGGCAATTTGTTCTCTCTCATTATTTTCTCATCAGATCCTCCAGTCCACACAATATCATGTAAATGTCACGATTCAGAGTTGTGCACGAAAGTCCTCACTTCGAATTGAGATTTAGTAGATTAAAACCGCAACGTCGGCAATCCTGAAGACCAGTTAAAGTAATGTAGATTCATAAACTAATAATAAAACTAGCCATATGAAATATAATGTGTGAATCTCTTGCATAAATATGTGTTGCCTCTTTCAGTGACCAAAATAAAAGAGCCACTTCTGGCTCACTGTTACAAACCACATTTCTGATTCAAAAAATTACCTGTGTATGTGTGTCTAGTAAATATGTTATTTCCTGTAATATTAATTAATATGGAAATGAATATGAGTAGTTCTGAGGAGCGATCTAAGACCATATCGCTCGTAAAACTGTAAAAAATTTGTTTTGCAATTATATGATGCTTGTTCTGGTTTGAGAGCTGAAATGTGAGTTATTGTTGTAAATGAGGCAGAAAATAATTTATTGTAGTGCATTTAATATGTATTGAGGGCTTATCTTTCCAGAAGTGTTATAGTTAATAGGAATTTTTAAGCCTTTTTTTTCCTGTTCAAGATGTTTACTGCATTTTATGTGTAAGTCTTCAGAATCAGTGCTTATTACATTTTTTTGGAAGTAAAAACTGCTATGAATTAAAACCCTTGATAAGTAGAAAGACAGCATCACTACTTAGCAGGTATCCTTATTTGCAATTTATTGATTATGTTTTGGTCCTTGGGAGTGACAAATCCAAAGGGGAGGCTTAAAAATAAACCTGTTTTCTGACCACTAGCTCAGAGCCTAGAGCCTGCTTCAGATTCTGTCTCTTTCTCTCTCTGCCCTTCCCTGTTCATGCTCTGTCTCTCTCTGTCTCTCAAAAATAAATAAATGTAAAAAAAAATTAAAAAACATAAACCTGTTTTCATATTTATTATGCTCAGATCCATATTTATAATTTTAATATTCCAAAATAGAAAATTCTTTTAAATTTACATATAATTGGTTAAAAATGAGAAGCTAATTGTATTATGAAATAATAAGGCTGGAGGACTTATAAACTCCAGCTACTTATTACCTCTACAGGTTCTCCAGTGCTTAACCATATTAGCAACTGTTTTATCTTTTTTTTAAAAAATTGTTTAATGTTTATTCATTTTTGAGAGAGAGGCAGAATGCAAGCAGGGAAGGGGCAGAGAGAGAAGGAGACACAGAATCCAAAGCAGGCTCCAGGCTCTGAGCTGTCAGCACAGAGCCTGACGCAGGACTTGAACTCACCAGCAAAGCCATGCGATCATGACCTGAGCTGAAGTCGGATGCTTAATCGACTGAGCCCCCAGGCACCCCACAACTGTTTCTTATTTATTTCTATTTTTATAACCTGCTGAGTTCTCCATCTTCAACACAAACAAAACTCAACTTAGTATATTTCCATTTAATAATCAACACACTTTCTAAACCTTTCAGGTTCTAGTAATACTGTATACAACTAAAAAAAAAAATCATGAAGCCATCAATCTTTGTTTCTGCTACAAAATAAAATAAAAAATAATGAAGAAAAAGCAGACTTAGAATAACATGCAATTTGATGCTCACTCACATCCGCCATTTATTTAACAATATAGAGTGTCTATGAAGTAGTATGTATTTGTTGTAAGTCAAGGAATACTGTAGTAAGTGGAATATATAGGTCCCCGTCCCCTGCCTGGTAGTGGAGGAAGATAATCAATTAACAAAACATGTAAATGCACAGCACTTCAGCTTGCAGTAAGTGCTCTGGACTGACTTCTAGATTGACAAATGAAAAACGTTTTATTTCAGTCAAGAACCACTCATCCTTAATGAATGGCTAATCCTAGTCTTTAGCCTACATAAAAATACAAGAAAATGTAACAGTATAAAATGGCTACTTCTTGAATTATGTAACTTAAACATCAATAATAGGAAAAAATAGTTTAGATTGAGGCTGCAACAATCTGTTAGTTCCTTTCTCTATTACAATATGAGATTTTTTTAAAGGCATGTGTGTATATTCTAAAGGACTCTTTACCCTAACTCTGCATAAATTGCCAGAAAATAACAAATGAACGACTGAGCAAATAAAATCCAAAACCAGAACAATCCATATTCAACTTGCCAAGAATGTATGCAGCCATATGAATGTATGACAAGTGAGAACGTTTTGTAGAGGACCCTTAACAACTGTTTACATTAATAGGCAAAGATAGTTAGCTTCTATTGCCATGTTTCCCCTCAAATGCCTGTATGTTAGAATATCTTTAATGTGTTTTTGAAAAAGTATGCATTGACTGTATGCTTTTTTTCCAAGAACAAATAGTATTTCTCTAAGTAAAACAAGTCCTTCATCAACGTTAAGGGAAAAATAACATTAAACTTGAACTATGTTGTATTATATTTTTTTAAGTGAGCTCTATGTCCAATGTAGGGCTCAAACTCACAACCCTGAGATCAAGAGTCGTGTGCTCTACCAACTGAACCATACCGGCACCCCAGATTTCATATATATATATATATATAACATATTAAATATGGTAAGATTCCTATGACAGAGATAAGTACACTGTGGATCCTCAAGCAATGTCATATTCATTTCCTTACTCCACTATTACACCTAGTAATTAATCGGTTAACTAGCCTCCAATCCTTCATACTAATCTATATTGCTTACATGTACAAAATGTCTTGCAAGATGTTTCCTATGTCAAATATGGAGACATATTTGCCTTTTGGAAAATATCACATTTATCATTGTATAAGTTCAGAAGTCACACTGTTCTGAAAGGCAGTTATCCTTTTCTGTAACTGTTTTGTGTCATTTTAGTTTTAGCTCTGTAAATACTTTGTTAGTCCAGAATCTTAACTTTTACAAGTTAGGTACAAAGTAGGCACTTAATAAAATCTTATTGATGCATTGCCTGATGAATTCAGATGTCTTTCTAAAATAAACTGTTGTATTATGTATAACTCCATTTATGCATTCAAGCTTTTTTGAATTCTTGAATGAAGGCTTCTGTCAAAATATATCATATTTACACAAAATCCAGCAATTTGACTTTAAAATAATATATATGGCAAAGAGGAGTCCCTAGATAAATTTAGAGAAAGACATGATAAAATATGAATGACAGGAAGGGATGAGTATTTTTACAGTATAATTTTAGGAAGACAAGAAAGTCAAAGAAATGATTAGAATTCTGGAAATTGAGTGACAGGATTTTTCCAAATGACAGTGAATAAGCAAGTCAAAAGATAAACAAGAATATTCTCTTTGGCCAAGGAGTAGGAGATGTGTATTTGATAAGGAATGGTATGGTAAAAACATAAGTAGATAGAGTGGCTTAAAAATCATCTAAAATAATATAAAATCATCTAAAAAAGAATTATAATAATTTTTAAGGAATACTAATATTGAAAATAGAAGAAAAACAATGTTTAAAATATCTAGTTTTAATTGAATTGGTAATTTAAAAAATGTTTGGTGAAAACCTTCCATATGTATTTCTTCTTCTTTTTTTATTGAAATGAGATTCTCATAACATACGGTGAAACATTATTAAGTGTACAATTCAGTGGCACTTAGTTCATTGGCAGTGTGTGATCACCACCTCTCTCTAGTTTCAAACTTTTCCATCACCTCAGAAAAACATTCTGTGCAATAAGTGGATACTCCCACCTCCCTCATTCTCTGAACCCCTTTCTCTCTTTATGGATTTGCCTATTCTGGGTATATCATATAAAAGGAATCATACAATATGTGATATCTGGGACCTATTTGCAGAAGATAAGAAATGGTAATTTAAAACATAGCATTGAAACCTACAAAGTAGCTTTAGAAAATTTCAAGAAAAATTTTAGAATAAGGTTTCTGATAAAAGTAACCAGAGTAGAAATATTTTAAGTATTTTTATTTTTGAATTAGCAATGTGATTTATCAACTGTGAGTAAATGTATCACAAATGTAATTTAAGTAACCTATGTAGGAACCATAAGGTGGGAAAGAATATGGTGACAGGCCAGGACTAGTTTGTTTCCTTCCCAGAAGGTTTATACATAAATTTGAGATAGTATAATAAAGTACTTATCCGACTATGCTGCACATAATAATCATTTAATAAATTAGGCTCATTTTTAGTTACTTGATGACTGTCCACACATAAATGTCAGTTTACCTCTTTTGAAATCTCAGAAACAGTATCTGTTGCAAACAAATTTTCTTAAGACACAGAAGCTTAAAACAAATTTTCTTAAGACACAGAGGCTTACTGAAGGACAAAAATGAAAAAGAACATCATATTTTATCTTAAACTGAGTCCAGTTCTGGAAAATTACTTGTCAAGTAAGAGAGAATAATATTGGAGTCCAAAATCCATGAGATTTGAGAGGGTTTTCTGTGGTCAACAAGTAGTTGTGCTCCTCCAGTAAGCTTTTAATGTTTTAGTACACAAGAAGTTCAGAAACAATTTTCCAAGCTACTACTCTGTACTGAGTGTTGAGAAAGGCCAACTGGATTTGCTTATCACACTGAGAATTAAAACTCAGAAAGCCATAGTATCACTATTGCCATATAAAAATGAGAATGATATATAAAATTGGTTTAAAATACTGATTAATTTGAAATAACTTTTCTACCAAATCCAAACTTTGTTAGGATATAAGCATACTAAAATTAAAATGACTTCTGTATTGAAAAACAAATGAATGAATGAATGAATAAATATGTAGAGCAAGAATAGAAGCACCATAAGAAATTTTTTTCCGGTTAAAAGATAAAAGTTATTATTATTTCTTTGGCTGCATGTCCTTATGATAAAGATATCTTTTCCTAGAAAGGTATTCTTTATTTTCCCAAAATAATTTGACTTGTTTGAATATCAAGGTCTTATTTTTTAACATACCTTTAAAATTTTGTTTTGGGGCTCCTGGGTGGCTCAGTCGGTTAAGTGTCCAACTTCGGCTCAGGTCATGATCTCACAGTTCGTGGGTGTGAGCCCCGTGTCGGGCTCTGTGCTGACAGCTCAGAGCCTGGATCCTGCTTCAGACTCTGTGTCTCCCTCTCTCTCTGCCCCTCCCGCACTTGCACTCTGTCTCTCTTAAAAGTAAATAAATCCGTAGTAAAATTAATCCCTCCCTCCCTCTTTCTATCCCTCCAAATTTTCTGTTTATAGACCTGTTAAAACTATATTCCACTAATGGTTGAAATCTACGTCTTTAAATATAAGCCTTCTGTGCTGTAAACCACAGAAGCATAGACATGTTGTTTATTGCTTTTGTCCTGGTGATTTGTACAGCAAATGGCACACAATTGGCAGTTATTATATGTCTGTGATAATGGTTGCAATATGTAAATGAATAAAAAGGCATATTGGAAACAATGTTCTGTTGTAAAGTTCTGCATACCTAATAAGAGTTTGTAGTATTTTTTAAAGTAATTTTACAATTATTTTCATCTTTGAATCTCTGTTACTAGTTTTGTGTCCTTTGTGGACTCACATCTTTGAAATCTATTCTGAATTATGGAAAATTTTACTGGAGATATTATTTCTCCCAAAGACTTGAGAAAACTGAGGTGATTTTCTGGTCCTGTATCAAAAGGCCAAAAATTTCCAGAAATAAAGGCTTTGGGGTGTTAGGTGGCCAACTTCACTGGGCTGTGTCCCCATCCCCAGATGATGTGAATGTTGGCTGACAGAGCTTAGAGACACCTCTTCTCTAGAAAATCAATCTCAGTCTGAGAAGTTAAGCACCCTAACTCTTGTCTAGGCAGTCAATCCCCAACAACTGAATGATAAGGGTAAAATCTCCCTTTTGTCTAAAAATGTGTCAATCTTGTGTTGAGATGCCCTGCGGGACCAGAGGGATGCTGCTCTTCTGACAAGATGTTCTTAATTAGCTTTGCTTCCCCTATTCTGTGTCCATCAATTCCCTCTCTCTAAAGCACCATCCTCAATAGATAACTCACATAAATCACCCAAACTCACTTGGTAAGGAATCCAATCTGAGATATTTCATATCTGACATAGTCCTAGGAATCAAACTTGAAGGGTGTGATTGATCTGTAAGTGGTCATTCTCTGGCTGGATTGCAAAGAAGACCACACCACAGGTAGTATGTAGGAGAGGACTGAAGAGTACAATTATTTGCTGTGTTGCAATTTTTCCCTGGGGAGCCCTGTGATGGAATGTAGGTGTAAAGAGATCCTCTAACTTGTGCATTTTCACCTGTCTTTGAGAGTCTCATTTGTTGTATTCTTTTCTTGAAATGGTATCATTGCCTTGTCCTATGTATTGTTATGTGACTGCAGTTACCCATTTTACTGAAGAATGTACCATAAGTACATAATCAGAAGGAACACTGAAAATACATTCATGGACAGTTTTTGGAGAATGAATCTATGTTGGTACTTGCTTACCCTCTCTATTTGTATCATTTTTTTAATTTTTAAAGTTTATTTATTTATTTTAAAAGAGAGAGACAGAGTATAAGCAGGGAAGGACCAGAGAGAGGGGAGAGAGAGAGAGAGAGAGAGAGAGAGAGAGAGAGAGAGAGAGAGAGAATCCCAAGAAGACTCTACACTGTCAGCATGGAGCCCTATGTGGGGCTGGAACTCACAAACTGTGAGATCATGACCTGAGCTGAAACCAAGAGTCGAATGCTTAACCCACTGAGCCACCCAGATGCCCCCTCCTTGTTTCTTAATAAGCAAAAATGAGAGGGTTTATGTATATTATAATTATAAGCACTGCATGAGAATTGAAAAGTACATATAAGCAAAATGGTTGAAAAATCAGTATGTTCTCTGTGTTTTGAAATGTAAGTTTATGTTGAGGTTAATCTGGTTTTAACAATATCATAAATGATGAAATTGAATAAATATTATATTCCAACTCCCTCCCCACAAAAAAAAGTTTGAGAGGAATGGAGAAAATATAAACACAAGGAATTTGAAATTAGGTGACTTTTAATAGGAGACTAATACATTTAAGAGATAGAATGACAAGCTCAGATCATTTAAGCAGCAAATTAAAACAAAGTGTAAGGTGCCATAGGACTTCTGGGACAGCACTGAAGTCTTCGGTGGCTGGATGGCTAACCAAGCTAAAAGGCAGACACACGGCCTAATTGTTAAGAGTGGTAGAATATCAAAGGTCTGAATTGCCAGGCTAGAGAATGCTCTGATATCAAAATCAAGACCACTGGAGGGATGTAGGGAAATACCAGGATACTTAAATCTGGGATGGGGGTCTATATAATTTTTTTAAAGAAAATGGAACCCTAGATTCTCATAGACCCTCCAAGCTTGCAGTTCTGATTTGGGGCTCTGTCTTATACCATAAGATTTAATTTCTTAACAAGGGCCCATTGAGTTGGATGCCAAGAAGCTTAACAAAAGAAAGGGCCCACTTTTCATGGTGGCCAGAACTGCTATGACAAACCACTGGGAAAGGGGTGGGGAGAAGAAGCTTAAAGAAGTGAACATGTGAACATTTAATTACTATTGAAATTTACTTAATATATCAAAATGCAAATAAAATGGGGATGGCTTCAATAAATGAATTGCCTGCTAAATGGATGGAGATTTATGAATATACCCATTAAGGTGTAATACTTGTTCAACTTCATTAACTTTTCATACTGTTTTATTGGTTCCATGGTCTTAGAAATAACATGTTTAATAAAATGATCATGAAAATACTGTTTTGTTTCTTGAAATGGAAATGGTGATGTGAAATAGCTGTCTCTGGTTTGGTTGAAGTGTGTTTCTCATAATTATTACTCTTTGTTACTCATCATTTTGATTACATTTCAAGGACTGTTCTTTTTTCATTTAAAGCTTCACAGGAACTATAAATCTCTCCACACAGGATCATCCCTCAGTTCATTATGCTGACTAGCTGGAAGCTTTGTCTTGTATTTATTTAATGAATATTTAAAAAATGAGAAATTAGGGGTATTTACTTCTGTTTGTTTTGTTTTCTTAATCACTAGTATTGTAAATGAGTCAGTGTGGTATAAAAGAATAGTACTAGTAATGTACAATCAAAGGGAAACAGAGTTAGCACCACTTATTTGACCCTTCTCATGGAAAAATATATTCATGTTTGTATCTTTAAAATAGTAAAACTCATGTATTAATATAATTAATACTATAAAATATAATATAAACGCATGTTAATAGCAGAATCAACATTAATCTATTCTCTCCTAGTTGACTTTTAACATGTAAATGAACATAGCCACGTTCCAATGGAAATAGTTATGGGGAATGTCTATCTTTTATATGGCTAGAGATAGAGTTTTCTAAAAATAAATATTTATTGCAATTAGATGGCATTTTCTCAAATGAAAATTTTATAGGGCTTAATAATATGTATCATAAAGGATATTTTATTATTAAGCATGTTTCTAAGAATTTCAGAAAGGATTTTTCTGAACTACAATAATAGAGACTGAGGTCACAGATAATTGCTCCATTTCCCCTTTCATTTTTCCTTTTATGCCCAAGTTGCTTATCTGACGGAATTGGTTTTCTTCAGTGATTTTTTTTCAAGGGATTTAAAAAATCTTTCCTGAAGATAATAATCCTTATTTCACAGTGTTTGAAAATCTAACCTCTATAAGATTGAGGGCAAATATTATGCAAATAAAGATAAAAAGAATGATTGTGATGGCATACCATTCCTTCAAAGACTTTCAGTGGTGCTGAGTTAACACTAAACATCTTTGAGAAGCAAGGCTTCCCAACATATTTAATTCATCCTAATAGTATCAGAGGTCAACTGAATATACAGTAGTCCACATAACTACATTAAATTGTTATTTTTGATTTCATAAGTGTTTTTCCTGCCATAAAAGTGACACAGCAGAAGCAGACTCAGGTTAAATATTTAAACTGAACACTTTTCTTTTGCATCCACCTGGTGAGAGGTCAGCAAACTAGCCTGTGGGGGAAGCCCCACCCACCACCTGTTTTTGTTAAGTAGTTTTATCATCAGGTGAGTGCACCTTATTGGGCAAGGCTACTTTCACATTAGAATGACAGAGTTGACTGGTTGCAACAGTGACCATGAGGCCCGCAAAGCCTAAAAAGCATATTATCTGGTGCTTTATACAAAAAGTTTCCTAATGCAATTAAAGTTGTTTATAAACAAAGTTAGTGTTGAATTAGAAAATGTATCTGTAACTAGAAACAAAAATCTAATATTTTAACACTCTGTAATTCTAAACAAAGAAGTAAAACCCTTTAATTGGTTTATTAACTTATTTTAAAATATTTTGTGATTTTTAAGGCTGAAGAAATAAAAAAATTGGTTTCTGTTTTTCACAGTTGGGATCTACATTTGTGATATTTTATCATTATTGCTCAAATTGTAAAGTGTCTTTTACTTGAAAAGTGAGCCCCTAAAGACTTTATATAAAGCATGAATAAGCATCTATTTAAGAAAACTATATAGAAGTTATCTTATTCATCTTCATTGGAACTTTATATATGAGGAAAATTAAATACTACAAGTCAGAAAGGAAGGATGTTAAAATAACTAATGTGACACATGCTTTTTTATTGAAAACCTGTTTATGTTTAGTTTTGTTTTCTTTTTTAGGAAGTAATTAATTAGGGGGTTTGAAATGGTCATGGGCAGATCTAGAGAGAAACATCATTAAAAATTAAGAAGAATCTTTAGAGTTTAGCATTATCCTATTTATAGTAATGCTTATTACTTAATGCTATACATTTGCAACACAAAATATCTTTCTCCATTTCAACAATCAATACAGAGTTAGAAAAAAATCAGTTAACTATTAATTATGTTCAAAGATGAGTTTTTTAATCATGATTTAAAATTACTACTCTGACACATGGATTAATGTTTAAAATATATTGCATAAAAATAATCCATTTAAAATTTAGGGAATGTTCATTTATGGATTGAAGCATATGGGATCATAATAATTATATACCAATGACGATCTCATAAACTATGAGATATAGGACAGAAGTCAGAGGCCGGTGGGTGGGAAGGATCACATACCTTTTTTTTCCTTCGGTTCATTTCAATAAACTAATGTTGATGAAGAACCCACTAATGTCAGGCACTGAATTACGTGTAAAAGATAGAGTGATTAATAAATCATAGTCTAGGGCTATCAAGAACTCTTACTGCATTTTAAATATGAGAAATTGGCTTACACTGTATCCATCTGTTGTACTATAACGTCTATAAATAGTATCAAGTGTCACACTTGACAACTCCACAAAAATTATTGACACCATTCAATATTCATTTAATTTAACTTAATTCTTTCAATGTGCCAGATAGAGTGATAGTTGCTAAGGTTAAAATGATGAGCCAAACAGACACATGCAAATTTTTCATGGAAATTAGAGTTTATTAAGGAAATACAGTTGATTGAATATCTTATGACATATTTATAATTACAAACTGTGAAAATTATGTAATCCTGATTTCATTGATACCTTTCAACCATTTTCAATCTAGAGAAATTCAACTAAGATTTCTTTGAATTTAAAAGTACTAATGATATTATTTTCCCTTCTATATCTGGACTAATGATTCAGTATCTGGTTCACACAAAAGAAAAAGCTTTCCTTTACTCAATATCCTCATTAAATATAGAGAAATAAGGAGAAGAAAATGAACACACAAAAAATTTTTAATGCTTATTTATTTTTGAGAGAGAGAGAGAGAGAGACAGAGACAGAACATGAGCGGGAGAGAGGCAGAGAAAGAGGGAGACACAGAAGTCATCAGAAGCATGCTCCAGGCTCCTAGCTGTCAACACAGAGCCTGATGCAGGGCTTGAGCTCATGGACCATGAGATCACGACCTGAGCCAAAGTTGGACGCTTAACCGAATGAGCCACCCCGGCATCCCTGAACCCCAAATTTTTAGAACATTTGTGAATAAAGTAGAATTGATTCAATATTTGTAAATTTTTGGAAAATTATTGTAGATGACATCCATGGAAATACCTTCGGCATTATGAGTCTTAAGATACACGGTAGATTCTCCACCCCATGAATGTCCATCATTGACCACTTCACCTCCATTTTTTTTTTCTCAAACATATATACAATTCTGGTCCTTTGCTCCATTTCATATTCTCATCAATTACCCCTTTCTCTTTTCTTCCTCCTTCTATCATAGAAAAAAACATTATATTCTAATTTTTCCATATGCAAAAGCATTAATTTATGAGCTGGACTGCTGACAATAATCTGAGCTCACAAACTATTCCAATAGAGAACTTCCATTTCCAAAAAGAATTCTGATGCCAGCTACTAAGTTCATAAAGCTTCCATTCCTATAATTGCTAAATGTAGAAAGTGCAATATTCTATGAAATATTAATAGAGATAGCTTGCTACTTACAGAAGGAATATTTTAGTTGTTTTCCTAAGGATGATTAGATTTCAATCAGATGCTGTACACTTATTTAAAGTAATTTGGACATGCGTCACCTTCAGGAAGTCTTGATATTTATTATACAAACAACTATTAGCAGAGAATAAGTGTGTTTGTATAGTCTTTTCACTGACTTGATGAAGTCCCAGCTCTCCAATCTTTCTCATGCACTGATTGCACCTAGAATGTAAGATTCATTGGACACATAAAATGACTTGCCAGAAACATGATTATGGGATTTCTATCAGAATCAGGTAATTAGAAATTCTTCCAAGCCAATGGCTGACCAAGCTGATTAACAATTAATTCTCTGGTAGCATAATAATTTCAGAGCTCTTAGAGCATAGAGATTTTTTTTAATTTTAATTATTATTTATTTTTTGGGAAAGAGACAGAATGCCAGCGGGGAAGGGACAGAGAGACAGAGAGAGAGAGAGAGAGAGAGAGAGAGAGAGAGAGAGACAGAATCAGAAGTAAGCTCCAGGCTCTGAGCTGTCAGCACGGAGCCCGACACGGGGCTCAAAATTTTGAACCAAGAGATCATGACCTGAACTGAAATCAGATGCTTGGCAGACTGAGCCTCCCATGCACCCAGAGCACAGAGATTTCTTAGTGTCATGGTAATATTTTCATCGAACACCTACACCAAAATAAATATCTAATAGTTCCATGTAGTATTTTCGTATGCCTAGGCAACCCAGTAAGTATAATGCCTTAAATTCTTAGCAGCTGTTTAGCAAATATCAGAATCCAATTAGACGCTGACACTCTTATTTCCCATTTCCCATTGATTTTCATGTGACATGAGTTTTATTACAGCAACTAGCTTTGTAAAGGTATGACACAGGCATTGCACCTAAAGGCTTAAGTGATAGCCATGAATAAAAAAGTAATCTGATAAAATTTATGTCCTAATAGGGCTTACATCTTACTGGCTATGAGGCAGATAGAAAACAGAAAATAAATTTTTAAAGAAAACATTATATTAGAAGGAGATATTTGCCATTAAGAAAGGTAAAGGATAGAAGGGCATAAGTGGTATAGAGTACCATTTTAAATTGGACAGTACAAAAAGGCTTCTGAGGATGGGACATTTTGGCAACGACTTGAAGAAAATGATAGATTGAATTGTTTCCTCAAAGGTTTTCGAGACAGGGAGAAAAATATGAGAAAGACCCTGAAGCAGGTATAAATCTGCCTAGTGACTTCAAAAAACATCAAGAAAGTCAGTGTGACTGAAAATGAGTGAGCACACATAGAAAATGGATTGTGGACAAATTATAAAATAGATTTAAGGGTTCAGTGTAAGGGCTTCAGCTTCTATTCTGATACCAAAAAACAAAAACAAACAAACAAACAAAAAAACATTAAAGTGTTTTAAGCATAGAAGCAAAGCGAGATTATGTAACCCATAGTTAACCTAAATCGCTTGGCTGCTCTGCTGAGACTAGACTTTACGTAGGGAAGCAGAGAGACCAGGTGAAACACTATCAGAATCCAGGCTAAAGTTGGTGATATCTTGAATCAGGATAATAGTAGTGCAGGTGGAGAGAAATAGTTTTATTCTCAACATATTTTTAATCGGAGCTAATATGACTTGTGGATGAATTAAATCTGGAAGGTGAGGGAGAGAAGACTCAAAGATGTCTCCAAGTACCTCCCTAAGAACTACTGGAGGGATATAAGAAGAGCCTATTGAAAAAAAAGATAATGAATTTGGTACAGAATTTATTAAGATAGAAACTATTGCCAAATATCCAGTATCCTCTAAGATCATCAACAAACCTCTTATCTCTTACTTAATAAAGGATATTGCTCTAGAAATTCCCCTTCCTACCAAGTGAGGGAGTCCAGGACAGCCTTACATCCAAATGTGCCACTTTATATAGCATGTGGAATATTTTGAGCTGAAAGCACACGAGACCTTGCAAGCTCAAGAGAAACTTTTGTCTCTCCCTTAACCACACAGAAGAATCTGAATTGGGGGTCTTTTCCAGAATAAAGGTTAATAAGAGAGTTATTAACAGAGTTAAATTTTATCTGAGTGACCCATCTCTATGTCAGAGCAAACATTTAATTACCAAATATCTGCTCTTCTTATCACCCAGTGAAGTGCATCCCTTTCCTCTGAAACCGCAACTCCCTACCAACTTGGGATATCAAAATGACATCCATACCTCATTTTGCTTGACTGTCTTTGGAATTTACATGCCTGTATGGATTCCGTGTATGTATGCCTATTAAATTTGTTAGTATGACTCATGTCAGTTTGATTCTTAGTCTACCCAGAAGGACCTTTGAAGGGACAGGAATTCTTGCTCCCAGACATAAAGTCATTCTCATCAACATAAAAAGACCTTCAGACATTCTCAGTTGAGTTATCTATACTGTCTCCAAATTCTCCCCCCATAATCACTAATAGACTCATTCCAGTCACAAGTTTAAATCATAAACATTTTTTGGAAGCATTTACTTTCAGATCACCAAATCCAATGTTTAGTTCTAGGTTTATCTTGCTGAACCTATCAGCAGCTATAGATAATCTCTTTCTCCTGCATCAAATATTTTCTTCACTTGACTTACCTTGGGTTTTTCACTGGATGTTCTCTCTCTCTCTCTCTCTCTCTCTCTCTCTCTCTCTCTCTCTCTCTTCATCTCTGATTCTTTTTCTTCTAGTGAGTATCCCTTCAACTCCCTTAGTGTAAATGTTAGAGTGACCGTGACCCAAGACTCATGTCATGGACTCCTTTCTTGTCTCTATCTTCATGTATTCCCTGGTGATGAAGTAGTTGAGTTATAGAATAAAATGCTGGATCAACAGAGATCATTTAGGAAAAATAGGACTTGAACAAGTTGGGATACCGCAGACCAAAGCATAAGGTTAAAAATGCAGTAATTGAAATTAAAGTTATGCAGAAAGTATTGTTATTGCTAATTGAAAGCTCAAAGTGATCATGATAATGAGTGGTTGAAATGGAGTAAAAGACAAGAACGTTAGAGAAGAGAGATTAAACTGAAGGGGAAGACAAATCCTTATTGGAATCATCAACATAGATATGCAATTAACAAGTATGAAGAAATAATAAGGCTGTAGAGAATGAGAGTGGTCCTGGAAACAAAATCTTATGAGAAAAGAAGAAAAATGTTCTGATGAGCAGTAGGTAATTTGAATAGAAAGGACACGTAGCAGTATAAATTTATGCAACTAAAATAAAAGTGGGGACTTTTAGAGATACAGGAATGAGGATGAATTTTAAATGGAAATAAGAAGCTACACAGCAGTTTTCAAATATACCCACACAGTGTAATCACTCAGACTGCTGAATAAATGTTAATGTTTAAATCCCATCCTTAGCAATCCTGATGATTTTAGTCTGGGTACATACTCAGCATTATTATTTTTCCAGATAGTGGTTATGTGAAACCAAGAGTACTTATTTACCCTTAGGTCCAGTAAATAGGGGGAATGGGGAATATATCTACCCCATAAGACCTACAGGGTATAAAATGACCCCCAAAAAAGAGAGGTTTTATTCAGAGTATAAACGTTAAGAGAAAGGTTGCCTCATTTGATTATTCTCTGGTGATTAATCATGGATTTCCAGGACTGAAGGAAAGTTTTCAGAAATGCGGAAAGGCAGCGGGATGGGGGATGGACTGTGCTGAGTGTATGGTGATTAGATTGGAGTGAATGAGGCAAGGTGATTCTTCAGTAAATGAAAAAGCATTTAAGAAGCACATCAGATTCTTATTATGGGTTTTCAAGCCAGATGGTGATGGAAGGCTGTGAGTTTCAGGTAGAGTACTGGATGGTCTTTCTGGCCTTTTCTCAACACCTACCTATACATAGAAACAGAGATTATATATAAGGCAATCTTATTCTAAGGCTCTCACTTGACCCCTTATTCTTCTGAATGGAAGCCATGCTCTTCTGAAAGACAAATTTCTGGGGACAACAGATTTTGAAATCCTAGAGAAAGATAAAGGTGTGGTTTTATCATGAATGCCTCAAACAATTTAAGAACGTCTGCTACTATATTGTTACTTATAGTAGCAGACTCTAAGTAGACCTTGTCACTGCAAGGTCTAGGTGATGAAAGCAAACACAAATCTTTCACAAATAACTTTAAAAGCAGTCATTATTTTACTTGTAGATCTAATCATTACTAAAAAAAAAAACTCTGCAAGACAATATTTTGAAGCACAACATAGCTATTGAAAGATTTACAAAGTGGGTGGAAACATAATATGCTCTAAAATCAATACCTTTTCTAGATGTACAAAATAAGTTAAGTGATAATGTAAAGAATAGCATAATATCAGAAATTCCAAATTTCAAGCTTCATACCCTTGACCTCAGAGAATAGAATAAAGTTGTAGTTGTTATAAGAAAAAAGAACACAGTATCACAGGGTTTGGAAAATGAGAGGAGGAAAAAGAAAAGAAAGAAGCATGATGAAAAAGAGAAGAAAAAATGGTAAAAAAAGAGACATTTCAACCAACTGTTGAGCTTGGGTCCCCTTGCCAACAACAAAAAAGGGGGGGGGTACAAGTAATCAAAGTCCTTGCAAATCTGGTAAAGGTCTTTAAATGCTCTTCCTAAAATGAGTTATATCTTTGACGAAGACAAGAACAGATAAATTCAGGGAGATCTTGGAAAAGAAAAGTGTAGAAGGAGAGAGAGAAGAGAGAAAAGAGCCTGATAAGAGAAACAACAGTTAGACAAATGACGAAGGTAAGTTCTCAATCTCTGAACAACATGGTAGAAATATATATATTTTTAATAGAAGTATATAACCCTTAACCTTACCTATAATATTGCTATAACAGGAAATCAAATTTCTTGCACAATGCCACATATTCATAAAATGCTTCTTTCTAAGAAGCATTAAATTATGGAAAATTACTTCTGATATACATTTTCTAAGAGGTAAATATTTACAGAGCACCTGGCTGGCTCAGACAGTAGAGCATAACTCGTGATCTCAGAGTTTTAAGTTTGAGCCCTATATAGGGTATAGAGATTGCTTTAAAAAAATCTTGAAAAAAAATTTTAAGTCTATAAAAATTTAAAAAATAAAATATTTACATTTAAAAGACCTTTATTTTTAGTACTTTATGATAGTTTTATCATTCTGTACCAGTACAATTTTTTTATCCTGCATGATATATGAGTATTCCAAAATAGTTACTTCTTCTCTTTTTCTTTCACTACTCTTTTTCTTTTTTTAAAGTTGGTTTGAAATTAATATTCTACTCCCAAAGATCATCTGAGAAAGTGTGAAGATTCTGATTTTGAATAACACGTTCTCTAAATTTCATATATATATATATACATATATATATATATGTTATATTGATGATGGATGACTTTTGGTATAGTTTACATCATCTTATAAAAAGAAATTGTTACCTTATTTAATTATGCTATCTTTGTAATCATTATTACCTGAAAAGCCTTTCACACACCAATGAATATATGGATTATTTAATGGAAAAACAAATATCATTCACCCTTTGGGGAGAAAGGTTGTTGTGTTTTATTCATTTTGTTAATTTGTTTGCCCTATTTTTAAAGAAATGGTCCACATTAATTCAATTTAGATAGCAAAGACTATTCTGTTGCTGTTTTTATTTTTGTAGGCACAACAGGAACTGAATGACATTAGCAATTTTAATTGATATAAACCAAGGAAATAAAAATGTTATAAAGGGAAAGCCCATAAAATACAGTTTAGAAACAATGACAATTTGGAAATAATATTGTAAAGCATATACAGACAAAAGATTTAGATACTTAATTTCCAATAAAATTGAAATACATAATAATAAAAGATAATCAAGGCTTAATTAATTTTGAGCATGAATCAAATTTTTATTTCAAATTTGCTGCAAGTAAAGAGTCATCTTCTAATAGCTAATTCAAAGATCACTTTTTGGCAGAGATATTTGTAGTGGAAGTAAAAAGACCTTATATAAACAGCTGTTAGGCTACATTGAAAAACAAAAATCTGGTTGAAGATCATTAGATTCTTTGCAAGTCTGTTTAGAGATCTTTAAAGGTTTTTCCTAAGATGTACATTTTGTTGAATGAATGAATGAATTTCCAAGAACATATATTAAGCTCATTAAAGTGCGTCAGAAAATTGCTTCTGCATTCTTTCAAGAATGCTAATTTAGTTTCCAGGGGATCAACTACTCGCATTAGACCACAAAGTTATATGCCACATTCTAGGACTGGAACACTTTTCAAAGTCCCCTTTATAAAATAGGCAAATTTAAGAGATTTATGTGTTTTGTGCTAATGTCATTATTTGAATTTAGGTTAGAGTCTATTTCCTTTTACACTTTCCAGATGTGTTGATGTAGGCTTATATATTTACCAAATGATGACAACCAAGACTATCAGCAATATTTGTTCACACATTGGCATTATTCTTTAGACTGTTTGCTTTATTAGTGAGTATTTTCCAGGTGAATTCTCATCATTATCATTATTATAAGAATGATTCAGTTACAGTGGGAGAATTCTTATTTAAACTTAAGCTTCTCTAGTATACATATTTTATTTGTGATTTTTTATTTATATATTCTGAGTTATAGATATATACAATTCATTAATTAAGAATTAAATTTCATGACTTTATGTTCAAAATAAATATCAAGGGTCATGTGTAGCTGTTAAATAGTCCAAGGACAGAGAAATAACTTCCTTATGGAGAAATCTTATAATACTTCAGGGCTACATTTTGGATTTCTTCTGTAGTGTCAGCATATATTTTTCTTTTTGTTGTCCTAATCACCCAGTCTACTCTTCAACCAAAAACCAAGTACCCACTGATTTAAATATTAGGGCGAGCCCTCTTTCTTCAAGATTCTAAATTTTGTGAGGGTTCCTGGCTTTTTATTTTTTATTTATTTTTAAATATTTAATGCTTATTTATTTTTGGAGAGAGAGAACAAGTGAAGGAGAGATAGAGGGGGAGACACAGAATCCAATGCAGGCTCCAGGCTCTGAACTGTCAGCACAGAGCCCAATGTGGGGCTCGAGCTCAAGACTGGCAAGATCATGGCCTGAGCCAAAGTCAGATGCTTAACTGACTGAGCTACCCAGTCGCCCCTTTAGAGAATAAAATTTTTCAAACCTATAGGACAGATAGTCTCCAAACAGATCAAGTACAAGTTTAAATTTGGGGGAGAACTTTAGAGACACCATTTCCATGTATAAAATGCAAATTTTTTGTTTTCCTTAACAGATGCCTTAAAGTACTTAATTAAATGCAGTTTATCTTTAACTATAATCCTTCTATCATCTTCAGTTTTATACACCCAATATATGTAATTATACCCTGTTTTGAAGAACAGATGTTACATATTGATCTATGCAGGTAACTATATCTACATGGAAACAGAGTAAGTATAAAATGTCTGGCAACCATTATGAGTAGTTTTGCAAACAAGTTCATCTATATATATTATTTCAACAGAATCATTATAAATTCTGTCAATGGCACTGATTGCAAATTATGGTTTGATTTTTCACAAGTGTGTTATAGTTAGAACTATGAAAATTTAATCCAACGCTTTTATCAAAAGACAGGGGTGGTTTTTCTAAGCTGAGACCATTGTAAAAGTATAGCTGAAACCTGCAAAATTAAGGATTACAGATTAAGAAAAAAAGGAAAAGGACCTTCATCATATGCTTATCAGAAAATTAAATTTTTAAAAATGATACCTCTTGATTTTTCTTCTAGAATATCTGGTCTGCAGCTTCTAATTCATGGCAGGACATTCAAGCTAGTGTAACAGAAGAGCAGAAATCACCTGATAATGACAAGACTGAATGGTTCAATTAGTTTATTTCAGTAACTAACAATATTATAGCGGGCAGTGCGGAATTCCCTATTGATAGTGTAGTACATAAAATGTGACCTTCCCTGTAACATTTTCAAAAACACTTAGAAGGTCTTATGGGATAGTGTATGCATAGGATAATCCATATGTAAAGTCAAATAAGTACACAGACACAGGGAATTTTAGATGTGGAAAACGTCCTGGGTTATTTTTTTTCTTGCTTTTCTGACTTAGCTATTAATTAGTGCAAAAACAAGACAAAAGGTAAATGATCCTTTGAAGAGTGGAACTTTGAGTTGAGCGGGGCAAAAATCTCTGTCATCCAGCTCTTTGCAAGAGGAGCTGCAACAAATCAGAAGCTGCAGTTGCCATTGTTCTGCCTTCAGCTTTACGAGGTTTCCCGTGGCCCAAAATGCTCTAAGTGGTCTCTGAGTTACAAAGCATTCAGCAAACTAAAGCAAGGCAGAGTCGCCAGAAATGGACACCCGATTTCCATGACAATTATGGTCATGCTGTATTAGATGGTGGAGCCACTTTCTGTGTTGCTATGTGGGAGTAGATGGCAACACAAATTGGAATGGAATAAAATCTGTCCCCAGTTGGCAGAGTCACCTCAAAGGAATGGAGAGATCAGCAATCAATCATCCCAGCTGGTGTAATATTGAATTGTTTAAAAACCAACTCATAAATGATGCCAAGTAAAAGCACTGTGCACCCATTAAAATATGGCATCATTGAAGAAATAAAGTACATCTGAAACCTTCAAAAACAATCTCTACCATCCAGGAAAATATAAAGAAAACAAAAAATAACTTCTCTGTTTCTTTATGACAAGAAAATGTCTACCCAAAATTGTAAAGTGCTACCAGTGTTCTCCATTCTATATACTTCCTTCTTTTAGGAAAACAAATCAAAATACACCTTAATATGTATGCCTTTTAATTGCATGCATATATATATATATACAGCCAAGCAAATAATAGTAGACAGCACTTAAAATTTCAAATTGTAGATTTTAAATGCAATCTTCCAAAATATATTTACGATAATGTCTGTTTAATACAACTATTTTACCATTTTAATTTAAATGATTTAAATGTTATGAAGAGCTAACATATTTGCATATAGATAAGGTCACAAAGATAACAATTGTTTTGTGGTGACGAAGTATTCTTTATGCATTTAAATTCTTTAAAAACATTACTCATTAATTACTTCATGCAATAGTAGTTTAAATACGTAATGTCAATTAGGTAAGTATATACTACAGAACTAATATATTATCAATCAAATTATTAAATTAAAAAACTTACATTTTAATGTTTATTTTTGAGAGAAAGTGAGACAGAGCATGAGTTGGGGTGGGGGCGAGGAGAGAGAGCAAGACACAGAATCTGAATCAGGCTCCAGGCTGAGCTGTCAGCACAGAGTCTCACATCAGGCTGGAACCTGGGAATGGTGAGATCCTGACCTGAGCCTAAACCAGATTAACCGACTGAGCCAGCCAGGTACCCCAAACCACTTGCATTTTAATTTGATTTCTTAAAACAATAAAACTTTGCTGATATTAAAACTTTATTAGTGTTATGTCAAACGCACTTTAGATAAATATACGTGCATACTAATAACAATAAGTGAGTGAATAAATTAACAAATGAAGAAGAGCCACATCTTTTGTACAAATGAATTCCAACTAACATAAGCAGACACTCCATCCTAATGGAAGGAGAACAAAAATCCCTATCCATTAAGTTTGTACTACATATCATGACTTTCTTCCAAAGAACGCAGAAAGAAAGAAAGAAAGAAAGAAAGAAAGAAAGAAATATTACAGAAGTAAGACCTGACAAACCCTACTTCTGCCAGGTGATCAAGGTCAGCATCAGATCCCTTGATGGTAGTGTATACCCTTGGTATTATCATATCTGATAAAACTGGCACTTTGCCTCTGTAGTCTTCCTCCCAGAAACCCAAAGCCTTAATTTAATCATGAGACAAGAATCACACTAATTCCAAAACAGGAGATTCCCACAACCTTCCTCACCAGTAGTCTTAGAAACCATCATGATCATCAAAAATACGGAAAAGCTGGATCACCTGGGTGGCTCAGTCTGGTAAGCATCAGACATCAGCTTAGGTCATGATCTCACGGCTAGTGAGTTCAAGCCCCGCATCTGGCTCTCTGCTGTCAACACATCCTCTACCACCCCCCCTCACCCCCCCGCTGCCTCTCTCTCTCTCTTTCTCAAAAATAAATAAACGTAAAAAAAAGAAAAGAAAGTCTGAGAAACAGTCCGAGGCAATAGAAGCCTAAGGAGACAAGACAACTAAACGCAATTCTGTAGCCTGGACAGAACTTCCAACTTCCAACAGAAAGATGCAAGGACCTATTTGTGTTAATGGAAACCAAGGAGATCTCTGGGAAAGGTCAGCAGGTTATGCTTGGGGCCCTGAAAGCCTCTCCTACAGTCATTTGGGTGGGTTTCCAGAGGACTACTTAAGTTCATGGAAGTGTAAGAAAATTGCTTAGATCATATCAAGAATGCTAATTCACTCCCAAAGGAGCTGGTAATTTCAAAAAAGATTTTGCTTCAGCTCACGTTTGGAACAAATTTTGTTCATGTACATAAAATAGCAATGTGATATCACTGTGTCAATGACTATAAAAGACGAACAAAACAGAGTTGGCAATGCTGTAGTGAAATGTGTATTTTTCCATATTGTAAGGAGTAGTATAATTTACAGGCTCTGCACAGACAATGGAGAGAGAGCCTGATGCAGGGCTGGAACTCACAAACCTTGAGATTATTACCTGAGCCTAAATCAAGAGTCTGACTCTTAACTGACTGAGCCACCCACGTGCCCCAGCAAAACAGCATATTTTTAAAAGGTGTGTGCAATTAGATCCTGCTATCTTAATTCTAGATCCATACTTGCACTTGATAATTACATGAAACCAAAGATTCATCTAAAAAGATGTTTATGACACCAATGTTTGCAAAAGTAAATAAAGACAAAACCCGTAGAAAATCAGATCAAATTCTATTCTTATTAATTATATGTAGATGCTAAAGTAGGAATAGGCAAACTTGGTCTAGCAAGGAAGTAACTTATTTTTGTAAATAGTGTTTTTCTGGAAAATAGTTATGCCTCCTTGGTTACATAGTAAGCAGAAAATAAGAAAATCATTCAAATGGAAGTCAAGAATAGGCCAATGAGAAATTTCACTTTTTCATTATTTTGCTGGGGGCTATGTAACTATTCTATAAACAAAGTATAAAATAAAATAACAATAAGGTACTGTACCTTTTGGCATGAGAATTCAATTTGTCAATCAGGGAAGAATTTGTGTAACTGAACAAAATGACATAGTATTGCTAAGCTGGTTTATCAATCTCATTTTACATGTATGTTTAATTTTGGTGATCAAGTTGCTTGCTCATAAAATGTTTGTAAAATGTTATCACTAGTTCTATCCTTCCTGGGTTGATTGCTATCTACCTTTGATTAGGGGATAAATGATCAATCTGAAGTAATAAAGCTTTAAGTTGAGCTTTTTTACAGGGTTTTTGCAGTTTGTAAGGTTGTTCTTGTTATCTTTTAAAATAATTTAAGGACAAATTACAGTACTATCAGATGTGATTACATTCCACTGCTCTCATTTTCTTCCTGAGCATAAAGACTGAATATTATACAGTTTTTCGTTTTATCAGGCATATCATTTTAGAAGGCACATTAGCATTTTTAGACATGGAAAAACTCATTTTTTAATTTTGCTTTCAAATTTCATCTTCAGCTTTTTAATGAATTGGAAAAACTCATCTTTAAATTTTGCTTTCTATTTTAAAATTTCATCTACAGCTTTTTAATGAATTGTTTGTATCTCTCATTCCTTACATAGAAATAGAAGACAAGAACACCTATTTAACTGTATGGTAGCCAACCCACAAAGGGATTGTATTTGGTGGTGAACTATTTTTCTTTTTTTTTAAAATATGGACTGTATTTTTAAATTTCCAGTCTTAGGTGATGACCTGATTTGTTTATTCATCCTTTCAAAAAATTATTTTTAAGTGCCATATAATAAAATAATAAAATAAATTCTGGTGATGAAGAAAATAATAACATATGCATAACTATCAGTTCCATAATTGGGTTCACACTGTAATGGTAAAAGGCATTTGGCAAACAAACAAACAAACAAACAAGTAAGTGTATGAAGAAAACAGTATTATGAAAAAGAGAGGGTAAGGAAGTAATGAGACTTTAATGGAGTGGTCAGGGAATTCCCTTCCGAGGAAATGGCCACTGCTACTTGTTAATAAACCATCCTACAAAAATCCTTGATTTACAAATCAGGGAGTATGACCGGTTAGATACTCAGAGGGGGCCTCCTGAACAAAACACCTCACACATAAAATGTTTGACATAAAATGATAATATAAAACAACAAAATATTGTAGTAAGTCATTAGGCTGTCATATATAATATATATGTTATACATAAAACATATTATATATAATATATATACATTTATACACCTCATATATTTATTAAATACATAACATATACATCAAATACACATGCATATGTCACATATATATCACATATGCATATATATACACGTATATATGACAAACCATTCTTCAAAATAGAGGGAAATACTAGGAAGTATTGTGAATATCAAAGTTGATATAAATAATTTCTTGTGAAACTTGGAAAATATATTTTCACATTCTGTGGAATTCAGAGGATCAAATGATAAAGAACAACCTCTAACCAAATAGAAATCTAATGATATATACTTTTAAAATCTAGATCCTTATAGAGCTACACCTTCCTTGTAAGGACTACTAGGGAAGAAAGAACCTCCCCACAGAATGCAGTTTCAACAGAACTGACTGTTTCAAACTTGGCATTGGAAAGAGGGGAAAAATAAAAGAGCAGCTTCTGTCCCTCATAATACATAGTCATTATATCTTACTTAGATCTTAGATACTCGTACTTAGATCTTAAGGATGAATTCATGATATCTGTGTGATTTGAAAAAGAAAGAGAATCTCATTGAAAGTAGCCTCAATCTGATGATATAAATGTTTTATGAGCAAACTCTAGAAAATGGTTTGGCAGTACCAAACCTTGTGTATATATTCTTCAAACCACATACACAAGAATCTTTATTATTAGTAATATTCATAATAGTAATTAAACAGATCAATTCAAATATTCATCAAAAGCTGGATAGATAATTAAATTGTGGTAAATTAATGCATTGTCATATGGCACTGAGAATTTAGAAATCAAAATTATAAACAATACCCTGGATGAAGCTCACAAACAAAATGTTAAATAAAGGAAGTCAGACATTAAAAAGTCCTGTCTGGGGGTGCCTGGGTGGTTCAGTCCATTAAGCATCCTACTTGGTCTCAGGTCACTATCTTGCGGTTCCTGGGCTCGAGCCCCCTCCTCTTCTGTGCTGACAGCTCAGAGCCTGGAGCACACATCACATTTGTTTCCTCCCCATCTGTCTGCCCCTCCTCTCTCTCTCTCTCTCTCTCTCTCTCTCTCTCTGTCCCTCTCTTTCTCTCAAAAATAAACATTTAAAAATAAAATAATAAAATGCCCTGTCTGTGTGATTTCTTTGTATATTCTTTTGAGGAGGCAAAGATAAGACATCATTTTAGACACCAGGATGGTGGCCACATTTACATAGGTGGTGATTAAGTAGAGACAGGACAGGGAGTTTGGAATGCAGGCAATGTGCTCATTCATGATCTAAGCCCTCATTACATGGATGTGTTCACTCTTTCAAAATGCACTATGTTGTATGTACAATTATACTTTATGCATTTTACTTCAGTAAAATGAAAAAGATGTTTTCCTTCTTTTTGTGTATTGTCATCTTCCTTCTTTTTTAAAACTTTCTGGGGCGCCTGGGTGGTTCAGTCGGTTGAGTGTCTGACCCCAGTTCAGGCCATGATCTCACAGTTCGTGAGTGGGGGCTGTGTCGGGCTCTGTGTTGACAGCTCAGAATCTGGAGCCTGCTTTGGATTCTGTGTCTCCCTCTCTCTCTGCCCCTCCCCTACTCTCTCACTCTCTTAAAAATAAGCATTTAAAAAATAAATAAATAAATAAATAAATAAATAAAACAAACTTTCTTAAGATGAAAATATTATTATTTTTACTGCCTGTATATAAAGAACACTTATTCCAATAATATTTCTAGATCTTCCTACTAGCTTATTGATAATATTTTAAGAAACTTGGTAAAATGCATAGAGGTTTTGAAACTGATTAATTTTATGTGTAAGCTTGATAATGACAATTTTACAGAAACTTAAGGATTAGTACTTTTCCATGTATTTCTAGAAAGATGTACATTAAAGTAAATCAGGATTTCCCAAGTGTACAGAAAATAATCCTTATTTTTCATTACTAACAAATGGAGACCATTTAAAAGTAAAATAGCAAAATATAGAAAATTACCATAAATAGCAGTTAAACTTTTCAAAGTCTAGCAAAATATGAGACTGATTTCAAATGTTTTAAAGTGTTTTTCTTCAAATATAAGCAAATTTTTTTCAGAGATTCTGTACTTGTGTTAGACTTTACTAATACTACCTTATGTCAAATGCTACATATGTATTCTTTAATAATTTTTTATGATTTTATTTATTTTTGGGAGAGAGAGAGACAGAGTATGAGCAGGGGAGGGGCAGAGAGAGAGAAGGAGACACAGAATCCGAAGCAGGATCCAGGCTCTGAGCTATAGCACAGAGCCCAACACAGGGCTTGAACCCATGAACCGTGAGATCATGACCTGAGCTGAAGTCGGACACTTAACCGACTGAGCCACCCAGGCGCCCCAATATGTATTTTTTTCTAATACTACTAAAACACTTTCATGAATGTAACTTAATTGTATAATCACAAGTATCTATAAATATGTTTAGTAAATAGATATTTTATTCCCATTTTACTTTTGAGGAAATTAAGTCTTTTAAAACTAAAATAACTGAGACAAGTGTAATTCTTTTGACTTTCTTCTTTGTGCCTCATTATAGAAACTGTTCCAAGTATTATATTACAAGCTGAATCTATATTGATTTTTGACAAAATGCAGCACATTATTGATGTACCCTTACTATATTATCATGTTAATTTAATATCATTTTACATTTTTTTAATGTATATTTATTTTTGAGAGAGAGAGAGAGAGAGAGAGCAAGCAGGGCAGGGGCAGAGCGAAGGGGGGACAGAGGATCCAAAGCAGGCTCTATGCTGAGGGCAGACAGCCCGATATGGGGTTCAAACTCATGAATCGCAAGTTCATAACCTGAGCGTAAACCAAGAGTCAGATGCTTAACTGACTAAGCCATGCAGGCACCCCACCATTTTCCATGTTTTTAGTCTTTCACTTTTAATAACTAGCAAGAGTGGAATAAACAGGTTAAAATAAATATAGATATAATTTTTACTTCATTAATTGAAAAGGAGAAGTTTGCATTGTTGATTTGGTTTCCTTTTTTTTCTCTCAATACTAATAATTGTATACGTATGGATAGAATCTAGTTTTCTTAATATATTACACTAAAGAAATCATTTTATAGAGTATTTTAGGTTATAAGCATTGGCAATAGGAATTAATTTATAACATTCTTTGATCTTATCTTGGAGGTGACCCAAAGAATAATTTCAGAAAAGGAACCAGCATTGGAGACTCAGACTCAAATTTCTAATAAGTAGAATAAGAATTTTTATATGCAACATTTTCTCACTTAGTAATTGCCATAAAAGTGGAATTGTCATGTTCAATTTTCTTTTCTGTTATCTCTTTCATGAAAAAGATGTAGCATGAAATATCATTCCACACTATTAAAAAGAGTAATTGAACTGGATTCATCCCCGAATTTGATTTGCTAATTGTACCAGGTTGTTTCTTTTTCTTTTCTTTTCTTTTCTTTTTTTTTATTTCCTGGAAGAGGTACAGGAGAAAAGTACTGAATGAAAATTGCCTTTCATATTCCATCAAATTTAATGCTACAATCTGATGACAGTAATTTTCTAGGAATAGAGAATTTCACATGGTTATGTTGAGGATTGAAAAACAGTGATTTGAGCAAATATAAAATGGATGTTGGGAGTTTATATATGGTCTCCTGTGAAGCAAAAATTCTGTGACTGATTCCATTATAATGCTATGACTATTTAAAAATTTTATATATGATTATCAATATATTTTGTGTGTCTGCCTGTATTTAAGGTACAAGATCATGAAACAGGGGCTGCTTCCAACTAGGCAACTTTACAGTCAAGGCCAGATTTAGCTATGTTGTGGTTACTTCTGATTTTCACTTTCATATATGTAACATATACATTAAGTACTTACTATGTGCTAGACATTTGTATATGAACTGATTATTTATGATGGGTAAAATTAACAAAAATTGACAAAAGGCCCTTATAGAACTTCTCTATATAACACCCAAGTAAACTAATATACCATCGAAGTTTAACATAACACTTACATTTTTTTGGAAATAAAATATATATTTTTTGAAGCAGCTGAAGACGTATTCTGCTGTTCTACAGGTAATATAGATAACCTAGACTGTCCTTGTTATTCAGGAAGCTGAATTCAGAACCTTCCTCAGTGGTTGTCCTAGGAAACTACATGAGTGAGTATAGTGATTGCTATGAGTACTCTTCTTTTGTTGGCCCAGATGTCTTCCTGCTTTTCCATCACCATCATTAAAAGTTGTTCTTCGGGTTGCCTGGGTGACTCAGTTGGTCAAGTGTCCGACTTTGGCTCATGTCATGATCTCACGGTTCATGGGTTCGAGCCCCGTGTAGGCTCTGTGCTGACAGCTAGCTCAGAGCCAGGAACCTGTCTTCAGATTCTGTGTCCCCCTCTCTCTCTTGACCCTCCCCTGCTCATGCCGTCTCTCTCTCTCAAAAATAAAATTAAAACATTAAAAAAAATTAAAGAAAATTGATCTTCATGTAAGACATAGTACCTAGGCAAGACACAGAATGCTAAACAGTAATACATTTTCCTTTTGGAATTTAAGAATCACAGTACCTCCATAAATTTAGTATTTATCAATATGTACTATTAAGTTACCTTTCAACCTTTTGCCAACTTTATCATTGTAGTTAAAAACAGCCGTCATGAAGTTTAACTTCTATTCATAGCAATATAAGGAATGGATTTAACCACTCACCATCAACAATGATAAAACTGGTCTAACTATATAAGATGCATGTTTTTAAAATTTGGAAGAGAATCAATGCAGGAATGTGACCCCTGGAAGGATAACAATCTAGGAGATCCCTACACTTACTATCACTATATGCTAGAAGGCAACTTCTAGACCAAAGATCCAAGGAGTGGAAATCCAAACAAGCCTGGGGGCCTCCTTGAGTTTAGGAGATGGATATCAAGGGTTCTGAGAGAAAGGCTTGGATCACAGTCCAGGAAAAAAGAGAACTAAGTAGGAAAGAACTTTAGAAACATGAAATGTAATTACTTAACACAAAAATTAGAAACAAATAACAAAGTATTATGCAGTATATAAGGTTTGTAGACTTGAATTCCAAGAAGAGAAGGTATCTGGAAATATACTGCTATAAGAATTTTATATCAGAGGAAAAGTGATATAATATTACTTCTGGTAGACTGTGATACATCAAAGATGAAAATATATATCATAGAAAAAGAAGGAAGACTTAAAATTAGGTATAGTTAATGCTTAATAGTAGGGATTAAACAGAATCATAGGAATGGCTAATAAAAATGGAAAAGAAAATAAGCAAATGTCTTGGACATACAAAGAAACAAACGGTAAAATGTTAGATTTAAATAAAGCTGTATTCAATATTACATTAAAAGTAAGTTGTTCACAAAATCAAACTAAAAAACAGAATTTGCCAGACTGGTAAAATAAAACAACTATCCACTTTATGCTGTCTTTAAGGAGCCCACTTTAAATATAAAGATATAGGGGCACCTCAGTGACTCAGCGCATTAAGCGTTCGACTTTGGCTCAGGTCATAACTCGCGGTTTGTGGGTTCAAGCCCCAGTCGGGGTCTGTGCTGATATTTCAGAGCCTGGAGCCTGCTTCAGATTCCATCTCCCTCTCTCTCTGTCCCTCCCCTGTTCGCACTCTGTCTCTACTCAAAAATAAATAAACGTTAAAAAATTATAAAAATAAATATAAAGATATAAATTGCTTAAAAATAAAGCAAAGAATAATGTTTATTACAGAAGGTTAAACACAAAGATGAAAAGGCTATAGTGGTATCAGATAATGTGTATTCAGGAAAAAAAAAATATTACCAGAGATAAAGAAGGATATTTATACAATAAGCATGTTCATTCATTAGGAAGAAACAGCAACTGGAAAAGTATTGCATTAAATAACAGATATCAAAACACATGAAGCAAAGCCCACACATTTGAAAAAAGCAATAGACAAATTGGCAATATGTTGAGTATTTCAATACTCCTCTTCTTTCTCCTTAATTCCTAGGTCAAGTAGATAGAAAATCAGTAAGTATATACAAGATTGAAACAACTTTATCAGTTGACTTGAACTAATAGATATTTAATGAACATTTCACACAAAACAACAGAATACACATTTTTATATTGCATATGGTACATCCAGTCTCATAGAACATATGATTGGCCATTATGTAATACAAGTCTCAATTAATTAAAAGCATAGAGAATATGTTTTGTAAACACAATGGAATTAAATTAGAAATCAGCAACATAAATTTACCTGAAAATTATCAAAGATTTGGACATTAAACAACATACTTCTCATGGAACAAAGGAAATCCATAGCAAAGACTAGAAAATATTTTGAAGTGAATGACAATGAGAACATAATATATCAAAATTTCTGGAATACAGCTATATGTGAGTAGAGGAAAATTTATAGTTTTAAGTTCTTATGTTAGAAGAGAAGTGAGGCCTATCAATAGTAATAGTATCTACCTTAGAGAGTAGAACAAAAAGAGCAAGGAGCTCCTGTGTGGCTTAGTTGGTTGAGTGTCTGGTTTCAGCTCATGTCATGATCTTGCAGTCTGTGGGTTCAAGCCCTGCACTGGGCTCTGTGCTGACAGCTCAGCTTTTTGGATTCTGTACGTCCTTCTCTCTCTGACCCTTCCTCATTCATGCTCTGTCTTTCTCTGTAATATTATTATTACTAATAATAAAGATTCTTGTGTATTCTCTGTCTCAAAAAATAAATAAACATTAAATTAGAAAAAAAGTAATGGAACAGTGACATGTCCTTCATTATGGAAAAAACAAAAACAAAAACAAAAAAGAACAAAAGAAAAAGAAGAGCAAAATTAAATTATCCCTAAAGATTTTTAAAAAAATATGTAATACAATGATAATAAAACCAATAAGTGGTATAGAAAATGTACAGCTAAAGGAAAAAATATCAATGATCTGAAGTTATTTTTTAATAATTAATAAAAGTGAAAGACTGTTAGCTAGTCTGATCAAGGTAAAAAGAAACTAAATACAAATAAGCAATACGAATAATGAGAGTGAAGATGTAACAATGGACTGATATACTTTAATAGGATCATAAGAAAATGTTATGAACAATTTTATTCTAATAAATTTGATAATTAATTTAGATGGATTCCTTGAAATACACACACACACACACAAAGAACAAAACTGGTGTAAAAAGAAATAAGATCTCTGAATAGCTGTTTGAAAGAAATTATTTCTTTTTAAAAAAATTTTTTTTGCATTTATTTATTTTTGAGAGACAGAGAGAGACAGAACGTGAACAGGGGAGGGACAGAGAGAGAGGCAGATACAGAATCCAAAGCAGGCTCCAGGCTCTGAGCTAACAGTGAGCACAGAGCCCAACGCAGGGCTTGAACCCACGAACTGTGAGATCATGACCTGAGGCGAAGTCAGATGCTCAACCAACTGAGCCACCCAGGCACCCCATGAGAGAAATTATTTCTAATAAAATCTTTCCATAAAGAAAATTCTAGGCCAAGATGGCTATGGCAGTAAATTCTATAAAAAATGTGAGGAAAAAAAATGATGCCCTTCCTATGCAAACACTCTTAAAATAGTAGAGAAAGAAGAAGTATTCTTTAAGTCATTTTATAAAGCTCATTTTATCATCATAACAAATGAAGATATTCCAAGAAATTAAAAAGATGAAGATGCAAATATCACCAAGAAAATATAAAAAAGAAAATACATTAAGATTTAACATTTGAAAATCCATTAATACAATCCACAATAATTATAGAATAAAAGAAAATAAAGACATATGACCATCTCAATACATTCATAAATAGTACTTAAAAAATTTAACACCGTTTTATCATAAAATAATTAAAAAAATAAAACTCAAACACAAGAATAGAAGGAAACTTCCGTAAACAGGTTAAGCTCTTGTAGCTAGCATTATACATATTGGTGAAATACAGATATAAATAATATGCCTGATCCAGAATATAAAACAGGGAGAAATAGAAAACTTGAACAGAATAATAATCAGCAAAGAAATTGAATCAGTACTCAAAAATCTCCCCTAAAAAGCCCCACAAAAGTCTAGGGACAGATGGCTTCACTGGGGAATTCTATCAAACTTTTAAGAAGAGTTAATACCTATTCTCAAACTGTTCCAAAAAATACAAAGGGAAGAAAAACTTCCAAACTGATTCTATAAGCCAGCATTACCTTGATTCCAAAACCAAAGACCCCACTACCAAACAGAATTAGAGGCAATTTCCCCTAATGAACATGGATGCAAAAATTCTGAACAAAGTACTAGCAAATTGAAGCCAACAGTACATTAAACAAATCATTCACCATGATCCAGCAGGATTTATTCTTGGCCTGCAAGCGTGGTTGATATTCACAAATCAATCAATGTGATACACCACATTAATAAAAGAAATGATAAGAACCATATGATCTTCTCAATAGATGCAGGAAAATCCTTTGACAATGTACAACATCATTCTTTATAAAAACCCTCAACAAAGTAGGGATAGAGGTAACATACTTCCACATCATGAAGGCCGTATATGAAAGTCCCACAGCTCATATCATCCTTAATGGGGAAAAACTGAGATCTTTTCCTCTACAGTCAGGAACAAGACAGGGATATCCACTCTCACCACTGACTAATAAGGCACTTTTTAGTGTCATATCATCCTAAATATGACGTGATCATATTTATTCCCATCAAGATAAGTAAAGAGTCAAAAATAACTATATTATCACTTCTTTTTCTGTTCCTATTGAAAGACCTATAAAGTAACACTTTTTTTTTTGAAAAAGCAAAACATTGGTTAGGAGGACATTAAAATATTCTTTGCAAAAAGACTTATATTACATAATTTTACGCTAAACAAAATCATTATAAATATTATGAAAATTCTGAAATATGGCTGAATATATGATGCATATAGAAATGTCAACTGCAGGGCACCTGGGCGGCTCAGTCATTTAAGTGTCTGAATCATGATTTCGGCCCCAGTCATGATCTCACAGTTTGTGAGTTCGAGCCTCACGTCACGCTCCTTGCTGATGGTGCGGAGCCTGCTTAGGATTCTCCTTCTCTTCTCTCTCTGCCTCTTCAGCATTCTCGCTCTCTCTCTCTCTCTCTCAAAATAAATAAAGAAACTTAAAAAAAGAAACATCATTTGCAATTTTATATCTCTAGTAACTAATAAAAATACCATTTACAATAACACCAAATAATATAAATTATTTCAAAATATATAGAACAAGAAATTTTCAATGATTCTATGTAGAGAATTGTTCAACATTTGGGGGAAATTAAAAACAATAAAGAGAAATTCTACATTAATGACTAAGAAAATAAATATTGCAAAACGGTCAATTATTTACAAACTTTCTGTTAATTCAATGAAGTGGAAATTAAAATACTAATGGTTTTGGGGCACCTGGGTGGCTCAGTCGGTTAAGCATCCAACTTCCGCTCAGGTCATGATCTCATGGTTCATGAGTTCAAGCCTTATGTTGGGCTCTGTCCTGAAGCCTACTTTGGATTCTGTGTCTCCCCCTCTCTTTCTCTCTGCCCCTCCTGTGCTCACACTCTGCCTCTCTCGCTTTCAAAAAATAAACATTAAAAAAATTTTAAAAGATACAGTTTTTAAAATACTTGATAAAATATTCAAATATTCATAAGAAAAAGGAAACATCTCAATAGCAAGGAGCAAGAAATTGCATTATGGGATATTTCCATTTTTAAAACTACAGTAATTAGTATAGTTTGTAATTTGAATACATTAATATACATGATTGAGTAATTCTACTTACAGAAGACAACAGAGAGCCAAACAGAGACAATTTTCATATCTCTTTGAAATATGATGAATTAGCTTGGAAGATCAGGGAGGAAAGTAGGATTTTTTTTTAAATAGGAACATTTTTTAAAAACTAAATAAAGCAGAAAAATAATTATTGATATGAAATAAATTAAGTTGGTTTCCTTTCTCACACATTACCCAAGTAAAATCCATATGAAAGAAAATGTTGAATATCAAAGTATTATTTAAAAAATTGATATAAGGTCAATTGGTTCTATTTTTGAGTTTGGGATAGTGAAGTGTGTCTTAAATAAGGCAAAAATTGCCATTTATAAAGCAAAGATTGACAAATGACATTGCATTAAAATGAAAAAGTCTCTAAATCAAAAGCCACTTTATAGACATTGAAAATACAAGTTTCAAACTAGAGGAAGATATTTGCAATATATACAACCAATAAAGAAATATAAAGAACTCCTACAAATCATTGTGAAAAACGAACAGCCCAATATAAAAAATAAAAAATACATGAGAAAGTACTTTATAGAACAAGTAATATATATGGTTACTAAAGATATGAAGGGGGTACTCAATCATATTTATGATCAGATAAATGTAAATTGAAAACAGAGTGAGATTCAATTTTACACATTTTCAAATAGCAAAAATCAAGTATGTCAATACCATGTACTTGAAAGAGCATGTTCATCATAAGAGATTTCTTATAAATTGTTGTTGGAACTTTTCATATATTGTATACGGCCATTTTGTACATTAAAAAATAATCTGACATTATCCTGTAAATTTTAACATTCATCAACCCCCTTTATTATCCATGAGTTTCACTTATAAGTACACACAAAAGAAAAACAATGCAAATGTATTCTAGGATACAAAAGTGTTAAGTGTGAAACTGTTTAGAATGACAAAAATATATCCATCAACAGAAAAATGGATAAAAATTATGGGATATTCAAACAATTGAACATTATACAGTGTTAACAGTAAATGATCTCCAGCTAATCTTTTTAATATAGATGAATTATATTAATACATTTGGTTTGAAAATCCCAAAAGAAAGCATAAAGTATGATACTACTTTTATAAAGTCAATATATCTAAGACTATATATTGAGTAGAAATGCCTTGAATGTGACCAAACCACATATTTAACAAAGATAATGATAAAGATAAGATTAAGAGAATGATTATCTTGGGTGGTGGGAGATAGGAAAATTGATTAAGGTAGTACCATATAGGAGGAAGTGAATTATTTTCATTATTTTATTTTTAGTGTAGGAGGAGCGGTTTACAGATACTTCTGTTCTTAAAAACAAACATACGCGCGCACACACACACATTCATTCACATTCAAGTGAATCATGCATTGGTCAATGATAAAATAATGTCATGAATTAGATAAAGAGTAATTCAGTTCTGTGCACCTGAGACATAGAGATTAAAAATCAACACACACACACACAGTGAATTCTTGGATCATTTTGAAGCTTCTCTTTATATGGTGATAGGCTTTCTTACGCAACCTCATTTTTTTTTTTTTTTTTTGCCATTTAGTGGATAATATTACACAGCACCGAGCCATTTCTGTTGTTCAACTGAATAGAGTCTTATCTTCATGTCACATCTTCAGCAGCTACACACGTTATTTCCTTCTCTTAACCTAGCCTATTTTATTTATTCTTCATAGTTCACTTCAGCTTCTATTTTTTTTTTAATGAAGCCTCCCTGATTCTTCCAATACCACAAAAGATATCCAACTCTGTGCTTTCATAACATATGTAGCTGTTATATGTGGAGAGTAGACCTGAGCAATTTAAAGTCTAGAAGTGAATTTGGTTAATCCACATGTTCCCAGTCTAGGTACTATACCTGGAGTATAAGCAAATAATAAATATCTAATCAAATCAAATGAGCTTGTTAATTGAAATGTGTTGGACTATATCCATTCTAACTACTGCTCCATTAAAGATGTATAATTAAAATACAATTTTCAAAATTATAGGAATTATTTTTGCTCTGCATATTTATATAAATTTGACATAAAGTGAGTATAAAGTTGGGATAGCATTTGTTTGTATTCAAGTTCAGCATTTGCTTTTGGGGGACACATTTTGACCTTTTAAAAATTATTATATTATTATTTATCTGTAATAAAATTATTATATGATGTATTGTTACTAATACATTTTAAATAAATCAAATGTTCTTTTTGAGAACTGAATTATCATTAATCTTCAATATTTTGACATTTTCCTTAAAACTCTCCATTTATATTTCTATGAGTCTGTGTTTTGATATTTACTCTTTCCTTATTGGTCTGCATAATGTATTTAAGTTTTTGTTTTCCTCTATTGTGTTGATTGATTAACTAATTGGCTTTTTTTCTCTAATTCTATGAAATTCCAATATGCATGTGAATTTGAAATGTAAAATAATGTGACTCAAGAAGTTCCACCCTCATACTGAATATAATCTTCCTTAATAATATGTTCATGTGTCTATACATATGTGTAATATACATATGTATGTACATATACATATTTGTACATTTTATGTGTATTTATTTATGTATAATACACATATATATGTATTACTTTATGCTTAGCTCTATTTTGTGCTAAATATTTTCCTTTTGAAGGTACTTACGACATTTAAGTTTGTGGTTTATTTTTTTTAATCCTATAGTTAAAAGTAAAATGTAATTTTAATAATTTTGTGAGATACAAATTACAAACACTTTGAGCATTTTGAAAACATTCATTTACTTTTTTGGTTTGTTTTTTGAAACTAACTTGACTATCTGAAATACCATATTCTTAATTCATTGTTGGCAGTGAAATACCAGTATTCTCTCCCAAAGCCTCAAATTGCCTATTGGAAAGAAAAAAGTAATAATTTTTTTTAATTTTCTGAATGACAGAATTGTGTAAAATAGATGTCTTTCAGATTGATGTGAAAATTCACCCTATATATTTCTTCTGTGACTTTAGTCTTAAAGATCTGTATCAGCTTATTAAAGTAGCACGTTATAAGACTGAAATATATCCAAACAATGCAATGGCAGTGTTCTGAGAGTAAAAAAGGCACTGGTGTGTTCTTAGGAGTTTGGTTTGGGGTGCTATATTTACTTAATCTTCCAGTTGTTTTACTTTGTCCCTTACCTTTCCCAAGAGAAGATTCTTTTTATATGGGAAAACCTCATTTTTTGGTGGGTTGACAGAAATCAGACCTTTTTATCGCAATATCACCTGAAAGCAAAGTATAATTGTTAGACACTGTACTTGAAGTAACATCATTGGAACATTTTTAAAAAAGAACAATCAGAAGAAATAATGGACTTGATTTATAAAATCTAATTTTATGATAAAACAACTAGACTTCAGCTGCCTATTGGAGGCATGAACAGTTTATTTTTTTATTCATTCAGTTAATAGTATTAAGGGCCTTATTACATTCTTGGTGCCTTGAAGGAAGACAAAAAGGAGCTGAAACAGTGAGAAGAGAATAACACAGTAAGGTAACCTTAAGAAATATGAGATAAATTCCAAAAAACTTATAAAGTGGTATTTCTATAGGAAAGCAAAATGCTGTGCATGAGGGGAAAAAATTACCATAATGTCTGGTTGTGTTGCCACAAATCACAGACCCTAGATCTTGTCCTTCTACAGAATTTGGGGTCCTTGATTACTAATTTAATTGCTGATTTTTCAAATAGACTCTTGATGGAGAATTAAAATCCTTGCCAGATTTTGAAGCGCAACCATAGATCAAAAGGAGAACTATCAGATAAATGTATTATGTATATTAATCCTTTGGGGAAGTGACAGGGAGTCTTTTAAAGAGCATGGAAAGAGGAGAGCAACGGAGTTCAGACAATACAGTGTATCCCTGGTCCCTGTGCTTCGTCTCCTACTTTGGAACTCTAGGATGGATAGAAAGAGCCCCACAGAAATATGACACCAACAGGAGAGAACTGTAAAGTGGTGTTGTGGTAGGTTAGAAAAACAAGCCCTAAGAAGGCCGCTCACCATTCACGACCTGATCTGGCTTTCTTGCCTGCTAGAAGACATGGTGAACATCCATGAAGTTTTCACATGTCTGAATGGGGAAGCAATGCTATCTGAACTTGAGAATCAGTATTCATGGCAGTAACTCCTTATGAGAAATATAGACATCTCATAGAAAAGAAAATGAGCTATAACCTAAATTGAAGTCTGAGAGAGAAATACACTTTGGAAATAGTGGTTTCAAAAAGGAGTAAACTACATGAAAAAGTCCTAAGAAATATGGTTGATAGATATTTTAGTAATATGGAGTAAATATAATCAGCACGGCAACACTGAGAAAGAATTGTTGACTGAGAGTGGAAAATAATGATCAGAAAAGTGACAGAATGAGAAGAGCAGAGAATGTTGTGGAAAACAGAAGAATGATAATTCAACTTTTAAATATTATCAAATTATAGTAGTATCACATTTGGGAAGAAATCACATTAGTTTGATGGAGTAAAAGAAATGCCCACAGGAAAATGCTGATTACCATTTGAAGTTTCTTCAACCAGCAGAAGTTACAAATACCATATATTGGACTATACAAGAAAAGGATCAGTGAGGGAACCAGAAATTATAGTGATTGAAGCAGATGGAGACACAAGTAAAAAATTTACTGATAGTATTCGCACTTTGGGTTTTGATGGATTAGAGAATCAGAAATTAAGGATTTGGTCAAAATAGTTCCACACTGAATTTATCAAAACCATGAGTTGTTGTTTGAATTTGAAATGATGATGAGTTATTGAAAAACCCACCTTTGTAAGAGGATTCTTGGAGGAATCATTGATTTAGATGCAACACATGTAGCAATAGGTTAGCAGTAGGAAAAAGTGAAGATAAGAAGCCTATTCCCCTGAAGCCAGATCTCCCTAGAACTCCTTAGCTTCATGATCCTGCTGAATCAAGGAGTCTTCCAAGAAGACACACCCAGGAGACGTGACCCACAGAGGCCCTGTGTCCCTTCACAGCATAGGGCCTTAAGGGATCTGGCTCCAATGACCTTTCCCACTTCACATCAGGAGTGCTGGAAGCCAGGCTGCTGGTGGTCAGAGAGGGGTGCTATTCACACAGGCTGGGAAATTTTGGATGCCTGAGGGCAGGTGCTGTGTGAGGGAGCCTTGGCAGCCAGGATCCATGGATTGGCACATATCTGGGTCTTGTAGACTTACAATGGGTCACAGGATGGGGGGAGGGGGCAGTACTTCCAGGGACACACTGAGCTGCCAAGTTCTATATTGCTGCTCCAAAACAGAATTGTCAATTCCCCTAATGGTAGAGTTTGTGGAGTATCAGAAGCCATTCAGTGCCTGACCAGGGATACAGAAGATGAAAGGGACCTGCGAATCATAAATGCCAGACAGACCCCAAGTCTAGCAGGGCCAAATGGGGTCTGACAGTAACAACCTTTCAAGGTGACTTGTCAATGGCACACTGTAGGAAATTACTGGTCCCCAAAAATGAACCCAATTCATTGTTACTTACCTTTCTCTGAGGAACAGCCACAGCCTCCTACCCTATCTTTATTCGCACAAAGGAGAAGATTGGTTGTTTGCAATATAATATCAGCAGGACTGCTAAATTTGGTGCACATCATCTACACAACCACACAGAGTTCCAGATTGTTGAGTACTCTCTTCTAAGAGGAAACTCAGCCATCATTCCTCCCTTTGAATCCCCTTTTCCTTTAGTAATTCAGAAAAGAAGAGAAATAAAAACAAGGTTAGCACCAGCTAATTCTGCTCTAGACAATGTCACCTTGTAGATGGTGCCCATTGGCAAAGTTCCTCTTACCATCTCCAATGCATCCAAAGTGGATTTTGTTTGATATTTTGTTTGTTTGTTTTCTACAAGAGTGTGCTGTAATTTCTCCTTCTGAGGGTTGGATTTCTACAAACTCTCGTCCATGGGTTTTGGCCCAAGTTAGCACTGTCCAGGTCTTCCCTGACCAGGGCTAGGATGAGATGAAGCATGTTTTACAGGCCATACCAAGGTCTACCTGCCTATTAACAGATGCACAGGTATGCAAGACCCCTCCCGGGTTGCTTGATATATGGCACTGGGTCTCACAACTCGCACATAGGCACTTTAGTTATGGATAGGAGCCTAATAGGTTATTAATAAAGGCAGACAAAAAGAGGGACATGTTAAACTGCAGTTATACTGATCTCCCTTCTCCCCATTTCATATTATTTATCTTTATCTCAGGTTCTCTGAAAGGATACCTAAGCACAGCTACAAAGAGCTTCATATTCTCACAACAGTATAATTTATTAAAAACAGCTTTTCTTTTCTTTCATTTGTCTGTGTATCTTAAACACTAGATCCACTGCTATATAACTCCCAGTACTTTTATACGAATTTAGACATACATTTATTTACTCTTCCTACAATTGACACCTCTCGGCAAAAATTACCTGCCTTAACTGGATATGCAAGTTTTTTTCAGCCCCATTCCTTCTAAAGGGTATCTTATTATAAATGTAGAGTATATGTAGTCTGATTAAGGTATTCCAAACTCACCATTATTTGTGTCTCTTCAGCTCCATGATGCAGCAAAAAAAAAAAAAAAAAAAAAAAACAGAGATCCACATATGTTATGATTTGGAAATAGTGATGGTAGTGAGGGCAAAACATAAACTAACAAAATGGAATACATTTAGGCTGAACTCCCAATTTTTTCATGAGTGACATGTATCTATTCCACCTGATTTTATGCAAATGCAAGAAACTGACTCGATAATCACACTTAAAATTGCATTCAATGTGCTGTGTATCTTGCCGAGCTATCCCAATAATGTTGCACTTGTAGTTTTCCAAACCATATTTTACCCAGTCAGACTTAAAATATTGCTCTAGTCTGCCTTTATTTCTCCGAAGTGACACCTTGAAAGTGATGCCTTGTGTGTTATAGAAGATGGACTAAAAGCAGATTCAATAAACTGTCTGTCTAATTTATACCACACACAACATCATCTGGGGACAGTGTGCAATAAGGCAAAAAGGGAAGAAATAAATAGTGCTTCTGGCATTTCAGAGACTGTGCAAGGTTCTGAAGCCATAGGGACTGCATTTTGTTTGCTGTTTGTACCTCAATCCCAAGAACTCGTCAAATTTTAAGTCTTCCCCATCCCCTACAATGTACACAACAGCACAAACTCATCTAGGAAATATTGGCTATCAAAGTTTAGTTTGTTTTCTTTCCAATGATACAGAAGTGGGATATTTTTTAAATGCTTGTTGCATTTACAAAACAACATACAATCTTCTAATAGATAGTGCTTTAACATAAGCACTATCTTTATGAAACCTCCTTTTTTCCCCCCCAAGGAAAAAACAAACACCCATTTGTCAATCCTTTCTCCCTTTTAAAAGCATGTACTTGATTCTAAATCAAAGGAAAATAATGGATTGGGAGGCCGTGATGAGCCAAGGTATTGTCATAAATAGTCAAAGATGTGTCTTTTTTACTGCATGTGTAAAACACATTGGATAGCAATTATAGATATTCTGTTCATTAATTAAGATAAAAATATGGTCCACCATTGACCTAATATTGGTGTTATTTACGTTTGTAATGTTCATAATACCTTATAATGCATTGTCTTTGTTAGATACTGAATAACTGCTTATGTTACCAAAGTAAAACTATTTTTATATGCAAAACAATGTCTATATCAATTTCATAATATTCAGAGAAATAACTCAATACTATTCTGATATATTACACATCCAAGTAGAATTTAAGGAGGTAATAAAACTAAGTGGTTTAGTATTTCAGTCATTTGAAACCTTGAAAATGATTAATTACAACAACATGGACAATAAAAATAAGAAAATTAAGTAATAAACTAATTCCAAAAATTTAAAAATGTATCGATCATATGTGCTCTATATGAAAGTCAGAAATTCTATTTTAAAGTACACATAACCTCAGCAAATGCTTTTGATCTTTTACTATGTCTTGTTTTTCTATCTAGGTTAAAAAAAAAATGGCCCATGCGTAAGGAGTGTATTTCTTGGTATTTCCAATTGATTGAGGATTTACATTGGATCATAAATTTGACCTTTCTTTTTTGGATGAGAAATGCTTTATGATTCTTATATTCACCTTATGACACATAAGCTGTAGCTGTAAAATGGAACAGAACTATTGCCCTCAGGTAAATGTCATATTCTGTGACCACATTTTCAGAAAGTTATAAAGATGCTACAGGGGAACATTACAGAAAGTTAAGGGATACATTTATTTATAGAATAAGCTTAAATAATGGGATAATATATTTTGTAATGGATATAACAAAGATAAATATACTCTTATATTTTGTGTATTGTAAACATTTAAATATCTTAAATATCAATCATAATCTTTAGAGAGAGAAAATGATTATTCTACAAGCGTTCTCCAAATGAAATTCATTGAAGAAATTGTTTTGCAAAGTGTGTATTATAACTCATGTTTATTCATTCTTTTTGAGCTTAACAAATATTGGAAAATTTTTTATAGTTAGAAAGTTAAGAACTTATTACATTTAACAAATAATAATTACTAACCTAATTTTTTTAATAAACTACTTATGGTCAGAAGGAAGATTGATTTCTAAAACTATCAAAAGTTATTTTTTAAGACTTTGTGTTCTGAGGCAGTTTTAGATTCAGAGCAAATTGAGGGTAAGGTACAGAGATTTCCCATGTAGCCCTGCTTTCATACATATATAGCCTCCCCATTATCAACATCTCACGTACATTTGTTATGACTGACGAAACTACATTAACAATCATTATCATTCATAGTCCATAGTTTATATTAGGGTTCACTCTTGGTGCTATATAATCTATTGATTTGGACAATGTATAATAGTATATATTTACCATTATAGTATCATATAGAGTATTTTACCTGCTCTAAAAATTCTTTATAAATCTTTAAAAAATTATTACTTACTAAATATAAAATATTTAAGAAAAAAATTTAGCAAGTTCTTAATCAATGGACATATGGCATTAGCTTATTTTGACAATATAATATTTGTCCACCCAGGAACAACTGAACCAGCTTTCCCTGAGTTTTATGGTAAATCTGGTAGCTAGGAATGTCCAACTAGAATAATTGATTGCTACAGAAGCCAGGGTAAAAGCCTATAGAAACTTGTTGGCTCTTCATAATTGGTACTTCTTTGTGGTCTGAGGATCTGTCTCTCACCACCTCTAAGCAATAAAGCATACTTGTTGCTGCTTCCTCTACTCCCTAAATCTACCACAACTTTACTTTTAGTGAGCTCTAACCTAAGAATATATGCAGAAGGAAATTCTGAGAAATACAGTCTCAGTGTAACCAAAATGAAATAGAACAATCTGGCACAAATACATTAAGATATGAAACTCACCATTTAATACTCTCTTTGGCCCCAGTTTCTATTTCTGGACAAGTTTCCTCTTCATGAAGCAGAGCAAATCTTTCTACCCAGCAGCTCTGAACTTAGTGTCCAAGATTCCTTTAAAGATGCAATGTGGGGTTATGAATCATCCACTAGCACTTTGAATCAGAACCCAGCGACATAAAGAACTGAGGACGTGTTGAGTAATTTATTCCTAGTTGAAGTTGGTAGGGAGGAGAGGATTGGGATAACAATGGCAACTGCATTAATTTTCTGGATGCAGCAATAGCAGTGATTATATCAGCAGCTTTTATTGTCAAGAGCGCCTTATCTGTGGCAGTAGAAATACAATTTGTAGTGTCTGTATACAGTGCATACTCTGCTCTCATTGAATGATTAAGGTCCCATTCTATGGACTTCACATAGATAATAAAGGCAATACAATATCTTTTCTTCTGTGATTATTTCTACCTTTTTTATTTTTAAATTCTTTAAAAATTTGTTCTAATGTTCAATTATTTTTCAGAGAAAGAGAGAGTGAGAGAGAGAGAGAGAAAGAGAAAGAGCGAGCGAGAGGAAGGAGCAGAGAGAGAGGGAGACGGAATCTGAATCAGATTCTAGGCTCTGAGCTGTCAGCACAGAGCCCAATGTGGGGCTCGAACTCACAAACTGTGAGATCATGACCTGAGCCAAAGTTGGACACTTAACTGACTGAGCCACTCAGGTGCCCCTTAAAGTCTTTTAAATACTAAACTCTAACATTACTATTTTTAAATTTTTCATTAAAGTATAAGAAGAGCTCAAACACTCAAATTTTTTCCGCATTTGTCACTGTACACAGATCAAGAAGATCAGAGGCCCACACGACGTCCCCTTTCATGTCTCCCACTAAAGGATAATTGGTATCCAGACTTCTCATAGCAGAGATTAGTTATTCCAGTTTTTCTTATATCAATGAAATCATACAGTATATGAGCTTCAGTATATGACTTCTTTCACTCAATATCATATTTGTAAGTTATCCAAATTATTGAGTGGCTGCAGTTAATTTATTTTCTTTACTGAGTCATAATTGACTAGGTAAACATATACTACAATCATTTATCCATACTGCTCTTGATGAGCATTGGTCAATTTCCAGGTTCTTGTATATTAATGAACATTCTAGTTCATGTCTTTGGTGAAACAAGTTACATATTCTACATAATATTTTCTTAGGAGTTGAATAGTGAGGTGTTAGATGATTTGGCACTAATAACTACAGCATGTATATGCACTGAGTTGTAGTTATTAGTGCCAAATCACTTTCAAAATTGATTTGTAGTGTGTTCCATTTGTGCAAGTTAGGTAAAGCTGGTTAATTATGTTCTTCAAATGCACTGTATCCTTACCCATGTTTTGTCTGTTCTATTAGCTATTAAGAAAAGTAACTGGGTGGCAACCACTGTCTTTTAAGTTCTGTCAATTTTTGCTTTACATAGATTATATGCTTAAAGATATAGAATAGTGATTTCTTCATAGAGAATTGGTTCTTTTATCATTATGACATTCCTTTATTATCTCTAGGATACCTCCTAGAGGTATCCATTTAATGTATACTGTCAGAAGCTTAACGAAATTCAAGAGAGCTCAGCTACCAGGTATTAGTGTCCCATTAAGACAACAAGCCAATATAAAAGTAATCATCAAGCCTTTAATCACTTACTTTGATAGTATATACAAACAAGAGGCTCAGCCAGAGAAAGCACTGATTTCCTGTCCTTTCCATTCTCTTTCCACACTGAATGACACAGGTAGGAATTATCTCACTTCAGAGGAAGCCCTGAACAAAAGGCTTCTGCAGTTTTATAAACTGTGGGAAGGAGGAAGGTCTAGGAGAGAAAAAGTTCTGAGCTAGAGTAGAGAAGTATCTTCAAGTCCACCCCCTCTCCAATAAAAATATCTCAGCAGAGGCACCTGAGGTAAGCTCCAGCCAAAGGCCCTAAATAGAGGCCCCCAAGTGAAGACATTTAGCATAAGAATGCAGTTATCTCTAAAAGCATGGACTACTAGGGGGAACTGAGTGTTGATTACAACTCACTTCAGAGACAGAGACACTCCCTATGCACCACATTTGGTGCGGGGAGGGCAGGCTTCCCGGGAGGCCAGGTAAAGCCTTTGTAACTGCCTATGGTTTCCCTGAAAACATCACACGTAAGGCTGAATTCCTCATATACCCTTTGATTCAATACAGGTCCACAATGTTTGTTTGCATTTTTTTTTCTTTTTAGTTTATATTGCCATGTTATCTTTGTCCTTCCATTTACTTTTAAGTTTTCTGTGTCCTTATACTTGAAATGTATCTCCTCTTTCGTATTTTGCTTTCTGAACCCAACCTGACATTCTCATTCTACTACTTGTAGTATTTAATTGAATTATGCTTTCTATTATGTGTATACACACATAGGCATTTATGATTTGACTATCATCTCACAGTTAACTCTGTCTCTTTTATTTTATGTTCTCTTTTCTGTATAACCTTTTATTGTTACATATATTATATAACAATATAATTTGTTATTCCATTTTTATCTCTCTATTAAATTGTAGGTTATACAGTATGCTTTTTCTTCTTTAGAAATTATTCTGGGGATTATAGCATGCATGGTTGACATATTATAATCAAATACAATAATTTGTGTTTTTGATTATCCTCTGAAGAAAATGTATCTTTCCACCCTTACCACTTTTATTATTTGTTCCTTAGTATTCAACACTCTCACTGTGGTGTGTCTAGGCATAGTGTTTTTTGTACTTATTCTGCTAGGCATGTACTATGCTTCTTGAATCTGTTTATATTGTAACCATTAAAAAAAAGTCTTGGTCATTATTGCTTTAAGTATTGTTTTTGCAATTTTCAGACTTTTTCTCTTATGTGGCTCCAATTCCAATATCCAATAATGTTTGCATTTTCCACTCTCTGACCCTCTCTCTCTTCTCAGTATGTTGCACTCTTCATCCCCACCTCACAGTGCTATTGACCTGTCCTCCACTGCAGTCACGTATCTTCTCCTGTGTCTAATGTGGTTTTAAACTGTTTCAATGGGATCCAATTTTAGATATTGTAATTATAATATTTAGAATTTACATTTTTGTTGGTTCCAATTTCTAGTGACTTTCTTCAATTTTTCTTGTATTTTTCTCTATCGTTTTCTATACATTTTGAATGTGTTACAGTTCTCTTATAGTCCTAGCTACCATCAATGTCTCAAACCCAAGAGAATTCCTTTAAATTGTCTGTTTAGACTCTTGACTTAAAAAAATACTCCACTGTTTTTTGACTTGTCCAATGATTTTATTAGATGGAAATCATGTGTATAAAATTATATTCTTCAGCTAGGCATTTAGTGTGATAAATCTTGATTAAATTATGGATTTTGCTAAATTAAATCTATTCTGCATTCTTTGCCAAAATTCAGAAACTGTCTTGAGATAAACACTAGTTAATCCTAGAAGCTTCCAAAATTTTTGTTCCAAAATCCTCTGTTTTCTCTGTCCCCCTGCTTTATCTATCTATAGTTTTTTGCTCAGACTCTCAGCCTCCTTCCCACATCCAAATTAGCATGTACCTCCAGTCTAAAATGGCTAGAAAGATCAGATTACCTCTATGGGGTTCTCCCCTAGCTTGTTTTACAGCACTTCTGTCTCCACTGACAACACTTTCAGATGACTCCAGGCCAATGAATTCTCTATTGTATTCAGCATTCCCACATGGGAACACTTGAAAGCCACAAACTCTTTCATCTTCCCTGAAACTGAGGTTCTCATCTAGGGAACTTTTGATGTCAAAGTTTGGAGCCTGACCTGTCCCCCAACCCCCTCCAATTACAACCCATAATTTAAATGGCTGTTTCAAAGAAAGATGGAAATTATTACATTAAAAACAATAATCCCCATGGTTCTCATCATAGATGCAGTTGGTTGATAGACCACATTTTGATTTACCAATAAAATCTACCTAAACTTTGGGTAGAACACATTAGATGTAGAAATCTTAATATAAGTTTTATAGCAAGCAGTGAGATGAGATTAAAATAAAATGTAATTTTCAATCCCTTGTACCCGTCTTGCCTCCCAGATCACAATAAGTAAAAGATATGACTAAGGAGCTCAAAATTCAACTAAAATCTTTGCTCTTAAAAGTCAATCTCTTCTAGAAGACAAATTAATCTCATTATGCTTTATTTTCAAGTAACAGCACCATGACTTTTAGAGTCTTATTCCTTGGGAAGATATTAGAATATGAAAGAATGTTTCATATGTATATATATACATATATTTTATTTTATGTTTGTAACTTCCTGATAAATCCACATGTTCTCATATATTTCTGATTAAATAACCTTGTAAAACTATGTTTCAGGCTGAAAATTGGGAAACAAATCTCTATTGGTTATAATAAGGGCAAAATCTGAGAGTTATCCTTAACCATAAACACAATAAAAATGTTAAAATGTAGGCTTTCAAGCCCATTATTGAAATATTCCTGATCTAGGAATACTCTATTTGTAAGAATACTACAATTCTAGGCTCTGATCTACCAGCAAAAGACTTGCTCTAAGTCTCCCTGTCTTAAATTTAAAATATGACATTCTTTAAAACACACAATGTGTTTATATTCGTAAATAAAAATATTACTTTCTGCCAACTTCTTGGAGTCATAGTGAGCCCTGCAGCTATTCTCTGGAATTAAAACCTGCCTGATTTCCAACCAGCTGACATGGATACTAAAAGAATTCTGCATTGCTTTACTAGATTTTCTCTCTCCCTCTCTCTTTTCCTCTCTCATAAACCAGCCATCCTTCTCTTTTGCACAGAGCTACAGATGTAGGGTCTCTCCAAACTGTATTAACAATTGTATATATATATATATATATATATATACACACACACACACACACACACACACACACACACATAATGTAAAGTCTCAGTGACTAATAGCCATTAATTGGAGATTATATCAGAGAGATGGTAGAATAGGAAGCCCCAGACCCTGCTTCAACCACAAAGACATTGATTCAACAATACAAGCATTGATAACCTTTGTGGGAAAGCCAGAAAACAGTTCGGAGGATCTTGTTTGCCAGGCAAGCATGAAATCAACTGCATCAAAGACAGTAGGGACATTTGTGACAGTCTCTTGCCAGAGCCCGTCTTCTGCCTCAACACCTGCACAACTGAGAGGTACTATACCTTAGAGTTTCTGCTATAAAAAGTGAACTAAAATAAGACAAAGGAAGGTCTGAGGTTGGCGTGGATCCACATAATACAACAGTGAGAAAAATAAGAATGCATGCTACAGCTGTTGATATAAATTAAATCCATAAACTGCCAGCAACAACCTTTGGAATCTTGAGTTTGACAAGTTTTTGGAATATTATAATTGCTTCACATGGTCACACCTCGGCTTTAGAAATATGATTAATGAAGTCTTTCAGAAATGTAATCAAGCAAATAAAATAATTAATTAATTAATTAATTAAATAAAAGGGGCACCTGGATGGCTCAGTCGGTAAAGCATCTGACTCTTGATTTTGGTTCAGGTCATGATCTCATGGTTCATGGTTCATGAGATTGAGCCTGTGTTGGACTCAGCACTGGGCATGGAGCCTGCTTAAGATTCTCTCCCTCCCTCTCCCTCTGCCCTACCTCTGCTCTCTCTCTCTCTTTCAAAAAAAAAAGAAAATAAAAAAGAAAATACATGTAAGATAGAATAAGGAATAGTATATAAATGAGAAATATTTATGCTGATTTAAAATTTTAATGAAATATTAATATTAGAGCTACATAAAATAAATATAGACAGACCTCTGTTACTGACATATTATCTGAGTTTCCTAAGACTTCCTCTAAGTTTCACGGCCTTTGCAAATGTCAGTCCTTCTGCTTTGAACTCTCTTCCTGCTACATTACCTGGCTAACTCTTAATATCCTCCTTGCCTCAGCTTACTTGTCTCATTCAATGAGACCTTCCCAGATTCCACCAAACAAGATTGGGTTTTCCCTTCTTTATAAATGTTATAACTGAAATTACATGGTGGGAATTTTTGTTAATATCTCTCTCCACAGCAACCAAACTTATGCTTGTGGTTCTTGCTTAACAGCATTTTCTCAGGGTCTTAAGAGAGTGGCTGGGATATAATTGGTAGTCACCCCATAATTGTCAAATAATTTTTGTATGAATTGATTAAAACTGAAATTATTGGCAAATACTAGTAAGTCATACTCAAGAATATATTGATCCCAAAACTCTCTCCTGTCATTCCCAGACCACTCCTATAATGACAAGCATATTATTACATAGATAAATGATACATCATAGGTAGATAGATGATTATTGATAGATAGATGATATGAGAAAAGGAAAGTAGAAAGTAAATAACTAACAAATTTTCATAAGAAGGTGGTGGCAGTTTATTCAATGGTAATTTATAATTATGTAGGAAAAATGCAATGCTTTATTTAGAACTATATATTCAAAAGCACTATTAATCATAATATTGCAAATGTTCCTTAGACTCTAAAACTCTTCAATATTATGTTAACTTTTGAATTCCTTCAGAACCACAAACAAAACATGAAGAAAATATAGAAAATGGATGTTTGTTACTGACAGAAAATGTTACTTCTTTGCATGTCAATATCTGAGAGGAAGAGCTTTGAAAGTGGATTAATTTTTTCTGCTCTTACTACACACTTCTGCCATTCAAATGTCTCCTCACTCCAAAGCAGCGTTTGACTTTAATGTTGGCAGTTACACAAACCACAAACTTTTATAGTGTGCAGAAATAGTCGTCTTTTGTTTGAAGCACTAATCTCTTTTAGTCATTACAGCTGATGTTTAGGGTTATGGGTTATGCTGTACCATGAGAAAACACTAGATTCTAAGTAACAAAGTTGTTATAGACTTTTCCAAAATATTATGATTTTTTTTCTTGTGTTGGGTCTTTTACTATGTGGTGTTCAAGGATATCTAATATGTGGTGTTAGCTGCTTCTGCCTGGGAACAAGAGAAATACTTAGTGGAGCAGATTCCAAATCTCAGTGCAGTACAACAATTGTGTATTTTTTTCTCCTTTTCCTGATTTCTGTGTCCTCTTCATTCCAGCCTCAAAGAACAGGCCCTATCTCAGATATTTATTTTCATAGCAATGGGGAAAAAATAAAAGAACCACATGTCTCATGAAACTTTGATGGCACAAGTCTGTTTCTTTCCCTTTCCATGCTCAAGCAATTCACACATCAAGTCAAGTGTGGAATGTATGTGCTTTTTCCTCATAGAAAGGGTCAGTAGGTAATTGGGGAAAATAACACAAAAAAAGTACTCAGTTTTCAAGGCCACTTGGATTGTTTCCATATTTTGATCATGAATAATGATTCTATGTATAATTAGAAGTTATTTTATGCTTCTTCTGTTGCATATCTACATGGCTTGATGATCCGAATCTTCAGTTCTAATAGTTGATGTCAAGCAGGTTAGCAGAGTTGTAGCAAATCACCTGTTCACTGGCATTATGTATATTTCAGTTTTCCATTCTTATCAAGACTTCCCAGAAGATGAGTGCATACACTTTAATGAGGTGAAAGAAAATAACTTTTAATATGTACTCATATAGAGAATGAGATTATCCTTTAAAATGAGAGTAACATAAAGGTATTTTCAGGAAAGTAAAACAGTTTATCAACACTCATGTAAAAATTTCTAATTAGTAGTTAGACTTAACTTAGATGGAAGCTAAGGAAGTCTATGACCCAATAGGAGCAGGGAAGGCAGAATATAAGGATTAAGAGGCAAATTATCAATAGACCTAGTAATAGTAACATGGAGGAATTTTTCTATGTTTTATGCTTTCCCAATTAAATATATACAATGGTCATCTGGAATAAAAACAAGCAAGAAGAGAAAAAGTGAAATAATAATTCAGAAAAAGTGACACAATGACCGTCCTTAAGAAAAATTGTATGATGCTGTACTGGGTTGAATAATGTCCCAAAAGTTCACAGCCCCTAAAGCCTGTGAAGGTGACCTTATTTGTGGTTTTTTTTTTCAGATGTAATCAAGTTAAGATAAAGTCATGTTAGATTATCGTGGTCTCTAATCCAATAAGACTATACTCCTTATAAGTAGAGAGAAACTCTTATGAAATGTCTTATGAAAACAAAGAAGAACATCACATGATGATGGAGGCAGAGACTGAATTCATGCTACCACAAGCCAAGGAATTCAAGAATTGCCAACAACTACCAGAAGCTAGGAAATAGGTAATTGAACAGATTCTTCCTCTGAGCTTCCCAAAGAAATCAATTCTGAAAATACCTTGACTTTGGAGTACTTGGCTCCAAAACTGTAAAAAATGAATTTTTATTGTCTTAAGCCACCAAGTCTACCACAATTTGTTATAGTCACCCTAGAAAACCAACACACTTGTTCAGAAGCACTAATGGTATAATCAGTCATCATAATTGTGTGCTTTCTTACCACCACATACAATTGGAATAAGTGGAGAACTGAATTTAACAAGGGTTGGATTTTGCCAATTTAGTTCAAGACAGAAAGAAAAGGGAAAATCAACTATTGAAATATGCATGGTTGTGAAAATGATGATCGACAATGGAATCTAATGGTGGTAAGAAAATTTAGACATGCATAGATTGAGAAAGAAATGGGGATTGTAGAATCATTGGATTTTAGGTAATAGATTTAAAATATTGGAACTGGAATTTTATAAAGTGAGATAGAAGAATACACAGTAAAATTATTTAAATTGAAATTATACAATTTGGGACATATTTATTCTCTTTGCCTCTCCTGATCTACTTTCTATCCTTCATGCTTATCTTTTCCCCCAGGAGACTCACCTCTATTGACCATACTCACCACACTCTACAGATTAAGTCCAAGGAATGGATAAGCAAACAAAATCATGGTGGAAGGGAGAAAAAGATCAAGATATCCCTTCTGTGGACCATTTCTCTGTGACATCCTTTAGACTGGATGTATCTCTCAATTCAAGGACACTGGTCCTCTTTAGCTAGTCTTCTCTGCATGATATCTTTTTTTAGTTTATGTTCATCCTTGGGACTTAAGAATAATATAACTCTGTTGCTACTAACCCCATGCTATTGCACTATGATTAAGGTTCCTCTATTCCCTTCGCATACTTTTTCAAATAGCTATCTAAAAAATAAATCTCCCATAAATTATGTTAAATTTAATGGGCCTTATGCCTATCAGGGCCCTGACTGATACAAAGAGTAGATTTATATTGTCAAGGACAAAGTCTTAGGAGAAAAAAAAAAAAGTAGGGTAAAGATCAATAGTGGGCAGAAGTTTTAGTAACTAAGTAGACAGTATGTTGAAAAAAAACATCTATTTAGTTATTGAACCACTAAGAAATATATCAATGAAACATATTAAGAGTTTATGGGGAGTGAAATGGATGCTGAGGATGTATATAGCAAGAAAACATGGTCACTGATATCATCTAAGTCAGAAGTGTTAATGTCTGAAACCAACAATAAGGATCAAGGATGGCACATAGCTGACACTGTCATAGACCAATGTGAGAGAAAAGAACCATGGTTTAATTTGTTGTTGTTTAACCAAATCTTTATTTTTAGCAGCTAAGATTATCTCTTGTATAAGAGTAAACATTCTCATAATTATAATATTGTACTTAATTATTTGGTATAAATTCCCAGAAATGAGAATTGAAACTTCTATATCAAAGAGAAGCCATTTTTAAAAAAATATTTATTTGATTTTGAGAGAGAGAGAGAGAGAGAGAGAGAATGAGCAGGGGAGTGGCAGAGAGAGAGGGAGACACAGAATTTGGAGCAGGGTCCAGGCTCTGATCTGTCAGCACAGAGCCAGCCCTACACATGGCTCGAACTCACAATCTGTGAGATCATGACCTGAGCCAAAGTTGGCTTAACTGACTGAACCACCTAGGTGCCCCAAATGGAAGCCATTTTTAAAGCTTTTTGATTCATATACATCACCAAAGGGCCAAGCAAAAAGGATTGTAGAGTATATAGATTTGCATGGATAAAGGCTATAGTCTCTGTTAAGTGGTATGACATAATATTAAAAGATATCTGTTTCTTAATAGAAGAGAAATAATATCACGGTCTTAATTCATACACACAGGTTGATTTTGTTTGTTTTTTTCTCAGCTATTTGTGTGTGTGTGTGTGTGTGTGTGTGTGTTTTGTACTCTAATCCTCCTCCTTTATTTCAGCCACCCCCACCCCTATGATAATCATCAATTTATTCTCTATAGTTATGAGTCTGTTTCTTTGTTTGTCTCTCTCATTTTTTTCTTTGCTCATTTATTTTGTTTCTTAAATCCCACATCAGTGAGATAATATGGTATTTGTCTTTCTCTGACTGACTTATTTCACTCAGCATTATTCTCTCTAGCTTTATCCAAATTATTATAAATGGCAAATTTCATTCCTTTTTTTTCTTTTCAAGTTTTTTTTAAAACAGATATCTGAACTTTTTCCCCCCTGTTTCAAGTTTTTATTTAAATTCCAGTTAGTTGGGGTGCCTGGGTGGCTCAGTCAGTTAAGCATCCAACTTCAGCTCAGGTCATGATCTCACGGTTGGTGGGTTCGAGCCCCGCATCAGGCTCTGTGTTGACAGCTCAGAGTCTGGAGCCTGCTCACTCTCTGTCTCTTTCTAAGAAATAAATAAACATTAAAAAAATAAAAATAAATAAAAACTAAATTCCAGTTAGTTAACATATAGTGTAATATTAGTTTGAGGTATAAAATTTAGTGATTCATCACTTACAAACAACACCCTGTGCTTATCACAAGTGCCCTCCTTAATCTCCCTCCCCTATTTTTCCCAACCCCCACCCACATCCCCTTTTGCAACCCTCAGGTTGTTCTCTGTAGTTAAGACTCTGTTTCTTGGTCTAATGCTCTCTCTTTCCCCCCCCCACTTTTGCTCATTTGTTTTATTTCTTAAATTCCACATATGAGAGAATCATATGTGGTATTTGGCTTTCTCTGACTGACTTATTTTGCTTATAGTCTCTGGCTCCATCCATGTCATTGCAAATGGCAAGATTTTAGTCTTTTTTATGGCTGAGTAATATTCCATTATATACGTCTAACACACATCTTCTTTATCTGTTTATCTATTAATTGATATTTGGGAAAAGAGTCATGTTTTAGAAGGTTTCTGAGAAATATATTTCCTCAGAGAAACCCAGGTTCAGAAAAATTAATAATGTTCAAGTATTACTTTAAAATTCAATGAAAGTGTTTCAAAAATTTTTATCATAGAACATGTACTCCTTTTCTCTTACTTGAATTAATGTTTTTATGAAAGGGTTAACAAAGTATGCAAATATCTGGTAGAGTACCTGGCACAAATTCAGCAAGAGATAAATAATTATTCAATTTTGAATAAATTTCCAGGAAGTGTACTAAAAGGCAGTAAAATACTTAGGAGTAATCTTAATAAGAAACATAACTGAGTCATCAGAAGAAAAGAACACAATTATCTGTAATCATAATGGAGAAGTTTTGAATAAATGGTAAAATTTACTACTTTTAAGTATAAAGACTAAAGCTACCTCAACCTCTATGTTTAATGAAATTCTAATCAAAACCTAAAACAGTTACTTTGAAATATAAGAAGTGTTTTATAGAGTTTACCTTTGAAGGAAAATCATAAATGGGATACGAAGAGCAAAAGGAACTGAATATTTTTAACAAAATAAAAACAAGTCATACTTTGAACATATAAGCTTCTCTAGTTTATTTAAATAAGAAAATCCAATGACACACTATTTTTAAGAACTATGAAAAAGTTTAGTAAGGGTATATAAAAACAAACAGTCATAGATATAAATAAACCCAAGATTATTATTTCAATATAAGAACATAAAATTAAGATTTATAGCTCTTTAAATTTTCAATTGATTAAAAAATCCTTAATGAATACTTTATAATATATAACATGTGCTTATCATAATAAGAATGACCAAAATTTGCAAGGAATGCCATTTTAAGGATACAGAGATTACAGCCCCCAAACTAAGAGCAAATGCCAAACTGACTTTGGACTAGGCCAATTTTTTCACTATACACAACAGGAATAATTTATTATTTCAATAAATACATTTTTTGTTAATATAATTTACATGTTAAAATATGCACTGTTAATAAGGTTAATAACAAATGATTTTGTAAATATTACATATGCTTTTGAATGATTCCAAAATATTTTCACTATTCTCCCTAAGCATGTGCTTGTAACAAGTACTGAGTCTCAGACACAAAATTCTAACACTTGCACATCATGTATGAAGCACTAGGTGTTATATAAAGAGTATTACTTAACAAAATATCTTGTAAATTAAGTTTTTTTCTGGAATAATTGTACTATTTCAATTGCTAATCCAGAATACTTTCTACCAGATTATTTTTCTACTATGTTTGCAGATAATTACTGTGCTGGTCAACCATTTTCACCATAGTGCTGTTTTCATCACCTCGATGGCTATTTGCATAAGGTCTAAGTGTTTATACTTTACAAATATGTGGATTAAAAACAGATCTGCTTCAAAATGCAAATCTGGGGGCTCCTGGGTGACTCAGTCAGTTGAGTGTTATACTCTTGTTTTTGACTCCGGTCATGATTTCATGGTCATTAGATCAAGCCCCTGTCTGGCTCTGTGCTGAGAGCGTAGCCTGCTTAGAATTCTCTCTCTCCCCTTCTCTCTGCCCCCCACCCATGCTTGAGTTCTCTCTCTCACAAAATAAATAAATCAACATTAAAAAATGTAGATGTGCAAATCAGTCAGAGGGATTTTCCTCTGCATGTCCTACCCCAGTGTCCAGGCTGGAGGGGCAGGAACTCTAGAGAATGTTCTTTTGACAGAAAAGAAGCTCCCACAGAGATGAACATAAACTTTAAAGAATCTTAACACCTAGTTTTAGAACAAGTACAGTCACACTTGCATCTCTATTCTTTCAGCTTGTGCTATTCACATAAGAAACCACCAAATCAATGAGCTAGAAAAGTATTCTCTTCCCCAGAAGGAGAAGAAGTGAGAAAAAATGAAATTCAGATTAAAAAACATTATCTGTCACAGTTGCTCATAAATTATAATTACTTAGGATTGACTGAAAATTAAGGTGAAACCAACTTATCTTTCTAAAGAAATAAGGGAGTTTTTCAATGATCAAATTAAATGAATACAGATAATATCTGTGCTTAAATAATGACATTTGTCTCAAGTAGCACCAATGAAAAATCTCATTGTTTTAAAGTAATATATCTCAGTAAATATACTTTGTATTTTTATGGTTGAAAGTAGGATAAATTAAAGATTTTAGGAGAAAAGAATTGAGAGAAAAGAATTCGAAAAACCTCAATGCAAATTGGAGAAATTCAAGTAATCAAACTAATCATACTTAAGTATGAATGAGAAAAAAGGGGTTCCCATTACATAATGTTTGTTATTGATAGACCCTGTAATAACTGCATACACAGTTTTCAGAATTATTTCTACTTATTAAATATCTAACAAAAAGTGACAATTGTGATATTACTGGCTTTCATTTGGATATCCAAATTTGATTCTATACTTTCAAGGTTATTTTCTGCATAATTTTTTCAACCATGAAAGACACCAGTTTACTATTCATAGCATATGCCTGTGGCTACAACATCTCAGACCTGACAGGTCTGAAAATATAAGGCCATTGGCAGAAAAATCTATCTCATTAGCTTCTCCATTTGTATGAATATTGTTAAGCATTTGGGTTATACTAGTTTCATCATACAGATGGAATAACAATCAAATATTAGAATGTGGCCCTCTCTTTTCTGAAACATCCATTAAATTATCATTAAACATTCCCTGTGGCATTCTTTGCCTAATTCAATATCATATCTTCTTCCTAGAATTCACTTGCCTTATGCTGCTTCCATTATAGTACAGATATTAAAAACAGATAAGCATTATCAACTCTAAATCCAAACAATTACAAATTCAGAGTTAAAGACATTACTCCCCTCTCCAAAATATCAACTGAGTAGTCAGTCAATAGACCTAAACGATTAAAAAATAGATGATAAGACTCGTGTTCCTTTCTCCATTTCTACATCTTAGTTCTTTACAAATTGTGTAAATGCAGATATTTTCAGCAAAATTATATAAAGACTGTCATTGCATTATTATGCAGTTATGCTTGTTTGGTGTCTCCCACAGATTTTGAGAATGGTACTGTTTCTTATGAATTTGCTGACTCAATTCTTCTTATGCCATGTCCTTTACAAATGCAAAAGATCATCCCTCTTAATTCTTTTTAAAAAATTAATTATATCATGGCCACCAGAGTGGCTCAGTCGGTTAAGTATCTTACTTCGGCTCAGGTCATGATCACATGGCTTGTGAGTTCGAGCCCCCATTAGGCTCTGTGCCCACAGCTCAGAGACTGGAGCCTGCTTCAGATTCAGTGTCTCTGGCTCTCTCTGCCCCTCCCCTGCTCCCTCTCAAAAATAAATAACCATTAAAATTTTTAAATTAATTATATCAATTCCAAAGAGGTAAAAATAGTAATAGCTAACCATTGTGAAAGCTTCCTATGTTGCAGGTATAGTTCCAAAGACTTTACATGTATAAAGTCTTTTACATGTACAATAATTAATAGTTGCAAAACCCTAGTGGGTTACATGTGATCATTTTCTCCATTTTATTGAGGAAATTGAGGAATAGAAGATCTGTAACTTAGTTGATGTGGCACAAGTGTTCAGGGACCAAGCTGGGTTGCTATTTAGTTTACTATTTTTTTATAATTTTGACTAACTTGAAATGGAGAACATGGGTGAGTTTTTGGAGGTTAAGGAATCAGGGGTGATATGGGAGCACATATGATAAAATAATCACTATTTACATATTAAAATAATTCTTTATGTATGTGTGTCCATGTACATAAGTGTGTTTATATGGAAATGACCTATTCAGGTGTTTGGAGATTTATAAAATCATAGTCATAATGTGTTTCATGTGTTTAAAAATCTACAACAGATTGACTAATCTCAGATATAGATTTTCTTTAGAGATTTATAAATATTTTCCAGTGTCTGAAACTCAACATGGTGTCATTAGTACATGATAGTAAAGTATTCAAACATTTTTATCTTCGTAAACTGCTTTTCAGTTAGCAGTTTTCTTGAAATTGCTAGCATTTCTTGGGCATTCAGGAGTTTTGTTATCTTCTAAATATCAGTTTAGTATATACTTTTGTAAATATTGTTACTTTATAAAGAAGTACACATTCCTATCATATGATTAGATTATATAATGAAGGAAGTTTAATCCTCACATATTGTTAAGTGTACAGAAAAATACATTTTTCAGAGGAAGAAGAAAGTAAAAATGCAATCTCTACAAAAATATTAGATGATTCAGAATATCCTATTGTTATATCATAAAAAGCCTTGGAGAGAGATGACAATGTGAACATATATTGTGAGCTAATATATTTAACTCATTCACCCTTAAAATAGCTTTCACTCTTACATACCCTTTGAAATAATAAGTGGGGCATAAAAATATGAAAAGCAAAAACATCCATCACTCCTGCAAACTTAGAACAGAACTAGTTCAGAAATATCAAATACAATCTCCTTGTTATAGCAGAAAGATGACCCAAATAATAGCCCAAAGTCCAATTCATAGCTGCCTTTTAATAAGAATTTATAATGACTAAAATTTAAAAGAGTAGGGAAGATATGCTGAACCCAACCAATAAGAGGGTCCACACTAATATGGAAATTTGGGGGTGAAAAAAATAGCAGATGTCTCCAATAAAGAAAGTAGTACATCCTTATGCACATATGTATTTAGATCCATTTCATTATCATTTGGGTGTTGACCTCAAAGGGTTGGGGACCTGCAGCGGAGAAGGAACTGAGAAAAAGAGAAGACAGTATAGCAGGGCATAGGGGACCCCGAGCCGACAGCCCGAGGTCCAGAACTTTATTATGCATCTTCAGATATACCCTCACTGAGATATGGATCAACGATGATTAGTTACAAAAGCTTAGTGAAGTACGGGCGACAATGTTCATCCGGTACAGCTGCAGTAAGTAAACACCGTGCAGGAGTGGTCTCAGCAGAAAAGCAAGATAGGATAGGAGCCTTTCTGGCAGGATGAAATACAAAGACGGGAGTGAACGCACTGTGCTATTTACTGCTGGCTTCCCTTAAGCAAAGCATCCTTATCTGTGTACTAAGGAACAGGTCATATTCCAGGGGCATTTCACTCGTCTTCCGGTTGTTTTCAACCCTGCAATCTCCAGCTTTCTCAGAGATCTCGGACCCTGAGCGGGTATGCACCTGTGGTCGTGACACTGCTCCGTTTCCTACATTTGGGCAAAGAAAAAAGATTATTTTTGTGCCATATTTCTGAAGATTTTTTCTTCTTTTGAATTCAGAAATGTTTTCTCAGTAATGCTTAGCATTTTTGAAGAAGCCCTGACCGATGTGGATATAAAACTGGTTAAGGTTTATACCATTTTTGTATATTCTGCAGCATTAAACAAGGTTGGTTGTAGAGTTGGTTGGTTCATCATACGTATAGGCACTCACTATAAATTAGAGAACAGTGTTCATGCCTGTATGTTTTCTTGATGCTAGAATAACAAATTCAAATCCATCAGAAGCCATAGTTACGTTGCTTCTTCATAGTTATGTTGCTTCTTAAAAAAACAAACCAAAAGCAAAACCAACCTTCCATTGCCTTCCTTACATCAATCAGACTTAAAATCCAACACCCTACATTGTCCTACAAGGTTCTCACAATCAGGATCCTGCAACATGCATAATTACCTCTTGGGCATCATTTCCTTTCTCTCTCTTACTCATATCATCCAGTACCTCTTGCTCTCTTTTTATTCTTCCTTGACTACAAGCACAATGCTGATTCATTTACCTGGAAAAAAAAAAGGATCTTGCTATATCCATTTGCTTGTCTCCTGTCTTCAAACCCATTACATTGTTAATTGTCAATTGCTCAGTGAGGCTTGCTCGGACTACTTTGTTTTTCTGTTTGTTTTTTCTGTTACTACTTTAGTCTCCAGTATTCAATGTCCTTCTTCTTAGCTTTATTTTTATTCTTAGCATCTATTACTTTTAATATACTATATACTTTATTATTTATTATGTTAATGTTTTGCTTCACTGAAATATGAGCACTATGAAGATAGAATTTACTAATTTACTGTTTTATTTATTAAGAAAAATAAATATCTAGCACCGAGTGCTACCTGTTGAAACTTGTTCAACAAATAAATAGTTTAATTGTTAGGATTTTTTTCTTTAACTCACTAAGTAATCTATCAGTAATAGCATAAGAATGTGTGAATAAAACACACACATAAACGTGAATTACCTTATTATTTAAACATGTATGAATTAACTCATTATTTAATTGAATCCCCAAAGAATATATTTTAAGAAACCCTCGAGACTAATTCAGGACATAAAATGGGTATTGATGTGACCATTCAAACTATGTAAAAAATACTAACAAAATACTATTTTTAAGCACCAATACTTGTTAGATAAACATAGATTTTATGAAATAAAAGCTGTGAATTTTTCGAAGTTATTTTGGATTTTATGGTATCAGACAGAGAATCTTAAATAGAGTGGAAAGAATGCCTTTAAATGGTGTTGAAGTGAAACTAAACCAATCCATAAAAATACCAGATTCATCATTAAATCTCCATTAAATAAGAATGGAAAATAATATATAAAACCTGAGGAACTGGAGATCACTTTCTCTTTGTATTAACTGGTTAATAGTTTAATTTTCCTTATTCTCACTTCATTGACTGTTCCTTAAGGATATATTTTTAATAAGTATACAAACCATTATAATCCTTGTTATATGTTTGAAAAGTGACTTCCGTAAATTTGTCATCATTAAATAGTAATACACAGACATATTAGCACTTGTAATCATTTTTCACCACCATTACTCTTCATGAATTCTGTTCATAGAACATTCTACTTCTAATAAACATTGATCAAGAATGTCTCTTAATGTTGAATAACCAACACAAAATTTAATGCAGAGTTTAATAAGACTTCTCTAAAGTGATCAATATGGATTTTCCTTTCTTAAAGTAATTCCAAAATATTCATACACAATTTTCTTTGCATTTTTTTAACCTTTCAACTTTTAGCAGCATTTTTCTCTTAGGACTTGCTTGTCATTTATTTATTTGTTTATGATTTTGTTATTTATGATGAAAATAGGAAATTATTTTTCTTTTAATAATAGCAATGAAAATGTGTTTGTATTTTATTCTTCTGAAACTTTCAAATACTTTTTTGAATTAGTAATTCCTAAAAAAAATTTACTCTATTTTAATCACATTCTTTCCCTTGATTTTTAGGTTTAGAATAAAATTATGTTTAACTATAAAGAAGTATGCATCATGTTTCTTTTCCATTTCCTCATTAACATTAAATGCACAACACTAATCTTTGTTCCTAATTGGGGAAGAAAATTTTCAACCAATTGAAGCATAGTGGCAGAAATATGAAGATGCTTGTGATATGAGTATTTCCATTAGTAAATTAAAAATAAAATTAAATATATAGTTTCTGTGGAAAAAATACAAACTAATTGAGAGTAAGGCAAAATTCTGGTGATCTTGAGGGCTCTGTGCAGGTATTTGAGTAGAGATAGCTGTTTTTAATTGGAATAAACCATACTAAATAACCCTCCTATAATTGTTTATCCTTTTAATCACACATGGCAACTCTTCCAAGGCTAATTATTTCCCCTTATCCAGAATGAATTTTTTGTGGCATTTAGTAAATTCTGATCAGTTTGTCTTCTGAAATGTTGATGTGTATTTGATGTTAATTCAAAGCATTATTTGAATATTTCTTTATATTCATCTTTAAGGTTCAAAAGCTGCCACATACATCAAATATCCTTTGAACAAAGAATGATGTGATAATGAGGGGGAAATGTGCTTACCAATTGCATAGGATATAATAGCATTGGCTCCCTGACCTGCATCAAACAAAGAAACAAGACAAAAGAAAGAATGAAAAGAAACTGCCAGGCATTGGATCAAATGAATTGGTTTTCTCACTAAATAAACAATTTAGAGCTTCTCATCACTTCCCAGTGCATGTTCATATGTCATCCCTGGTAACAGCTCAAAGCTGATTTTGTGATTTCTCTCACTCGGTATCAGAGTTTCAGACAATATATTTTCTTCTTTTTTAAAGTACTTAGACTATGGATAAAAAGCCTGTTGAACATAAACTCTGCTGCAAATTTTTGTATTTGTAATGTAGAAGTTTTATCAGATTTACACATTTCACATACATATTCCCAAAGTGATGTCTTCCAGAGGTACAGAACAAACCATTTCCTCAATTTCAGTGTCAGATTCAATGACAAAGTAGATCTTCAAATCATTCTGGAAGTTAGTTAAGCTACTTTCCTTTCAAGTCAGACACAATGTGCCAAGAATATAGGGTAGGAAAACACAGATTGTTTGGAATTTGTAGTCTTTTATGTTTTGTTAATGAATTTCTATTTGGTCTTGTCCAATTACCACCCCATTTTTCTGAATTTTGTTGGTACAAATTTGTTGGTACATAGTAACTTTTTAATCCAAATAAAATGGCCCCAGCTTCCATTCCTGGCCCTATCGAAAATCACCTTCTACCATTACATCACTTCTGTTGATGCCTCAAGAGGTAGTTATGTTCTATGACTTCACACCTCTAATATTTGTTTCCAGACCTAGTCTTGGTTGTCACCTGCCAGAGTTGTCCTCTTTCCCTTCAATTTTGTCCATGTGTTTGCTTTATTTCAGCTTCAATTTCTCCAGAAAAAAAATGCAAGTCTATATCAGTAATACTTTGAAAGTTTGAGGATAACAAGAATGTGGTGGGAAAGTAGAGATTAAAGCCCAAATCAGAACAATAAAAAATTAAATACTAGTATTCTTCCAAGTTCCTTTTTCATCATTCACCCTCACCAATTGGTATTTCTTATCGTTCCTAATTATCCCCAGACCCAACCTTTCCACCATTTTGTGGATATTTTTTTCCTCTCAATAGCCATTTCCAATTCCTAAAAATATCTTTTCTCTAGAGTTTTGAGAACCTAATTTCTGCATTTTTATTATGTTATATGTAGTGACATAATTCCTAAATTGCTTTGCTATTTTAATTTCAGTATACCTTCTTCCCCATCCAAATAAATAACAACAAATAAAAACAAGCAAGTCAAAGCCATTGTGTATGATCTTTATAAGATTCACTTATAAGGTTTAAAATGGAGGGCCTCGGACATTTCTCAGACATATTTATTTGGAATTATTGAGCTATTGGCACAGCAACCTGTCTTCCAGTGAGCTGACAAGGTGATGCTCAAAACCACATTAAGGTTTGACAGCCACTTATGTGAAAATAAGAGCCTTTCTCTCTTGAGAATTACAATATCCTCCTTAAATCACTTACTCAAATATGAGATAGCCTTATGTATTTTTATCTCTTAAGTGCTTTCCACTTTCTTTCTTTGTTTCTTTTTTGTTTCCACTCTTTTGAAACATGGAGCTTTAGAAAATACATTTCTTTCAATATTATCTTGAAAAATAATGACATTAAATGATGTAAAATGATTTAAATTACATTTATAGACATAAAATTTTACAAAAAAATGTTGATACAACAATGATGTTTTCATTATTTGTAACTCACAGCATAGTATGTATCCTTCATTTATGCCAAAGCATTTAAAGTGTTTACTCTAAGCAAACCATTGTACTAGACTCTGTGAGGATAGAAAAACTGCCCTCCTGAAACTTACAGTCCAAGGAACAAGGCCTGAGATCTATACGAATTGGTATTAAGCCAAACACACCTTAGTAATTATTATTGAGAGAGCCTACAAAGAGTACAAAGAATAACTACAAAGAATATCAATTTTATAAAGAGAAACTATAGCTTTAAATCACTTAATGATGCATAAGTATTTTTAAGCAGTTGTTAGGCTGAAGAGTGTTTGGATGTTTGTAGATGCCGATGAAAAACAATGATAGAGGCTGGAAAAGAGTGTGTTTGTGGGACAATTTGTTAGGAAACGTCAGAGGATTTAATGAGAATATATATTGAAGAGTTTAATAAATTAAGAGATTATTTTTGCTTGTTTTACTATTGTTTATTAGCGCACTAATAAATAAAGACGTAAGTAGTACACAACATATAACCAATCCACTGAGAAACTCCTATTCCATACCTTACAATTAACAGCTTAGGGTAGCTTACTACAGGTTTTCACATGTCATGATTCAAACCTCTCACCTTGGCACAGTAAAGTAGATTGGCATATAAAATAAAATACATATCAACTCATTTCCTATATGGTGTCTGATAGCCGTGTGTCTATATATATATATATATATATATATATATATATATAGTGACAGTCTCTAAAAACTGTTAAATATCACTGTGCCCTCCCAAGAAGGTAAAAGAAATTCCATTTTTTGAGCCAAAAAATGTGTGGTCTTATAAGGACTTTACATAAATGGCCATGTTTATAACCTGTACAAAATTAAGCTATCTTAAATTTACAGACTACGGACAACTGAACCCAAATGCCTATTCTTTGTACTGCATTTCGGCTAATATTTCAGAACTAATGGCAGTTTTAAAAGTTGCTATTATCAATTCTGTATACTGTAGGAAGATACGTTAGGTTACAACAAAATCTTAGGAAATAAGACTGAATAAAATCTGTTATAGAAATACTCTACTCTTTACCAACTTCCACCCTTCCCCACCCCTTCAAAGTCACAAGTAGCTCTTTTTGACAGACAAACAATGTAAAAATTGTGAAAACCCAATTGATGTACCATATCTCTTAGTTCACTGTCTGGCCATTCTATCACGTTCTGCTGTGTTAGTCATATACTCAGTGGCAATACGGTCTGTAAGAAGGGAGAAGATAAAAAGGAAAACTTTAGAAAAGGTAGTGCTGCACCCCAATTATCTTATTAATATGTCCAAGCAAATAACTCCTTGACTGTTAATATTACAGTGATAGATTATTGTCCCACATATAACCTTTGGAAGGTTGAAAGGGATATTCTGGTATAAAAGTGATATCAAGGAAGAATATACCACCCTCAAATACGGATCCTGGGGGCCACAGAATGGTGGATCTCCATTCATAGATGTTACCACCATTGGAACTAGCACTCCAGTTAGGTGGAGGATCTAAAATGTGTCTGCCAGTTCCTTCTGAATCCTATTAGCCCTGGTAGTGAGGAGTTTGGAATTTTTGGTCATACTAACTTTACTCTCCTTCTTCTTGGGGGTGTTTGTTTCTTTCTTGGTTTGCAGGTTGGAGGACAAAGATGACGAGGAGCTGGAGCTGTCCTTCCAAACGTCATCCAACATAGCACCCCCCCCCCCAATAAACAGCCCATCTCTTTGTGTCTGACTCCTTTGTGCCACTGTTCTTGTGGAAGACTGCTGCTCCTGGGGCTGGGCGTGGCCTTTCAGTTGCTGGGAGAGGAGCAGAAGTCAAACTGAGTGATTCTTGAGTAAATATCACTTCATAATATTAAAGCAAGAAAATATTATTTTAAGTTACATGAGAGATAGTCATGCGCTATCACTAAACGAGTAAGTTTTCACTGTGGTTTGAGGATCAGGAAATCTAGTATTTTATTTAATAAACAAATGCTGAAATATAAAAATACTTACCATAAAAATTATTGTTTTTTGCTAATTTCAACAAGTGCAAGTATTTTGATAAAAAATATGTCAGAAAAAAAGATATTTTTGAGACATGTAAAATAGTAAACTGTAAATAAAATTATAATGTAGTGTACAAATAAAATGTAAATTACAAATAAACATTCTGTCAATTCTAAATACAGTCTTGAGATTTTCTTGTAAGAAGAAATGTCTCAGAATGATAGTCACAAAAGGTAAATATCTTTCAGTAAAGCTTTTTATTCAAATTTTTTGAAAATAGTAAATATATATAATTAGCTACATTGATTTAATCAGAGTGGTGACTGCCACTGATAATACTGAAAGTGTTTGCAATTATTTATGAATTGTAACAAACTATTATCAACTATAGAAAAAGCTATAATCCCTAAAGTCTTTAGCATGTCATTTAACACTGCATGATTTTTGGATAAGTTCAGTGATGACTCTAGCCTCACAGAGATGACAAACTGAGAAAAAAAAAGACATCAACTAATTTCCAACATCTCAGATAATCCCTAAAGAGCATTAGTAAAATTGAGTGTTTTCTAAGCACTGTCACCAAATGCACAATTTAGGAAGATGGAACTGAGAACTGACAGTCAATTAGAACCTTAAGGACACTATGATATGATACAACTGCTGATTATAGGGGGGCTTGACACTAATGTGGAGTAAGTGGTTGATATCAAACTATGATGGAATGACAACTGTTAAATATTATCAAAGAAAGTGTCTCTTTTCAAGGAAGACTACACTGAAAAAATAAATTTAGCTCAGTCTTTAATTTTTGTCAGTACATTTGGAAAAAAAAGATACTGAGAATTCTTTAAAGCATAGAGCTGTGTAGGACATATATTAACTATGTGATTGGGCAGAGAAGTTAGAAAATTTGGTACCTCCAATGATATCAGTTCTATTTGCCCAAAGAAAATTTTACTCATAGTCTTTTAAAGCATTATAAAAGATCAAAATTGAGCTGAATACGGTGGTGTATCAAAAAAAAAAAAAAAAAGAGAGAGAGTAAATATTATATTAGCTTATTTGAAGGCAGTAGAGGCTTTAGGGAAAAACAAAGTGCTAGTAATATTTTAACTATAATATCAGAGAAAACAATAGTAGTCTCAAATAAGTACAGGACATGTCTTTGGATGAGTGATTGAAAGGGACTTTTAAAAAAATAATGAAAGAGAGGCTCCTGGGTAGTTCAGTCAGTTAAGCAGTTGACTCTTGGTTTCTGCTCAGGTCATGATCTCACAGTTCATGTGCTCAAGCTCACATCTGGCTCTGTACTGATGGCTGCAGAGCTGCAGAACCTGCTTGGGATACTCTCTCTCTTCCTTTCTCTCTACTCCTCCCCAACTCAGTCTCCATCTGTCTCTCTCAAAATAAATTAATAAACTTTTTTTTTTTTTTAAATGAGGGGCACCTGGGTGGCTCAATCTGTTGAGTGTATCACTTTGGCTCAGGTCATGATCCCACGGTTCATGAGTTTGAGCCCCACATGAGGCTTGCTTCTGTCAGCGTGGAGCCCACTTCAGAACCTCTTGTCCCTCTCTCTTTTCCCCTGCTTGCACTTTCTCTCTCAAAAATAAACATTTAAAAAAATAATGAAAAATACTGTCTCAGTGATGGTGTTTACTCTCTAAACTAGAACATATTAATATGTTCCATCTATAATTACAGGTGGTAATACATGAACTGTCACTTGAAGAAAAAGTGGGACAGTCAACATACAATGACATTGAATTTAGGAAATTCTACGCAGAGAAAACAGCATTTACAAAGACAAGAAGATATGGAATAAGTGAGTATATTTTGGAGGAGTTAGAATATAGGATGAGAGAATTGGGGATCAAACTAAGGTTGAAATGTAAGCTAAGTAGTCTAGGAACTCACCATAGTGGATTTTGTTTTTATATATCAGATATAATACAATTTTTCTTAAATAGTATCAAGAAAAAATAAATTTTATGAGGTATTTTTCATAATAATAATTGCAATATAGAAATATACTTCAAGAAGATTTGGATTGAAGAAACCCTACAAATAAAAAGATCAGTTAAAAGGAGAGTTTATCATTCATGTTATAAAGATACACTAGTGAACACTATAATACTATAAACAGGAGAAAAAGAATGCATTTATGAGCAATTTTGGATGACTCATTATCCAATTGTTGATATATTAAGGGTAAAGAAGCATAATTACTACAATTTTTTCAAATGTGTATGATTTTTAAGTAATATAGTTGAAGAAAAAATATAAAATATAAAATTTTAAAAGGAACAATGATTTCAGTATTGATAAGGTTTAAGTTGCCAGTGGGATATCCAGTTGGAGATAATAAGTAAATAATAAATGTTTTAGAAGAAAGTTCATGATAAAAAAAAGCTTTGATGGTCATTATTATGTTTGTGTATTTTGAAATTTTTTGTTTAACTTTTGCTGTGTAACAAACTATTCTAAACCTTTGTGGCTTAAAGTAATTTAAATAGTTATTTAGCCATGTGTATTTGAGGGTTAGCAAAACACCTAGTTGGTTCTTACCGGGTCATTCTTACTAGTCTCAGCTGGGCTTGCTTCATGTATCTTGAGTCAGCTGGTAGATTGGTTATGGCTACCTCTTTAAAAAATGTCATTCACAAATGATACCTTGGAAAACTTGGGTTACAGCCCCATGGTCTCACCCTTCAGCATGCTAGCCTGTTTGTTTACCTGGTTTTAGAATTTCAACAGAGAGAGTGGGAATGTACAAAGCCTAAGCCTAAGAAGAAGCATACTACCACTTCCACTGCGTTTTATTTGTCAACAAGGCCAGACAAAATTCAGAAAGAGAAAAAGGGAATCCATTTCTTGGTGGTTAGAACTATTGCCAAGAAGGCAGGGAACAGTATGGGACAATATTGCATACATGTTCATACAAAACAAAACAAGTTCAGTAATCTTTAAAAACAAAACAAGAAAAGGAACTTTTGATGCCATGTAGAAGGTTGAAACAATGAAGGAGATTGACTGAAAATAGAAAAGGTCAGATGCATAGTGAGAAAATGATAAGAGAGCTTTTTTAAAAAAAAATTGAAACTAAAAATACTCTAAGGTAATTTTAAAAATTCTTATTTTAGTATTTATGTTGTTTCCATTATCTATATGTTAGTGGTGAGAAAACTAAAAATTTTGAAGAAAAATAGACATGACTTGTGAACAACCTCTATGTACTGGAACTCATTCTTGTGCAATGCCATGCTTTTTCATGTTGTCTCCTTTCTTTTTTTCTTTCTTTTTCTATTTTAGTGTTGTGATAATCCAACTACTTTGTTAAATTCTTGTCAGTTGTCTCATGAAACACCAGTTTTATTTCTGATTCATAAACTTCTTATTATATAGCCCTTTTATCCATGGCTTTAAAAATTCTAATTGAATAGATTTTATGTTTCAGAGAAATTGAGGTTTACAGAAAAAATTAGTGAAAATAGAAATTTCTCATATACCCTCCTTCCTTCCATACACAGTTGCTTTTATTATTAATATCTTGCATTAATTAGTGTGGTATATTTCCACAACTGATGAGCCAATAGTGATACTTTATTATTAACTAAAGTCCACATTTTACATTAATGTTAAGTCTTTGTATTCTCCATCTATATATATTTTTGACAGATGTGTAACATATATCCAACTTTACAGTATCTTACAGAATGGTTCCATTGCCTACAAATCCACTGTGCTCCACTTATTCATCCTTCCCTCTCTCCTTCCGAACTCCTGGTCAAACACTGATTCTTTTATTGTCTCATTAGTTTCACCTTTTCCAGATAATCACATAGTTGGAATTATAGAGTACATAACCTTTTCAAATTGGCCTCTTTTACTTAGCAATATGCATTTAAGGATCCTCCATATGTCTTTGTGACTTGATAGCTCATTTCTTTTTAGTGTTGAATAATATGGCATTGTCTGAATGAATCACAGCTTATTTATCTATTCACCTACTGAAGCATATATTTGGTTGCTTCCAAATATTGGGAATTATGAATAAAGCTGCTACAAACACTCATGTGCAACTTTTTTCTTGTACATAGTTTTCAGTTCATTTGTGCAAATATCATGGCACGTGATTGTTGGATCATAAATAGGGGTATGTTTAGTTTTGAAAGAAATTGACAAGGTGTCTTCCACATTATTAATGTATTCATTGAATAAATACCTAATAGTACAGTTTCTGGATCATAGGGTAGTTCTGTTTTTAACTGTTTGAGGAACCTCCATACTGTTTTCCAGAGTGGCTGCACCAGTTTGCATTCTCACCAACTGCGCAAAGAGGGTTCCCCTTTCTCCACATCCTTGCCAGTACCTATTCTTTCTTGTGTTGTTGATTTTAGCCATTCTGACAGGTGGGAGATGATATCTCATTATAGTTTTGATTTGTAGTTCCCTGACAATCAGTGATGTTGAGCATCTATTCAGGTGTTGGTTGACCATCCAAATATCTTCTTTGGAAAAATGTCTATTTATGTCTTCTGCCCATTTTTAATCAGATTATCATTTTTTGGGTGTTGTTAAGTTCTTTATACATTTTGTATACTATTCTTGATGATGTCCCAATAGATTATTTTTACTTTTCTCTTCCTTAACGTGTCTAGTAAGAAGTTACCATAACTAAGGTCAAAGAGGTTACTGTCTGAGTTCTCCCGTAGGATTTTGATGGATTCCTGTCTCACATTTATTTTTTGTATAATGTTTTTTATTTTTTATTTTTGAGACAGAGAATGAGCGGGGAGGGGCAGAGAGATAGGGAGACACAGAATCCGAAGCAGGCTCCAGGCTCTGAGTTGTCAGCACAGAGCCCGATGCAGGGCTTGAACCCACGAACGTGAGATCATGACCTGAGCCGAAGTTGGAGGCTTACCGACTGAGCCCCCCAGGTGCCTCTCCTGTCTCACATTTAAGTCTTTCATCCATTTTGAATTTATTTTGTGTACGGTGTAAAAAACTGGTCCAGTTTTATCCTTTTGCCTGTTGCTGTTCAGTTTTTCCAACACCTGCTGTTGAAGAGGCTGGTTTTTTTTTCCCATTGGATATTCTTTCCTGTTTTGTCAAAGATTAATTGCCCATGTAGTCGTGGATTCATTTCTGGTTTTTCTGTTCTGTTCTGTTGACCTATGTGCCAGTACCATATTGTTCTGTTCTGTATAGCTTTGTAATATACTTGAAATCTGGAATTATGATGCCTCCAGCTTTGCTTTTCTTTTTCAGGCCT
>CM053567.1:62807896-62910746 GCA_028646485.1 Cryptoprocta ferox
AGGCCTGAAAAAGAAAAGCAAAGCTGGAGGCATCATAATTCCAGATTTCAAGTATATTACAAAGCTATACAGAACAGAACAATATGGTACTGGCACATAGGTCAACAGAACAGAACAGAAAAACCAGAAATGAATCCACGACTACATGGGCAATTAATCTTTGACAAAACAGGAAAGAATATCCAATGGGAAAAAAAAAAACCAGCCTCTTCAACAGCAGGTGTTGGAAAAACTGAACAGCAACAGGCAAAAGGATAAAACTGGACCAGTTTTTTACACCGTACACAAAATAAATTCAAAATGGATGAAAGACTTAAATGTGAGACAGGAGAGGCACCTGGGGGGCTCAGTCGGTAAGCCTCCAACTTCGGCTCAGGTCATGATCTCACGTTCGTGGGTTCAAGCCCTGTCAGTGCAGAGCTCAACACGAGGCTTGAACCTAGGACATATGAGATCATGACCTGAGCTGTAGTCAAGAGTCAACGCCCAACTGACTGAGCCACCCAAGTGCTCTCATCCATGCCATTTTTAATGAAACTAAAAAATATAATGGATTCCAAGAGATATCGTTATTTTTCGTAGCATGTAGAAAAAATATTATAAAAAGCACCCAATGAAATTGTGGCATGTTTCCCATTCTAAAAAGCGTTTCCATTTTGTAAATATTAAAATGTGAGTGACTCCCAAACTCAATAAGTGTGTTATAATTTTACCTTATGTTTTATTTTTCTAGATAAATCTCCACTGCCATTTTCATTATAAAATACATATTCGTTTTATGAACAAACTCACCCCAAATCACCTTTTCAAAGTTATAATTAGTTTACAATAACAAAATGTCCTCTACATCTGTTAATTTCCCTTAAACTTCTCTCAATATATCTATAAAACAGTTTTTCTATGCATTAAATAGCTGGAAATACAGATCGACTTAGAATATTACCAAAAGAAATTAATAAGAAAATTATTATCTTAAATAATTATTATAATTTCAGGTATGTGTTTAAGATGTACATATAGGGTTCATACACTTCTTTAAATGATATGATTTTTTTATAATGAATATTATTATGCCAACTATTTTGAAAATTATAGAGGCCAGTTTGAGATAGTAATAGAAACCCATTTGTTATATTTCTTAGTAATAAATTGGATACTATTTTCAGAAAGTAATTTATGAAGTTTTTTTGTATTACATAGTGTGATCCACACTATGCCAATTTACGTAATCCTATTAATTATTTTCCTGCTTACAAATACATGAGAGCTGAATTCTGTCTGCAATATAATAAGTAAACTGTTCTAGAGAAAATGAAGCACACAAATTTCATATAAATCAATTATATTTAAATTATATTTTTAAAATATGTCAAGATAAAAGAGGCTTTCAAATATAGAACTTTTAAAAATCTAAAAAAGATACTTTTCTTTTCTTGTAAATACTTTTATCATCTATGCCATTTTTTTAATTAAAAAAATTATGTTTATTTTTTGAGAGAAAGAGAGTTCAAGCAGGGGAGGGACAGAGAGAGTGAGAGAAAATCCCAACCAGGCTCCATCCTGTCAATGCAGAGCTCAACACGGGGCTTGAACCTAGGACATATGAGATCATGACCTGAGCTGTAGTCAAGAGTCAATGCCCAACTGACTGAGCCACCCAAGTGCTCTCATCCATGCCATTTTTAATGAAACTAAAAAATATAATGGATTCCAAGAGATATCGTTATTTTTCGTAGCATGTAGAAAAAATATTATAAAAAGCACCCAATGAAATTGTGGCATGTTTCCCATTCTAAAAAGCGTTTCCATTTTGTAAATATTAAAATGTGAGTGACTCCCAAACTCAATAAGTGTGTTATAATTTTATTGTTTGGTATAATAACAAATAATAATATTAGAGGATATATATCCACAACTTTATATAAATATTTCCTTAATTTTTCCAAGGGTATGCTATATAAATGTTCATGAAGTGATATGAACATCTGGACATTTACAAGAATGAAAAGTATTTTAAAAACATCTCTATTTGGATAATGTTCTGGTAACTGCTTGTTAAACCGTCTTCATCTCTCTTGGAGAAATTTTGTATTTAATATATGCTTCATATTTCATTTAGTATTTAAAAAACATAGAATTAGTCATTTAATAGTAATTACCTGTATTTAGCATATACACAAAATGGAAAATCTAATATACTCAGCCTGATGTATGATTTGACTGAATTTAATAACTGATTTTTCATTTCATTATAGTCTGTTGTTAAAGTGACACCAACTAGTTTTTTCCTCTCCTACTCACCTTGCAATTTAATAAAGTAAAATATTTTTCAAAAAAAACAGAACATCCTTGAATAATGATACTTCTTTATTTTAATTACTATAGGCATGGAATCCCTTTGAAGTTAACAGCAAAAGACTATATTTCTGATGTTCTTTTTAGTCTGGCAATTACTGTATCATTGAATAAATCTAGTTATAATATTTGCTGAGAGAAAATGGAACTATAATGAGGAAATGGAACAAAAATAGTATTTGATCATCCATCGGCATGTCAGCAAGCCACTCTTTGACGGAAGACCCTTCGTTAGCATCTATATTGCAGTTATTATCTACTATAGAGATAAAAATACACACAAGTTTATACCTCAGCCAGTTCTAGGAAAAAGATAAACAAGTCTTTTTGCCTTCATGCCAATTTTGTTTTTACATTCCTTAATAAATCTATCACTTAATAAGTTTAATGTTCTTGAATTAACTATTTAAATACTTTTTTTTCTCCTGAAGGGAGAGTGAAGTAAAGCAAAGCAGATGAAATATAAACTTTCCTTAGAGCTTTTACCCCAAAACACAAGACTCCAAATGCATGAAAATCCCCTGGATTTGTCAAATGGCCTAGAATTCTGCCATACTAGGTTTAAATAACTTACTTTTATATATTTCCAGCTATACATTTTTTAAAAAAATTGTCCATCAGGAGAGTTGTATTCACTTTATTTGTTTTCCCTTGGAGTCTTAGAGAATTCACTATTAACTGTTGGTTATTTAATTCCCTAGAAACAATTAGGTCTGCTATAGAATAATGCAGATAAATAGATAGATGATAGATAAATAGATCGATAGATAATAGACAAAAACACTAACCATAATGGGTGAAATGACAAATTAGGTTATGTTAAAATTAAGAACTTCTGACAAATGATTGATAGATACATACATACATACAATGAAACATGGATAGATAGTGAAAGGAATCTATTCAAGGCACCCCCTCCACCCTCACCAGTCAAGTTTACAGGCAAAACTCACAGGTGTCTGCACTTGGCCCTAAGCCCTTGCTTTTCTAGGTCATAGGGCCCTATATTCTCAGAAAATAGACCACAACTACCAAATGTATTCTCTAACTTGAGCACAACCCACATCTCAGAGGAACCCTGGATAGAGCCCTTTGAGTACTTGCCACCTCCTGCCCTACCTGGCCAAGAATCCACCTGCTCCCCACACCTTCTATGGTCACGGCAACAAAAAAAAAGTTACAAACAGAGAGGGAGGGAAGCAAACTACAAGAGACTTCTAAATACAGAGAACAAACTGAGGGTTGATGGGGGGTGGGGGAGAGGGGAAAGTGGGTGATGGGCATTGAGGGAACTTGGGATGAGCACTGGGTGTTGTATGGAAACCATTCTGACAATAAATTATATTTAAAAAAAAAACTAAAACAAAAACAAACTAACTAACTAACAAACAAACTCTTAAAAGGCCCAGACAGACAGACAGACAGAAGCTTGACTGGCTAGCCTCTCTCTCCTCCCTCGGAGAGTGAATAAACTCTGTCCTGTTTATTGCTCTACTCTTTGTGCAGTTATTTGCCACCCATGTCACTGGCCACCCTTACAGACAAATAAGCAAGTACAAAAACCATCATTAAACTATCATAAAACTTTTGTGAAATACCCAAGCAGTTAGCATAGATCTTAAGTCCATTCATTTAAACACTGCATTGGAACAGGAAGTAAAAGGAGCATTGAGTTTACCAGTTGCCCTGAAGTAGGTAATGATCAAAGGTAACAGGCCATTTTTACCACATACACAGACAAATAATTATTTTTTATTATTGCCAGATAAGAAGTTAAAAACAAAGTGTTTAATATAAAAGTATAAGATTTACCCATGTTATTAACCATATGTTCCTGGCTCATTCATTTTCATCAATGTATAATATTTTACTTTGTGAATAAATCTAATTTTGTATTTCCATTTTCCTTAAAAAGTGCAATATAAAAAAGTGTTTAATATAAAAATGCTATATACTTCAGTTAAGTCGCTGACATAAATAAATATCTGTGAGAAAAATTGAAATGTAGCTTTAATGTTTAAAGATCTTAAGAAAGGAATGCTAGCTAGTAGGAAAACGTTTTCCCACTAAATCTATCACTTGAGGAGAGCAAACCTTGATCTTACCTGCTTGGCAGCCCCTAAAACTATGACAGAAAAACACTGACAGGAAATATACCTCAAGTGTACAACAAGTAACGCACCTTTCTATCTTATAAAAATGGTATGAGATATTTTTCTCCAGGTACCTGGAGAGAGATGAGCTCACTGGTTACTTATTTAAACACACATACACATAGAAACACAACACAAATGCCACCTTTATTTTCTGTTTTACTATAATAACTATGTATGTTTGTTTCCTATAAAAAGGAAAGTTTTTCTTACAATAATAATTACATGTATACATAGTATTTTATGACATATACTATATATATATTTTATATATAATCTAGTAGAATATCTCTGTAGCAGCCACCAAACATACCAGATGGTCCAAAAATATGCCTTAGACAAGAAGGATACCTCTTCAATTTTCCTAACAGTACAAATGGAGAAGAATTCTATGCAGATGAGTAAAATTATTAGTTAGAGAAAGGATATTTTATGGAATTTCTCACAGGTTTTTGTCAGTTCATGATTCTTGCTGCCAGGTGCCTTCTGAGTCTTCATAGTCAGTTTCTGTAGGATGGATTTTGTGGGATGTAAACAGCAGCATATGCTACTTTGACATTAATAAAATGTTACATTAATAAAAAACACAGTGTTTTCCAAGGAAGGTTGAAGGTCCAGTTGTTCTGGAAGGCAATATTCAGTTTTATCATTAAGAATCATGAGATATCACTGTATACCCACTAACATACATAAATTATAAGTATTGGAAACACCAAGCATTTGCAAGAACGTAGAGTAACTGCAACTCTTATCAATCACTAGTGGTTATGGAAAATGCTACAACCTTTTTGGAAAAGATATGGACATTTCTTGTAAAGTTAAAAATACACTTACCACACCACACAACACTTATACTCCTGGTTATGTATTCAACCATAATGAAAACATATGTCCATGCAACAGCTTGTATATACAGAATATTCATAGAAAATCTGTTCATCATAGCCAAACCTGGACACAGACAATAAATTGTAAATGGGCTAATCATAGTTATGCAAAGGACTACTACTCAGCATAGAAGGGATTAAACTACTGATATATACTACATGGATGATTTTTATTTCTCTTTCTATGTGGAAAAAAAATATGTACACCAAACAACAGTGTCCTGATGGCCTCAGCATGACCAGATTGTGGTTGTTGAATGAGATATATCACAAGGGAAGGGTGCCTGGGTGGCTCATTCAGTTAAGGATTCAAGTCCTGGTTTTGACTCAGGTCATGATCTCAGAGTTTCATAAGTTCAAGCTCCATGCCAGCTCTGTTCTGGCAGTGGGGAGCCTGCTTGGGATTCTCTCTCTTTCTCTCTCTCTCTCTCTCTCTCTCTTTCTTTCCTTCTCCCCCACTCATGGTATCTCTGTCTCTTTCAAATAAATAAATAAAACTTAAAAAGAAAAAGAAAAGTATCACAAGGGAAAACTTTGGAGTCTTGTAATATAGTATGTTTCAATAGGGATGTAGGCGATATGGGTGAATTTGCTTGTCAAATCTAAAAAATTCTATGAGTAGAACTTATGCTTCTCACTATATATGCATTTTACTTAAAATAAAGAACTGTCAACAAAAATTATCCAGGCTAATGCAGTTTTTCTCCCCACTCTACTCAGTAGTTTAAGTAATGGAGCATTAAAAGCAAAAACCAAAGTTAATTCAAAATTAGAGTTTGTCAAAGGGAACAAGAAAAACAACAAGAGAAAGAAGTTGAAATTATTAGAGAGAGCATGATTGAAACAAGGGGCTATGGGGTTGACTGTAGAGGGAAGGAATTAACATTGGAAGGAAATCAATAGGCAAATGTAGAAGGGTCAATTCTGGTCAGAGCAATGATTTAGAAGAAGCCAAGCAAAATGCTGGAATCATAAGAAGTTGTAGTCAGAGTTAAAATTTCAACCTTAGGATTTCATATGATTCAACATTTATAAGCTTGACAAGGTCCAGGATCTAGAGTAGGTCCCTCCGTTGGACTGACATACCATGGTATATTAGTTTCCTCAGACTGCTGAAACAAGTATTCCAAATTGAGTGGCTGACAACCGTAGAAATTTATTATCTCTAGGTTTTGAGGAATTGAAGTTCAAAATCAAGATGTCAGCAGGGCCATGCTCCCCTGAAGGCACTAGGGATGGATTTCTATTAGGCCTTCGATCTTCTGTTAGCCCCAGGTATCTTTAGCTTGGGAATGGTATTCCCTCTGTGTCTTCACATTGTCTTCCTTCTGTGCCTGTCCCTCTCTTAACTGATATTCTCCAATAGTGCATGTTTCTGTGTTCAAGTTTCTTCTTTTGATAAAGACACAGTCGTATTGGGTTAGGGTGCAAACTAACAACTTCGTGCTGTCTAGTTACATCTGCTATGACTCTGTTTCCAAATAAGATCACATTCAGAAGTTTGGGGAGTTAGGATTTCAACATATAAATGGGGGCTGGCACAATTTAACATGAAACACAGGTTTAGGAAGCTGGAATAGTAAAGGAAACCAGAATTTAGTGATGACTATTGAGAATGATGAGGTAGGGATGATAAGGTTATACAACATGAGCCAGAGGGGATCATAGCAGTCTGGACATTGCCTGGGGTCACAGCAGATTGCCATGGAGGAGTAGATGCATGGATGGCAGAGTCATACTTTTTCTAAGGGAAAATCATGTTGACCTTCTGGGCAGGCTTGGAGACCTTACGTGCAGGATGTGAGAAGCATCAAATGGTTGTGAAGGTGGTACAGTGAGGAGGCTGAGTGGACCAAGGTCAGACGGAGCAGCTCTGCAATGGGAATACAGGTGTGAGTGCTCCAGGCAATGAGGCGGGGTTAGTCCCCCCTCTGAACTGCACACCTCATCACTCGTTGCCCTTACCATATTTACTTAAAATGACATTACATTTTATGTTCTTTGGCACTTAGGAGGAAAAGACCAACTTCTTTTCCCTAAAGGGTTTTACAATAGCTATTTCCTCTGTTTAAAACATGATATTTGCATGGCTGGGTCATTAATATCATCCATTTTGTAGCTTAAATGTCACGAGCTAAGAGAAGCCTTACTTTTCCATACATTTGACTAATAAATGGCTATATGGTATATATCTATCACATCTTATCATATTTTAACTATTTGCATAGAAGTATCACTCTCTGATAAATTTCTAATTTATTTTACTTTTTATCTACCTTTTATACCACACTGTAATGAAATGACAGAAAAAAACCCAGAAAACAAAAAACTTAATTCTCTCGATCATTTCTGTTTTCCCAGCAACTAGAGCAGAGGTTGGCACAAGGAAGGTCTTGATAAATACTTGTTGAATGAAACATGATGTCTATTTGGTTTATCATAATGTTTCTAGCACATAGCACAGAACTTGCCATATAGTAAGTGCTTCACAAATCATTCTGAATGCATTAATTAATAAATAGATGAGTGACCAACTGTAGAAACCTTTCAATAATAACCAGAGATGACAACACATTGGGAGATATGATAAAATTTTGCAGCTGAAGGTTTTTGGAATGAATTACTTCCACCCAAATGCCAGAAGATGTAGCAAGTGTGGTGGGGGAGGTAGCAGCCCCCGGAAATAGTCCAAATCTTCACAACCAGTGAATATGTTATGTTCAAGTTCAGAAGGACTGTGTAAAGGTGATTAAATTAAGGGCCTTGAAATGGGGAGATTATATCAAGGAAATCTGTGGTGGGCCCGATACAACCACAAAGGTTGTTATTAAAAGGACAGCAAGGCAATCGGTGTTAGAGAGAATGTGATGCAGTGACAGAAGAGAGGGAGGCAAGCGAGGAACAAGGAATTCCCCACTGCTCACTTGGAAGATGGAGGAAGGGGCTGCAAACCAAAAAATATAGGAAGCCTTTAATATGTGGGGAGTACAAGAAATAGACTCTCCCTCAATGTGTTCAGAAGGAATTCTGCCCTGGTGAGCCCATTTTAAATTTACAACCTCCAGAGCTGAAAGAGAATAAATGTGTGCATTTTAAGCCAATAAATTTGTCATAATTTGTTACAGTAGCAGTAGGAACCTAATAAAATGATGAGGGATGAAGATGGAAAAGTCTGATTCGTGAATTCACTGAACATCTGAAGTGATCCTTGGATGATAAACTTGATTTGCCACATCACATTTTTAATGCAATTACTATTCCATAACATATAACTGAATATTTTTGTATGTATATATATATTTTATACAGCATTCTTACAGGATACTACTACATGGAGTAGAAAGAAACTGTTATTACCTAATTATAATGTATTTGTATCTGAACTAATATTTTAAAAGTCAGAATGGCTTCCTTCTTTAGCCTTCTTTAGCCTTATAAGAAGACTATTATTCTTTAGCCTTCTTTAGCCTTTAGCCTTCTTTAGCCTTCTTTAGCCTTATAATAAGGCAATTATTAGCCTTATTAATTGCCCTTCTTATTTACTATCCTTTAGACTACATGTAAATTCTATGACTTACAAAAACAAGAGTCTAACACATGGAATGCTTTAATGTAGCCTCCAAATAGGCTAAATCTAAGTCATCAAATGGAAATTAAGCACCAGAATTTTACAATTCAGGGAAACTTTTAATGTGGTCACTACTCAAGTTATTAGCAACAGCCAAATCACCTGGGTACCTACTAGAAATATAGGATCTTACTCCATCCAATCATATGAAATCATAATTTGCATTTTAATATCACTCACAGGTAATCTGCATGCACATTAAGATTTGGAAAGCACTGGCTTGTTTTCTCTGATCAAATTTTTTTGTTTTGCAATTGAAAAACATTTTCTTTTTTTAAATGTTTATTTATTTATGAGAGAGAGAAAAAGAAAGTGGGGGAAGGGCAGAAAGAGAAGAAGAGAGAGATAATCCCAAGCAAGCTCTGCACTAACAAAACTCACCAATCATGTGATGATGACTTGAGCTGGGTGACTGAGCTACTCAGGCACCCCAGGAACTTATTTTCTAAGAAATTAAAAATCAGCATTAGGAGAAGAACTCAAATTCCACACTTTTCAAGGAAGAATTCTTTCTGCTGGGACATTTAGGGTGGTGGTGATGTGCTGTAATCTTAAAAACACTATTTTTAAGTAGTTTCTTCTTTTCCAGGATATAATTAACACACATCTTGCTGTAACTCTAGAGACACATGGAGGTCATCACTGCTGTCAAGGCAATACTATCACTTTATATGACTACATGTGAAATATATAATTCTCAAAAATGAAACTACCAACTACTAATTTTGACTGAACAGTTTTTCTTTTTAAGTATGATGACCACTGGGGTTTAGGCGTGGTAGTAGAAGACATGCTATTGGATGTATGAGAATTTTCTTTACTGCAAAGTGGTGGTGGAAATGTCCATAATAGAAGGAAAATAATTCCATTAAATTGAGGAAGTCAACAATATCCTGAGTATTAACAAGAAATTCAAACAAAAAATCCATATAAAACCCATGTAAAAATGAGAACACATGATGAAAAGTGCTGATTTGATGAATGTATTGAATTATAAATTAAATTATACTTTCTTGACCACTAGTTTTGCTGATTTAAAAAAAATACTACAGAGACGGATTAAATCATTACATAAATTATTGAATAAGATCGCCACATATTTCATTTACAATAGATGCCTTAAATTTTTAAAAGAAAGATAAGAAATAAAGTTATTTAAAAGGAGATCACTTAAATATAAGTGATAACAATTTCAATCTAAATAGCATCCTCTAGCATATTTATTATAATAAGTCAACTGGTGAGACAGATGACACAAAGTTTAAAATCAGAACACAGCCAAAGAGAAAATATATAACAATTTAAATGGAGGCTTAAACAACAGATTTATAAGAGAGATTCCTTTTTTATTATAACTATCTTGTCTATGTCTTTTTTATGTATTGTCAAACTGTGCTATTTTTATGAGGTTTTTTTTTTCAGGACAAAATAACTTATTTATTTTAAGCAACCTAAGACCTAATTTTATTTATAGTATTCTAGTTCACTGATATTGGAAGTTCTTTGGTAAACTTAAAAGGCATTCACTCATATTTTACAGCTTTATAGATACTGACCACAATTATTTTTTAATCTTTAACCTTCTCTCCTAACCTGTTAAATTTTTCATATAAGTATTTACCACATACTATGTCATTCTTTAAGAGTTACAATGAACGGAATCACATTTTCAAGATATGAACATATTCAAGGATATTTCATTATTTTCTTTATTGTTTAAGGTATTGGGGAAATATCCATTACATTTAAAATTGAAATACTAATGAGATGCATCACAAGTTATCAAGTGTGCTTGCTTTCCATAAAGTAAAACCAAAAGAAAATAGTTAGATTGATTTTTTTCACATTTAGCATGAGACATGAGACACAAATTATTAAACTCAATAATGAGAGAAGACCCATATGTTAAACAATATTAATGTGCACAGGATATAGACTGTTCATAGATAAGTGATAGATAAATAGTACTATAGAGGAGAAAAATAAATAGATGACTGACAGGCTTATTTAACATTCAGCAAATAACTTGCTATTTTGAATAAAACTGTCATTAGATTATAAGACATTTATTTAGAATAGTAATAAGCCCTATAAACCTAGGTGCAGTGTGAGGTATAGTTGCTTATATCAAAAAATGAACCGACTCCACTACTAAGTAGCTATGTAAATACACTGAAGTCATTGAACTTCCAAATGCCTTTGTTCCCTTCCCAGGTAAAAGGTACATTCATGTAAGTTCACCTCCAGGGATAAAATTGAATGAATCTATTAATATTTAAACAATGGTTGCATAAATCTAACTATAAACATAATATGAAAATAATATGAGAACAAATCTGAGTGATATCTGCATTTCTCAGATATTTTCTACATAAGCATTACAAGGTTATCAGTATCACCCATGTATAAAATATGCATAGATCTACATTTAATTCAAAGATAGCCCCACCAAAATGTCAAATTAATCAATCAATTAATCTATCATGATTTTTTTCTCACCAAAATTTAATTCAATCATAGACACTTTCATTCCTTTCCAAGAGCAACTAATATATCTAAAATGAGAGGTATCTACTCATGGATTCAATATTATAATCTAAATATACAATAATATAGTTATTATAACTGTAATGATATAATTTGTAGACAATTACTAATTTATGATAATGTTACAATATGTAAAATATAAAAGAATTTGCATGTGCCTATAAATATTACTTAGGTAAATAATAAATATTCTACTGAGCATGACAAATCAAAAATTAAATTTTCTTATTTTGATAATGATTCATCTTCTAACAGCTATAGAGAAAACAAAGACTCTTGAGACTCTTGTCTGAACAAATCTTGGTTCAGATGCTTTCAGTGAGAAGAATTAAACATCATCATTTCCTCTCCCCTTTTGTCTGCATATATATGAGTTATTTATGTGTGACCAACAGCAGAATCTTTCTTTTTCAGCTTTATTGAGATATAATTGACATAATTTTTGTAAGTTTAAGGTATACAACATGTTAATTTGATACACTTATATATTACGTCATGATTACCCTGTAACATTGGCCAATACCTCCTTAATTATCTCCATCACTTATTATCAATTATCTCCATCACTTAATTATCATTTCTTCTTTGTGGTGAGAATATTTAAGATCTACTTTCTTAGCAACTTGTAAGTGAATAATACAGAATTGTTAACTGTAATCACATTACTGTTCATTAGATCCTTAGAACTTAGTCTAACTACAAGTTTGTACCCATTGACCACGATCTCCCCATTTTCCGCACCCCCATTCAACCCCCCATTTTTACAAGTTCAGCCTTTTTAGATTTCCAACGTAAGTGATATTATATGGTACATGTCTTTCTCTGTCTGACTTACCTACTTAGAATAATGCACTCAAGTTCCATCCATGTTGTCGCAAATAGCAAGATTTCTTTCTAATGCCTGAATCTTATTCCATTATATGTATGTGTATACACACACACACACACACACACACACACACATCTTCTTTGTCCATTCTATCCATTGATGGACATGAGTTATTTTCCATAAGTAGTATAGTTTGAAATCAGGAAGTATGATGCCACCAGTTTTGTTTTTTCTCAGGATTCCTTTGGCTACTTGTGGTCTTTTGTGGTTCAAAACAAATTTTAGGAATTTTTTCTCTGCTTCTATGAAAAATACCATTGGAATTTTAAAAATATTTTTTAAAGTTTATTTATTAATTTTGAGAGAGAGAGAGAGAGAGAGAGAGAGAGAGAGAGAGAGAGAGAGAGAACAAGTGGGGGTGGGGCAGAGAAAGAGGGAGAGAATCCCAAGGAGAATCTCACTGTCAGCACACAGCCTGGCATGGTGCTCAATCCCACAAACCGTGAGCTCACGTCCTGAGCTGAAATCAAGAGTCGAATGTTCAACCAGCTGAACCACCCAGGCACCCTGCCATTAGAAATTAATGGGATTGAATTCAATCTATAGGTGATTTGGTGTAATATGGACATTTTAACATTAATTCTTTTGATCTATAAACACAGGTTATCTTTCTAGTTTGTGTTTTCTTCAACTTTTTTCGTCACTCTCTTATTAGTGTCAATTTTACAGATTTTTCAGTTCCTTGTTTAAATTTATTTCTAAATCTTTTACTGTTTTAAACGCTATTGTGAATGGGATTATTATATTTCTTTTTCAGATATATCATTGTCAGTGTTTAGAAACACAATTGATTTGTATATGTTGACTTTCTTTCCTGTAACCTTACTGAGTTCATTGATTTGTTCTAACAGTTTTTTGTTTTGGCTTGTGGTCATTTTCTGTTGACAACACACCAAATAAATACACGGAGTACTAAGGGAATGTAAGGAAGTGGAGGTCATCTCTCTCTGCCCCCCCATCTATAAGTCTGGATTCAGTCTTCATGGAGAAATGACAAAAACTGAGGTTGTAGAAGTTATCCTCAATATGAAGCTGAACAAAAGCAATGCCAGTGATAAAATATGAACAGGGAATAGGGTCACTTATCACAAAAACCTATGTGCACACAAATGGATATTCAGAGAGTTCCCAAGAAGAGCTCTGAGTCCACACAAGCATGATGAGCTCCATCTCCATGCAATGGTCAAGAATGTCCCCTAAGTAGTCTGTTGGTGTTGTTCTTCAGTGAGCGGCCTAGCATTGAGGAATGTGAAAAACCTGCTCCTCCTATAGATGTAAGATGCTCCTTTATTTTTTTTTATTGCTATAAAACAAATTACCACAAACTTAGCACCTTAGTACAAGACATATTTATGGCCTCGTAGTTTCTATGTACCATGAGTTAGATATGCTTTGGCTGGTTTTTCTGTTTCAGAGTCTCCCTAAGCTGCAATTGAGATGTAGTCGAGGTTGAGGGCTCACCAGGGGCTTCCAACCTCCTCCTGCAGGTTGTTGACAGAATTTACTGAGGTTCCCACTTTGCTTCTGCCTCTCAGCCAACATATGCCCTTACGTCCTAGTCTGTTTGCATTGTCTTACCTTATAGTTGGTTACAGGGCTATTTAAATCAGGGCTATTTGCTTCTTCAACTCCAGCAGAGGAATCAGTCTGACCTAGGGGAGACCAGTTCCTCTTTTAAGGGTTTTAATCCGATGAAGTGAGGCCTATACAGAATATTATCTCTTTTGAATAACTTAAAATCAACTGATTAAGTATTGTAAGTACGTTTGAAAAATTTTTTTCACCTTTTTAATATTTTACAGGCTAAAGCCAAATCAAGATTCCACCTGCATGCAAGGAGAAGGAATTGTACAAAAGTACACCTCACTGGAGAACATTCTGGTATGTGTCTGGTATACTACCTTTTGGGAATTTCCTGAAAAACAAGTGTGTGGAATGGGGGGAAAAGACAATATTTCTGGGAGTAGCGTTGATGAACTACAATAGAATATATTCAGATGGAAAAACTCTAAGCATTTTAACTGACTTGGAGCAATAAAATGTGTGTGTGTGTGTGTGTGCGTGTGTGTGTGATATGTGCATGCATGTATCTTCATTGGTATGTATGTATTGAAATATAAATTCTTATGAGCATTTTTACAATTTTGGAGACCAGGCTTCTTTGTTTAAGTCGTCCCTAAATTAGTGTAGGATGGACAGAAATTCTACTTTTCTAAAATTCTACTTTTCTCACTAAACAGAACAATTGTAACCTGAACAAATTTAAGATGCTTGATGCTGAGGCCAGTAGTTTTGGATGGCTCCAGAGAGTAGACCTTTTGCTAGTAATTGCAGAAACCATCCTCAAGGGTGATATTTTATTTTTCACTCCATCAGCAAGAATTACCCACCAGTCACAATCTGTGGATACATATGACTAGTCTAGCTTTATAATTGTTTGGGCTGAAGACTCCCAGGAAGGTATCTACTGAAAAAGATACAGGTTCAGAAAATCTAGATTAAATATTGACATAAGCATAACACAAAAGTTGAGAAATTCTTTGGAATGCAATGTTTTAAATGATAGTTGGTATAACTGAGTATATTATCAACTATTTGGACTCAACAAAGAGTCCAAACATAGTAATTCTCATTGGCTATCTTTTGTCTTATTTATTTATGAATAGAATAGACAAGATTATAGAGCAAAATTAATTTTCAGAATAATTTTCCAACTAAAGAGTTTATGTGATGGCTACAAAATTAAATTTAGGGTCTCTCTTCATATTTTATCCAAAATAAAATCTAAGCATGTCTAGATATCTTAACTGCAGTCCTTGGAGAAAAAGCTTACACTGTCTCTTCCCTTCTACAACAAATCATTTCACTGTGGTCACAGTGTATTTTAGGATTGTATCTACCTAAGGTAAGAAAGGTCAGGACTGTCTTCTTTTATGGCTGAGGAAATACTGATCAAGTGATTCGTATCTGGTAGCACAATTATGAAGCCAACTAAGAGTATACCTTGTAGCTGTGCCTGAATGGTTGCTGAGAATTTAATCTAACTTATTTTCATATAATAGGTGGGAAAGCTGAGAGCCAGAGGATCAAATTACTCACCTTACTTTAATATATAATTGGTAGTTTTGAGGAGACTAGAATAATTGTGTGCCGATGTTATCATCTATTAGTTGTCCGTGGTTATTTTTGTAGTGTTGCTTTCTATTACTACCCTAAATATCCTGGAGGGCAAGGACCATGATCTATGTTATGGGTATTTCAAATAACCTCTAACAATGTTTCACATAGATTCTCAACAGGTGATCATTGAAAAGGCAAATGAATAAGAAGGAAATAATTTAGTCTATAAAATAATGACAATAGAATCAACACTGAAAGACAAGCCTCATTCAAATTATTAAGTTTATTTGTGCTAAGGCAAAGAATGCAAAAAATACTGCTGGATTTTCCTATTTAAAAGTAAAGCAAGGGAAGCTTTCTAAAACAAGGTCATCCAAATCCAGTGTAGACCACATGTTTATCTCTAAAATATATTATTCGTGAAGCTTTTGAATTTCTGAAACCACATTATTATCAAAGCAGACACAGCACAGCTTGCCTAATACTTTGATGTCAGATGACTACTTGTTAAGTTCTGTTTTCTTTGTGGTTAAACCTTTGGTTGAAGGGTTTGCAAGTCTGCCAAAATAAAATAAAAATAAAAATGAATGTCAGATAGGATTATATGTCTACATCGCTAATCACTAGACTTAAATAAAGATAGATTGCAAAATTACAGTGAGGTTTACATGTACCTTTTAATTTGAATAATGATGGCGGTATTTTTCTTTTAAATATGAGAATATTTATTTTATTCTGTAATTCTTGATTTATTCTCTAGTGATAGCTTCATCATGTTAGGTTAGCTAATGTACATTTAACAAAGCCAAACATAGTACAACATGTCCCTTACACAGAATCAAAGAATTTGACAGAACAGAATATGCAATTAAGTATTTTGTGTGTCAGTGTATTATGGATAAAAATAAATTCATTGGCACCGACTTAAGGATCATACATGCATAGGCATTCTTGATTGTTCCACCTCAGAACAGATCCCCATTTAAAATGATAATGAGTCAGAACAAATACAGTTATACACAAATATGATTTAAGAAAATTTTAGCTGTGTAAATTATATATGTAAAATACAAAAATAGCTATATTTCTTATAAATTCATCAAAGATTTCCTGACCACCTACTGAAGTTTAGCTATTATATTACACAGAAGAAATATAGGAATGCAATCTTTTGCCTTTTAGTACAGTGATTTGTAACAGTGGCTCTGTTTCATTATTACTTACAGAGCTATTAAAATAAAGACACCTAATCCCTCTTGCAGAGACTGCGATTCAGAACCTCTGGGGCAGGTTCTAGTGAATTCTATCAAAATTCTGTGATTCAACTGAAGAAACATTTTTGGAAAAACTACTTCCACTGTATGACTGACTCACTATGTGAAGAATAATTAAGCTAATACTAAGAACAGTGGTGCCTGGGTGGCTCTCGTTGATCCTCTGATTCTTGGTATCTGTTCAATTCATGATCTCATGGTTTCAGGATCGAGCCATACTGAGCATGGGACCTCCTTGGGATTCTCTCTCTCCCTCTCTTTCTGTCCCCCCCTGCTTGTTCTCTCTCTCTCTCTCTCTCTCTCTCTCTCTCTCTTTCTCTCTGTCTCTCTCAATAAATAAATAAACTTAACAAATAGATAATTCTAAGAACACCATAAAAATATGCCCTGGATATAAAATGATCATTGATGATCTATATCTAACCTATTGTATTTTTCTTAAAAACTCACTTTTTTGTGTGTGTTTTAACAGGTAAAGGGTGAGAAAATACAAAAACATTTGCCAAGCATTTGTTATAATATAGAGGAGGTTGGAGAGACAACCATAGACAGATCAAAAAATGTGACAGGCGTTTTGGATTTTTCCTCAGAGGCAACAGGGACTCAATAAAGAATTTAAATAAAAAATAATAATATCTGTATTCTAGAAAGCAAACTCTGGTTGCAAAGTAAACATCCAGAATTTTAATTCTTACAGGATTGGAAACTACATCTCCCAGCAGGCCCTGTGGCAGCCTTTGGAGTTAGAAAAGGGTGGAAGAGTCAGAGTCAAGTAGTAAATATTCAGGGAGAGATAGTCACAGATGGAAGAAGTAATAAATGAGGACTTTAAAATAGCATTATAAAAATTTGAAATGAACCATGAAGATAATGAGGAATAAAATGGAAGACATTTTTAAAAAGAAGCAAATAGAGCTATTAGAACTTGAAAGTCATTATATATATATATATATATATACACACACACATATTTTCACTAAATTGACAACAACAGATTAAATGTAGAATAAACAATTAGAGAAAATGACAATAGAACAATAGAAGTTTATCCAAACAGAAGTGGAGATAGAACAAAGTGAAAAAAAAAAAATAAACAGCCTCACTGACCTGTGGAATACTGTAAAATGGTCTAGCATATGTGTATTAGAGTTCCAGAAGGGTAAGAGGGAATAAGGGCAGAAAAATATAAGCTAGCTAATAAGAGCCAAAGCAGGTAGTCTAGGACAGGAACAGTGTAGGCAATGGGGGTGGGCAGGTAGCTGTGTTAAGATACAAAATAGTGTGCCTGTCGTTGACGAATTTGGTGTGAATTGATCATAATCAAATTGGAAATTAAAGTCTATTTAATCATATCGAAGCTATTTATCAAATACTTACTGTCACAAGCCTGGCTAGGGACTGAGTAGTGACTTGAACTCTAAGAAATGCATTCTAGGTTATTTTTAGAATGGATTATCCTCCAAGAAGAAGATGAGGCTAGGAAACTCTCTAGGAGGTATCTACTATTGCCGAGTAGTGGGAGAAACTGAGGGTCTGAATTTGTGCAGTGACGTGCTAGACAAGAGAGTGGATTTGAAAAGCCTTATTGAGGTAGACTAGAATTTAGGCACTGACTGAATAAAAATTAGAAGTAATTCAGATTAAATTTTAAATTTTGAGCCATCAAGGAAAGACAAAAACTTCTATAGAGAAAGAAGACATGTTCTAAATATAAATAGATAGAGAGAGAGATAGATTCAAAGCACAGTCCGGACAAGAATTTATAAATATCAAGAAAATAAATTGTAGACCTAAACTCTGTGAAGCCAGGATTTTAAATTTAGATGAGGGAGTTATTTTAACTTTATTTAGTGTCTCCCTTAATGGCTAAAGCTGTACTACATACTTAGTAACTTTTTAAGAAAGGAAGTTTAATTAGTTGATCAGTATGATTTCTGTACAAATGTTTGGAGAAGACTGCAAAGTTTTTCATGGTGAAAAAGAGGAAGAGAGGAAGCCCTAGATCCTTGGAAAGATATACATAGGAGACTGAAGTCATAAACTCAAAAGTGCCAATGAGAATGCACTGCAAGCGTGATTGTAGGATAGAGTTCTTATAGAACATACTTTGTATATTATCCAAAAAAGTAAAGGATCACGGGCATCCACTTTTGCTAAGGAGTTTAGATGTATAGAATTAAACTAATGAGGACCAAAGAGACTGGTTATTTATTGGGGGAAATGGTGAGGAACTATATTTAACTAGTTCACAAAGCAATGAGAATAAAACTAATTTGAGTTAATTTCTCAGCATAAACTTAAAATACAGCCAATATAAATATTTTCAAGTGTTACTGCTTTTAGTGTATAATATAGCTGTACGTGGCCATAAAGTATGCAGTGTCGAAAACAGCATAATCATCTAATATTAAAAGCATTGATTAGGAGGAAGTAAGCAATTGTGGCAAAGTCATTGGAACCGTTAACAGTTCAAAGTATTAAGCTACACTGCAGCCTTTTAAATATGCTGCCTCAGGCAGCCTTTCCATTGCAAAATGTTGGATGGTGTGTATGATGTGCGGCTCTGCTACTATCTGCTGTAAAGATTACTCCATCCAGATCAACCTTAGGTATCCAGAGGTTGTTTCCAGCCTGTTTGTAAAAATAGTACATCCAAAATCAGCAGTGTTTCATATCAGTTGCATAGAAGACTTTTATTTTATGTTGAGATGTAGATCAATTTCATATTTTTTCAATTTATTTCAGGATCAGTAAATAATAAGCATTTCAAAATATTTGTCTGTCTTCCTTAAAAACTAACACAATTTCTCATTGTTTTCTGTAATTGGTGGGACAGTTATGCCAGTGAGGAAAATGTCTTATTCAATTCATTTTCTCTCACTTTTTAATGGAGTCATTGCTGATGTGATAAATAGATAGATAGAAAGATAGACAAAAACACACATTCATCCACATATGTATTGTGTTTTACATATGTGTATACAATTTATAAAGAACTTCCACAGATGAGATAAATAAGTCTTCCCATCAAAATCCTAAAAATGCCATCACAAAGTAATTGGTTCTGTAATTCAAGAGCTTTGTATTGATTATGTCATCTTATTAGCTAGGAAAGGAGGCTTGAAAATAATATAGGTATTTTTATAGTTAGAAAATATATACTGGTGAAGGTGCTCATCGATTGCTGTATCTGCATACTATTCACTCTTCATTTACTGGACTATTATTAGATGCATGATATGTCACCAGCCTCCAGGAATGTGATCAACTTATCTCTTAAACCAAACTGTGAATATCAAATAATTACTGTATAATTTAGTTTAATTATAAAACCATTAATATTTTATTTTAAAAGATCTCATCTCTCAACTAAAAAAATCTACTTGTTTATATCAGCAATATATTTAAGAAGAATGTTAGTTTATTCTAAGCTCATTCCTGGAAACTATAATTATGTAACAACATGTGGAAAAGGAAGAAAGTAATATCAAATGATGGAATGTGGCAATCCATTTAGTAGATACAGATTCAGTAGTAGACATTTAAGTTCCTTCTAGCATCCTTAGACACAGGCTGCTACCTCTATAATCCTCTTTATCATAATTCAATGAATTCAAAAACAGGAAAACAATGACAGTGCCTAGTGTTTTATTTACACTGTCTCTTACTTTTCTGATGATTTGGGAAAATACGTTTGAAATACTACTACTACATCAACTACTACCTCAACAAGAATCTTAAGATTTTGATTATCAAAGTCATGCATTTACAGCAGCAACTATGATCCAAGTGTTTGACAAAACCTATTTTGTGGTAAACTGGGCAACAAAATGGGTTAGAAGTTTATCTGTTAAGTAATCAGAACCACTTAACTATCTGAGAGAGTTCAACACATGTTGGGATAAGTTAATTAGAATTAATGTAGCTATTTATCATCAATAAATATTTTTCTTGGCATTGCAATTCTACTTTCAAGGATTTCACTTCAGTATATTGTGTCTTAAGACCATCACATATTTTCACACATCGACTAGTGAACAGTGAGCTATCACGTGGTACTGCACTACAACAAGATTTAATAAATTACTATATATATTAAATAACTTTACTCTGTTTTTTCATGCAGTTAGGTACTGAAAAATAAAAATCACTGGTATAAGCAGCAATGAAAAGTCTAGAATTTCTGTTTTTAATGCAGTTATAATGACCTGGAAATAATCAGGTTTTCCAATGCAGCACATTAAAAATTTTTTTAATGTTTCAAGTGTTTATTTAAATTCCACTTAGTTAACATATAGTGTAATATTAGTTTTAGGAGTAGAATTTAGAATGCATCACTTTCATATACCACCCAGTGCCCATCACAAGTGCCCTCCTTAATACCCATCACGCATTTAGCCCACCCCCACCCCAATGCAGCATATTTTTAATATCAATAGAAAATTCACTAACTCTTAAGCATTGTCCCTACCTATCCCACACATATTGTGAAATAAAATTATAAAATTGAAAATACATTGAAAATCTAGAAAAACATTGCCAAAATTTCATAATTATTTCACTCTTCAAAGATAGATCCTCTTCATAATTCTACTATTACTTGACTTTGGTAATGATTTGTCATTACATAATCAAAAATCTCTCATATAGTGAAGAATGGATTTTAGGTTTTATTTAAATCAAGTATTATTTATGTTATTTATGCTTAGGAATCTCCTGTTTCTTGTTATAACAATTCAGCTTGTTAACTAATTATTTGGCTTAGTCCCACCTTCAGTTTTAGAAAAGATGGAGGGAAAGATGAATTAACTAAAGCCAAGCAATTCAAACAATACACAAAAAGTTAATTAGCATGTTGTACTCACAGTATTATTTTTTATGGCCAGGATTTGGACCATAATTTTTCTTTGTTTAATTGTGATGACATTTTCTGATATAGAAGACTTTCAGAGGTGGGGGGAGACTACCAAAACTCTGAGCCTTATTGGATCTCTGAAACAGTTATGTTAGCATTTATCCACCTGTCCACACCAAATTATCCTCAGGACCCATATTTGGAGATTTTTAGTGCTACTGATAGCTTATAAAATAGTTTAAAAAAACTTAAAATACAAAATGACATGTAATGAAAGATTCTAATTTTCTGATAATATTTCTTGCATGTACAGAAACTCTCTCTTATCATTTTTACTTGAAAGAATAGGCATAAAATAATAAGTAACCTTAATATTTAATATTGTTTACTCTTTAATCCATAAAGAAGCTATGTATGTACATGGCCTCATACTAATGATAACACAATTATAAAGCATTGATAATGCCCAAATTCCAGTCTTTTAAAGGACTGAAGAACATTTAGATTATATTTTCCTGTCTTCAAATATTTGTGTTGTGTAATGGAGAAAATTAAGTCTATAAAATAGAATAATGGGTATTATATATGTTGGTACATGTACAAGTGCTACAATATTTTCTAAAACAATAATTCACACAGGAAAGCTAGACATAGAGGGGAACATTGTGAGGTATAAACATAAGGAAGGATATATTAAAAAGATGATACTTAGATGTACTTTATAGGACTTTTGGGTCTAAGATTCTAGGTAAGTACCCATCTTCCATTTTCTGAAGCCATGCATGCCATTTTTGTTCCTATCTCTCCAAGAATAAATATCAGTCTCTCTTTGATTCTTCCCAAAAGAGTAACTAAAAAACAATTGGTTAATGTAAATTTCACTAACGTGTGTATGCAAAGGAAAAATTATATTATTCATTTCTACAAAATAAATTAAACCAAAATCTCCTTACTCATATCTGTATATTTTCTAATATCCAATATACTTATTCTGATTTCTTCTCACATATTTCTTATGCAATGACAACCTTGGTAGAAAATTTTGTCTTTCCTGGATTTTCCAGAACATTCAAATTCTCATCTTTATTATGCAGAACATCTCAGCCCAAGCCCAGTCTAACCTTTAAGTTTGCATTTTCCAGTTCAAACAAAAGTGCTTCCATTTTCCAGGACCTATCCTCCATTGGGTACAGTTTTAGGGTCCACTTTTGTGTCTTTGAACATACTCATGGTTTTATTCTCATTAAGCTAATTTCTCACTAACAAGTATAGTGTTCTCTTAAAAAAGAATTTAGGGAGATATATATTATTTTTTACCATAATATACAGATTTACTATTAAAAGGAGAAGCCTGAATGGACAAGATCAAACAAAACACAGAATAAGAAATAAAAATGAACAATGTAAGGCAAAATAAAAAGTTGAAGGTTTTAGAGTAAAGTTCTTATGTTTGCATATAGAGGAAGATAAATTTAAGTTGATAATAAAAAGCCAGGCCATTAAAAAAAAATTAGTACTATAGAATGTTTTGCTGAGAGATTAGAATCCAAAGTAATAAGTATCAGTAGCACCTTAGCAATTGTGACAGTTACAAAGTATAAGAAATAAATTTAGAATAGAAATGTGGTGACGGGTCACAGACTAGATCAAAGGTGAAAGACAGTGTGAGTAGATAGAAAAGAAAGTATTGAAGCGAACCAAATATGAGATGACTGGATTTCAAATCAAGGAGGGACAATGGGGATAAAGAGGGAGAGTGTATGTGAAAACCTAGAGGAATCAAATGTCATTCCAGGCTAACATGCATGCTGGATTTATGTTTACACACAAAATTTAGAGCATTAGAAAACATTTAAATTGCCCAAATGTTAACCCTGAAAGCAGTCAGGGGAAAATAAAAACATCTTGTACTAAACAGTAAATGTTGAAATCAGGTTTCACAAGCTTAAAATAAGCTTAATCTCTTGAAAAACATAGACCTTACTGGATAGATTCATTATTATCTGTTTTGTGAATTAGAGACTTCCTATGATTTTTTTCACAAAAATGAAACATACCCTTATGTATTTTGTATATACTAGAATATCTGACTATAATTCTGAATTAATTTAACATAATTCTGATAGTGGGTTTCTTAAACTGGAATATTTTGAATGGTTTCCAAAATGGGGTGTGCATGTTCCAAAAAGCTTACACAGACACACTCTTTGTGGAAACTATTAGGACTCTTACCTAAACATAATTTAAATTTGTTGTGATAGGATCTATTTTTGTATATGTGTAAAATGCATATAGTTGGGACAATATGCATTTTTTGATTTGTAAATAAATATATTTATATATAATAAACATATCTATTTATTTATATGTGTGTGAGTATATATATGTTTTGCCTCTTCATTCTTTTGCACAATGAAAAAGATCTGAGATCTACTGTTAGAAGTTGTGAACTAACTGTGGCTGAAGTACCCAGAGACAAATACGAAACCATGTTAAATCATATACATATATCATTCTTTTCACAGCACTGCTGTACAGAGGAGAGGTACCATCTAAGCGCCCCCCACCCCGAGTCCAGCCACAACCATACTCTGCCACTTGAAAAAGGAGAAAGTTTCTTAGCTTCTACTGGAGGAGTGCTGGGTGCCATGGAACAAGGTTATTAGATAAAAAGGCCTCCGTAGACAAGTCACCTAAAGAAGCCATGTTTGGAGCAGGCACTCGGTCACACTCATCACGGTGGATACCACTTCTCCAAGGACTAAAATGAAAGTTGCTTGGAGGCTCCACACTATCCATGTTACAAAGATTTGCTGACTTTTCTCAAAAGATTACCATGATGAACTTGATAAGCCTCATACATTCCTGTATATCATTAAAAATCTATACACCACAGACACCTCCTACACCTTATACACCATTAGAAACCCATTACTCCAGGACCACGTCCAATCATACATAAGTATTAATCTGGCATAAGTCCTTATGTGTATGCAATCTCCAGAACCATCCTATGATATATTTTGACTGTTAAGATCTATGATCAACAAATTTCCTCAAATTTTCAAATTACTTCTGCACGTCCATCTACCTCTTTATAACAGAAACTCAATCATATCCTAACAACACCACCTCTAAAGTCTTCTCAAATGAATGTGTTGGGGTTTTTCTTTAATCACTACATAAATTAGGACTCAAAGATAGATGAAAAAAATGAAAGAAAACAACAAAAATACTCTCTGAACATGTTTCCTATCATTCTAATTGTTTCATTTTTACCAACATTTCAACTTTGTTGAAAACTCCAGTGCATTTTTTTCTATGAACTATTCTTTCTCCAAACTATGTCTTCATTTTATTTCCTGTTCAACTTAGAGTCAATGTGCCATAATTACAACAACACCTTTGCAAACACTTTTAACTCCCTTTCCCCTTCTCCATCTGTTTTACCTGATTCCTAATTAAACTCAATTTTCTGCCTTCTCCATGACTGCATATATCAGAACTGATTTGTCTCACCTTAAATTCAAGACTATAAATTTCAAATGATCACTTTATACCTAACTCAGAAATCTGACTATATTTTTAAAAAACTCTACTACTCTAAATGTCTTGCTCATTTTCTAGATCCCTTTTAATTTTCTTTTCCGTATTCTTTCTTCATTCTCAGCTAATAGCCTTTGCCCATGCTTCACTGGGAAAACAGAACCAATCTGAATGGACTGATTTCCTCTTATCAAGAGCAAATGCACATACACATGTGTTCTCTGCCTTCTATCTTGCTGCCATGGATAAAATATCCCTGTACTTATCAATCAAGTGAAGTCTCTTCACTAATACCCTGGGCTCTCTCCTCTCTTTATTTCAAGAAGTTATTTCTATTCTTTAAAGCACTATCAATTTCTGCATTCCAATTGTCCCATCAACATGGGACTATAGGTTGGTAATTGTTAATTTCATATCTAAATTCTCTGAACCTCTCTCACACTTCTTACTCATTAGGCTAATGTAGACTTCTTAGAGTGATCGCAAATTTAACATGTCATATGTCTTATTCCTGTTCTTGACACTCCTATGTTTCTTTTAGTCTTGCCCAACTCACTAAAGATCATTGGTTCCAATCACTTGTTCAGTCAAAAGTTGAGGAATTATCTTTGAGTACTACCTTCCCTCACTCCAATACATCAGTAACTCATAATTTTCCTTATATAAAAAAAAAACTATCTTAATGTCTAATGTCTCCACTTTGCACTAGCTTTACTATCAGTATGTTAACCACAATTTCTTCTTGGACTAATTAATTGACCTTCTATATTCTTACATTTTACCCTTACTAACTATTCTCCATACAGTTGCATAAATCTCTTCCAGGTATCTTCCACTGACGCTTGAGACAAACTCTAAACTTGTTTTTAGCTAAAACAGCTCTACATCATCTGCCTTCTTCAGAAGACCTGAAAGATGCTTACACCCTATATTTCTCTTTCTCTTTCTTCTATGGTCCAGTCATATAGCCTTTCTGTGGTTTCTTGAATGCATGGAGCACTTTCTTATTTTAGAAAAATTGTTTGGAATATCATTCCCCTTGATTCCCCATGAATAGTTCTAACTTTGGCTATGCATGTTACCCACTCAAATAGGCATTCTTTAACCACTCAACCTAATGGAGCCACACTGTCATTATACCATATCACCCTGATTTACATTTAGCATATCACTTGAACATCTGGTCCAATTTCTTGTGTAAATATTTATGTAGTTATTGAATTATAAAAGCTGTCTTCTTAATGGTATGTAACTTCTCAGTTTAATGCTGCATTCCTAATTCCTAGAACAGAGCTTGATCCATTGTAGGGAAGGTCTTAGTAAACATTTATTGAAAGAATAATTTTAAGACATTAATTGATTTTAATATTGTCAAAAACAGATCAATAACTTTCAGAATTATGGAGATCTATTTGGTTCCCATTTATGATAAAAAAAAAAAACCTAGGAACTTGAGTATAAATCTTGCTTTGGAATCTCACAGCTAACACCTTGCAAATTCTAAAAAGCACTTTGTCACCTTATCATGAACAGGTCACTCTAGATATTATTTAACATCTCGACAGTGGTGGATAAGGCTACCTTCAACAATATTCAGAAGAATAGAAAAATGTTAATAACAATATTTGTAATTTTTGTGCTTTCCCAACTTGTGCTATATTACAAAATAGAATAAATATTATAAATTGGACCAAGGGAAAATAAGTTATTGTTAATTGGAATACAATTTTTCTTTCTTCTTTTTCATTCTATAAGTTAAAAAAGCCCCCAGCAGATACCTTTGTACTGAAGAGACACTATGTAATAAAATTAATGCAGGTAGAAATACACACTGTCATCCCACATACTACATTGATTTTGCACAGCTGACTATTTGTATGGTATACCTTAAACTGGCTGATTTCAAAAATATATTTTCTCTCTCAAATGATTTTATATAATTGACAACAGATGGTAGGTTTACTAAGTCCAAGCTGTATCACATAAGCAGAGTAAGTCTAGATTATTAAAATAAATCAAGTTATTTCAGGTTAACTTTTTCTCCAGTTGTGTCAATATTTGCTGTTTTACTTGATTTTAATTAGTTTATAATAACAATAATGCAAATCTACTGGCTCTCTTAATTGCCAAAGGATTTTCTGAGATTTTATAAGCAGTTATTCACCCATGTTAAATCAGGTACAGGCTTAAAAAGATCTCAAAGTAGATAAAAGTTTATGAAGTAATCATTAGTTCTATTAGAGCACAATTACCTCTCTTTAAAAAACCTTCTGAAAGAACTTTAAAACTTAATTCTAGTGAAATAATTAGCATTACATAAGTATTAGAATTACATGAACTACAGAAGGAATTATAAAAAGATCACTGGTTTGGATTTTTGTTCTAGAATAGACTTCACCCACTGTTACAGCCCTAGATCGATTCTGTAATCTTCCTCATACTCCAAGTTCTCATTTAAAGGAGAAATCTCCCAATGCCAGTTTTTCATAAGCGGCAGCAAGTCCAGTTACACTGAATCAGGAAATAGGTGTGTGTCACAGCAAGAAATAAAATATATAACCCAGAAATGGCTGGATAATATATGATACTTTATAAGCATTTTCAAACTGCAGTATGAAATGGGGGCAGTAAGAAATTAAAAACCTCAGATGGTAAGTCTGAGTTAGGTAGGCTGACATGTCTCCTACCTCAAACTAGACATAAATGGGAATCAAGGCAGCAGGCAGCGCAGATTTCTGGGCTCATCTGTCCCAGGAGGCATCTCTCTCCGTGTTAGCTGCTGAGACCATTGAATTTCAAAAGCTTCCCCTGAGGAAATAAGGAAGTACTAAGGCACTGCCTTGCTTCCACTATCATGCATATTTGAGCTTCAATGTTTATTTTTCATTACTTTGCAGTTAAGGTAAAAGTTTTTTTTTTTTTTAAGTAAAAGTAATGTTGGCCAATATATAAATACATCTTTATATATTAGACTTTATTTAATGAAAAACTCAAGTTTTATCTCCAAAATCAGATGGCCACAGAAACTATGTCTTGACCATTTTCAAGTGAGTTATTCTCAGTTTTATTTGTTTTCAAATTCAATCTTTCATGGCTGAAAAAGAGGGGAAGAGAGAGATATGGCAACAGCACCATTTGCTAAATATGAAGCATTTTGGAGATAATTTTCATGCTCAGCATGAAATAAATCCATTCCACTTTTTTAGCAAGATGTAGAAACACAACTACTTTCTTCTGAAAACTTCTTTGATTATCTAGCTTTTATGTAGTACTATCATTTTAAAAATATGATAAATTCTAATAGCACTGACCTTTAGGGGTATAATGAAATAACTGTCTAGTGATACATGTGGAAGGTTGTCACATCTGTTAATATACTGGTCAATATTGTTTCTAACACACTAAACTCTAATTGAATTTGTAAATAATACAGATGTGGAAATGCTAAAAGTTTGAATGGGCAAAAAGATGAATCAAAACCAACACAAATAAATATAATAGGAAAAGTAAAACCTTCAACAGAAGGTAAAGTAATTATAAATTTCAGAACCAGGACATCCACCCAGAACTGTTTCACCCTTTACCATTACTACAGCTTACAAAAAAAAGTGTGTGTGAGGGATCAAGTTACATGTTTCATTGTTAAACATGCAGTCTCAATGTAACATGTGTCTATAAAACACAAAGATTCAAATTGACAAAAATATATAAAGTATATGCTTATAATAAATTCATATATACATATAATACAGATATGCTAGAATACATTTAAAATATGTATATTGATATTATGTGTATTATAGATATTTCTTTGTAATAATTCTGATTTTTCTGTTGTTTTATTTTTAGTAATCTTTTATCATATTTTTAATGTTGAATTATTTGATCCTTGTGTACATGCCATCTAGTTAACATGATGGGGTTTTGCAAATCTTATTTTTCCAAGCTTTGTGACCCTTCCTTTTTGTTTTTGCTTCATTAAATTTTCAGCTCTCAGCTCTATCATCAGTCCTGGGAAAACTTTCTAAATCAGGTTAAATTCCCATGTTTATTCCATCAAGTTACCATGTGCTCCTCTTGTCCAAACTAATGGCAGTTGATACATTATACTTACTCTATCATTAATTGATTATAGTCTACCTCCTTTTCTAGATTTTAGACTCATAAATCCTTTGATTTTAATCAATATAATATCTTTATTGTTTAATTCATGTATTTCCACATATTTATTAAATGTAGGAGTCAGTACATAAATGTAAATAAATAATAGTATGAATATTCTTATTTCATACTATATTCTTCCTATGTTTCCTGATATTTGTAATTTATAGTCTGTTCTCTTTTGTCTGTAAAGATTCTGTTAGTTTTAATATTCTGTATTGGGGTAAAAGTAGAAATGTATCTGCCTTAAGTTTTTTTTCCTTATTATGTAATTTGTTTCTTTTTTCATTAGTCATTCACATTCTTTCATGCATCTTTGAATGTAGCAAGAATGTGGCTCTTATATCTGCTGTTTATCTCAAGAAAATCTCAATTTAGATACATGGTCTTACTCTGGACTTTTAGGCAATGTTGCTTTCTCCTTATGATATGTTATAATTTTATTAGCTCTGTGGTATACATTTTTATTTGTTCTTATGTTTATCTCTGAATATAAAGGTATATATTCGATATTTCCATCTCTACTTTGCCTTAGAATGCAAGTATCTTGCTTCTCAGGTTTTCCATTGGAGTTATGAATTTCTATAAGCAATAACACTGTCCCAGGGATATTATGGAAAAGTGTGTGTGTGTGTCAGTCTGTGTGTATATGTAAGAGGATGTGTAAGAAAGAGAATATAGCAGTTTTTATGTCCTCCAGTAAAATGGTCTTTGGACATTTTTGTTTTTGTGCCTGCTAAAATTATTTTTAAATAACTACATTTCCTTTTTAGTAAATTGACATTTCAAATACATAGCCATGCAACTCTCAAAGAAAAATATATGTATAAATTTAAACAATTTTTCCATTAGTCCAAAATACAGCACTTTGACTTTATTTTTTCTGAATAAGTTATAATCCCAAGTATTACTGTTATACAATTAAATATATTACAACTTAAATATATTGCAGATTTTGGTAATTAAATATTAAACTAAATGAATAGTTTTATTAGATGATTTTAGCTGTTTTCTTGGATGCTTATTACCGTACTGATAAAAGCAATATTTTGCATCAATTCTTTTTCTACTTTGCATTCTTATAAATGATTATTTTGAGAAACTTTGCTTTCTTAAAGCAATGTTACTCAAGTGGTATGCACCAAAAATTGCAAAGTGAATTAGCAACATTGATGACTTTTAGTGATCTTTAAGCTGACATTTTGAATATGTTTACCTTCAATTTTTGAAAGCAAAGATTGTAAGCCACAGGGATTCTAAAGGATTTTTTATCCAGTATTAGAGCTGCTTTTGTATTTTCTGAGAAATGTAACCAAGACTTTTATCAAGATTTGTAAAACAATGGTTAATTTTATCTGGTACTCTTTTACTTAGAGAAACTCAGAAAAGATTAGGAAATTATTTCATTTTAATATACTTCTTCCAATAAAAAAATTGGTGGTGGAGATTCTTTCCCAATTTTCCCAGTTGAAAATTATTTGACATACATCCCCAGGTAAGTTGAAGGCATTCAGCTTGATGGTTTGATTTACGTACATTGTGAAATGGTTACTGTAATAGGTTCAGCTGATATCCACCTTCTCATATAGACACAATAAAAAGAAAAGAAAGGAAAACAGAAAAAAGAACAAAACGTTTCATTCTGAAGAGAACTCATAGGATTTACTTTTAACAGCTATATATCACCCAGCAGCATTAACTATACTCATCATGGTGTACATTATGTTCCGAGTACTTATTTATAAATGGAAGTTTGTACGTTTTGACCATCTTCCTCCGTTTTCTCTCCCTTCACCCTCTGCCTCTGGTATTCACAAATCTGGTCTGATCTCTTTTCTTATGAGTTTGTTTTTCTTTTTAATTTTTTTTAGATTCTATATATAAATACTTTCATCATACCTGTGCTTAAATCTGCACATTTGACACGCAGAAAATATCCATCACATAACGTAATAGAAAAAGCAGTCTGCATTTTCATTCAACCAATAAGACTTACTTTGTGTTGAAATATAAGCCTTACTACAGTTTTCTGCAGAAATGAACATATTAATGTGTTTTTTAGTACATTATAAGACTCACTATATTATATAAGGGGAAAAAACCCAAGTTTGTTGAATGCACTATATAAAATGCACTAACAAAGATATCTAAGTTCAAGGGAAAATGACATAGATCTAGCATAAGTTATTTATTATCAAATAAGAATAACCAAATTATGTCATATTTTATTAATTAATTTGTGATAAGGAAGTATAACTAAAACATTATAATGACCATGATAAAATGCATATTAGTTTTCAGTAATTATGAGTGCATGTATCGATCAGGTGCTTAGCTTTTAAAACTATCTTTTAGAGGTCATAATTAAACAGTTATATTTCCATCTATTTAAATTTGAACAACTAACTCTTTCCAAACTAAATACTAAATTTTTTTCAATGTTTATTTATTTTGAGAGAGAGAGAGAGAGAGTATGATCAGGGTAGGGACAGAGAGAGAGGGAGAAAGAATCCCAAGCAGGATCTGTCAGTGCAGAGCCTGACTCAGGACTCGATCCCAGGAATCATGAGATGACTTGAGCTGAAATCGAGAGTCAGACGCTTAACAACTAAGTCAAGAGACATACCACTAAAACCTTTAATAAAGTCTCTGTGTATCTTCAAACCTATATCTTCCCTACTTTACAGATTTTTGCTGTTAGAAAATGCTTAATCTTGCATAGCAAATATATTTTATTATACATAATTATTTTTATTTTATCCATTTTCTATATCATATTTATGTTATATTTTAAAAATTATGTATCCAGGTAAGTTATATTCCCTGTAGATATCATTTCAAGCTAATAAAGGAACATCATAAAATATTTGCTTCTGTGTGATAGGGTTTAAAATCACAAAATTTGATGTAAAGCAACCTGGCTTAACTGGTGATGGACAGCATGCACTGATCTCTCTGCTCACCTTAGGAACATCAGAATTCCCATTCTTCTGATCACCAGATATGTTTCAAATGTAGCTTGAGTGCTTTGGAATCTATATTGCATGGAAGTTACATCCCTTATGTACTGGTATCATTGTTATTTCTAACTCTGTTTAGTGTCAATATATTGACTCCATGACTAAGGATTTTAGGCTGCTTTTCACATTTTTCTTTGACCTTCCACATTGTCCTGGATTATACGTTTTTAGTTACGGCATCCTATGATGTAAAAAATCAGAAACCTGATGGCAATGGAACGATGAATAAAGTATTAATTTTGGCCAAGTAAATTTAGCAAATGAGAAATGGGCAATGCTCCCCCCATTTGTTTAGATTATTTTCTGTTCATCGCAGTACCTGTGTCCTTGAATAAAAGATAAGTAATAGGGTTAGTTTGAAGAAATTTCTACTTTTCAGGGGTTATCAGTCCACTTAGATTTCAGCCTAAAGGGTATTTTAGTCCAAAATTACATTTTGTAATCCACCTAGGTGAGTTACATAGTCAGTGGGAAATCCATATAGAATATGGTTCACGACGTTTTATTAATTAAGATTAAAAGACTGGGGTGCCTGGGTGGCTCAGTTGGTTAAGCCTCTGACTTCAGTTCAGGTAATGATCTCATGGTTCATGGGGTCGAGCCCTGCGTCGGGCTCTGTATTGATAGCTCAGTGCCCGGAGCCTGCTTTGGATTCTGTGTTTCCCTCTTTCTCTCTGCCCTCCGCTAATCGTGCTCTGTCTTTCACGGTCTCTAAAAAATGAATAAATGTTAAAAAATAAAAAAAAGATTAGAAGACTGACATCAATTTGATATCTCTGTGTTTATTTGCAGAGATATATTCACGAAGACTTACATATTGCTTGCCAGTACTTGGTTTTACTTAGAAACACTTCCGCTATTAAGAGAACCAAAATTATTCTCTGTTTTCAAAACTCTGTAGCGTTGTGGAAGTGTTTTGTTTGCTTATAAATCCTCTTTTCTGGTAGTGGTTCTCTCATCTCCGTCACCTTATTATTCAAACTCCAGCCATACTACTCTGTCTCTAATCCTCTGAGGACTGATCACAGGGACTGTCATTTTGTTTTAGACATCCTATATTTCACAGTAAGACACATATTTCTAAACACTAGCTTAATTTTGTAGTTCTCTTTCCCAATAAATATGGAGCAAAATGTATTATCAAAACTAATGGCTTTCATCCTTTAAAATATCTTCCAAATTATCTGGTGCTCCCCATCATATGTGCCTTCCACTCATTTTCAATTTTGAGGTAATGAGCCAATTTGGTTTTTGTCTTTTCTGCATTTAATACTTAGTGTTGATTCTTCTAAACTTTTAATAAAGGTTTAAATGTCTTCAGATGGCCGATGCTAATCTTTATCAAGCAATTCCTAGCTCTATGCTTGCTTAGGATCTAAACGTAGTGTCATTTATTTAAATAGCTATAATGTTATCTAACTGATGTCAGTCAACTTATAAAATAATGCCATCTACTTGTAGATTATTTCATTAGTCTCACAATGGAATTGCAGCCATATTTATATGTCATCACCTCTGGAATCCAAATTTGAGGATTGAAGAAGAACTTTTGTCACAGTAGAAAAATCCATACGTGGTGAAATTGCTGATGTTAAAAACCCTAACGGTATCACAGTGGATCTCAATTTCTTTATTGTATTTCAAGGGATCATTGTTTTCCCGTCTAGTCGCCTCTAATTTACTCTTTCTCATAAAGTAATGTATATACCTCATGAAATTTGAGACATATGTGTACTCAATATGCTTCTTTTTCGAAACTCAAAATATGTTTGTATCAGTCACATGTTAAATTTTGTGTCTGTAGTTGATTGCTCGACTTAAAAATTAGGTCTTAAAACACGCTTCCGATGTGCGTTTATGTCATCTTTCTTATGTTGTGAATATTGTAACTATCATCCCCAAATTAAAAGCTTTAAGGATTAGCTTTTTCACCTGCCGCATCATAATAAGAATATAAACTATAATAATGACTATGTCAGTGATTTTATTTGTTGAGGAATATTGAAAAGCTGAGCAGAATCAGAGAACAGGGGAAGAAAATCTTTCATATGTACCCTTATTCTTTGTTTCATCCACAAGACGTCTTTTAATGTCCATGTCATTTCAATTACTGTTGGTCTTCGCTGCTGTTTCTTACTTCGGTTTCTTGTCTTCAATTCAATACTCTGGAGAAGGAAAAAAAGATGTCTTTTTGGAATATTTAGTGTATAACGCCTAAATAATTTTGGGGTGCTGTGAATAAGGAATCATCAAAGGAAAAAGTAAGGAGGATTTCCAAATGACAGCATTAGAAATCTTGCGGTTAGCCTCTATTATTATGAAGATTGCCATCGTACCGATGTTGGAGGAAGAAGGAACTTGGAAGAGATTGGAGGATTTACTGAAATTTTAAAATTTATATAAATTCAGTGCAGTTTCATAGAATCAACGTTGGACATGGGCATTCCTTGAATATCAGAGTAAATAGGTGTGCCTCTCAATCTTGTAATATTTTCTTAGTCTCCCAAATGGCCCAGCCATCTAAACTGTGTGTGTAGAGGAAGGAAACAAGTATAGTTAATAATAGTGAAAATTGTCACTTTTTATTCTTCCACTTTACCAGGATAGTTTCAGCACTAATTTCGAATTTCATGGTTTACCTGAGTATCTTATAAGATCTTCAGCTCCATCAAAAAGAATCACTCATTGCATGGAAGTGTTGAATCACTATATTGTACACTGGAAACTAAGATAATACTGCATTTTAACTAATGGAATTAAAATAAAAATTTAAAAGAAAGGGTCACCAGGAAAAAAAAATGTCAACCATGTGAATGCCAGTGGCGAGAGGGTCATGCTATCAGAGAAGGGTCTGGTATTCTCTGACAAATAGGAATTATTCGTATCATCCGAAAGCTGCCCATGATACAGTGTAGTTTAAAATTTAATCCCTGTTGAAAGAGAGTGGTTTATTTATCTGTGCCTTTGACACTAGTTCATATAGTTATTTAACTCTTCCATTGGCTTATCTTAGAACCATAGAATTACTATAACCTTTAATTTTGTTTTTTAAAACAACTAAAATAAAAGACTACAACTAAGCCACTCTTCTGGGCATATTTATTTGTTGCAATGCCTAAACTAAATAATTTTAGGCATTATTGCCCGTACTCTTGTATTTCGCCAGCACATAATCAGGAGGCTAGGCCATCACATCATGATAGCAGAGTAGCAACAAGGTAGAAATAAGCAAGTGTGTCTGAAAAACAAGAGCTTTTTACAATCCAGCTACATAATACCTATATATAATAGATTTCGAATTCATAATTACTATTTTTCTAGAATCTGCTGTAAGTGTATTAATGGTATAAAATTTCAAAGTTCCTCTCAAAAATGGTAGTGTCGACACATACCTATAGCTTCTTTTAAAAGGCCATCAACAAATACTTTAAGCAAATATGCTTTCTTGATGTGACTACATAAGACATCTTAAATCAAAGGCTTTGAATAACCATTTTATATGAAATATACATTTGGGATATTAAGGCACTGCTGCCCATGACCATATGTACTGCTTTGTTTCCTGCCAAAGTAATTGTGGTCATGTAGCTTCAACCTCTGTTTGGGCAAGATATTTATCTTTCTTTGCTTTAATCTGTCCTAATTACTTTGGTTTCTTTGCCACCATCACTCATGAAGAACCTAATTGCTTTCTTTGAGATGCCAGCCCTACTTGAAATCACCAATATGCTTTGTCACTGAGCGAGAAGCTAAACATCTGTTATCATATCATCACCTCCTCTTTTCATGAAAAAGCAGCTGCAGCTGTTTTTAGTAAGATTTCTCATTTCATGTTCAGGGATATGGAGAGTTGATGTCTTTTTTTTTTCTTTCTATGAGATAGTCTACTGAAGGAAAGCCAGGTTTTTAAGAAGCTTCCCCAGTACTCAATGTTACAATGAGACATACTATGTTTTCTGCCATGGAGTAACTCAGGGGATTTCTTTCTAGCCTTTCATGAAGTGATATGCAACTTTCACTGACTATTTCTGAATTAATTCTACTTGTTTATGTTGTGCTGTATCATTCCTAACCCAAGCTATCTGCACAGATATAGAAGACACTCCTATTAGAGCACTTTCCTCTCAATTATAGGTGATATTATACCTCCTTTTTATTTTTATTTTTTAAATTTATAAAAGAGACAGAGAGAGCAAGCAGGGGAGGGGCAAAGGGAGAGAGGGAGGGAGAGAATCCCAAGCAGGCTCCACACTGTGAGCACGGAGCCCGATGAGGGCCTCAAGCACATGGACTCAAGATCACAAGCTGAGCTGAAACCAAAAGTCAGACACTTAACCAACTGAGCCACCCAGGCCCCACTATATGCCCTTTTTAAAATAAATCATGATACTGAGTGTTGATGGGGGCAGCAGGGGAGAGGGTAAATATGTGTTAGGCATTGAGGAGGACACTTGTTGGGATGAGCACTAGGTGTTGTATGTAGGCTATGAATCATAGGAATCTACCCCCAAAACCAAGAACACACTGTATACACTATATGTTAGCCAACTTGACAATAAATTATATTAATAAACAAACAAATACATAAATAAATATATAAAATCATGATTTGAAAGAGTTTCTTCCCTTATTTTCTATGTTTATCATAAAGAGTTGCAGATAATGAATTCTGAGGGCATCAAAAAATTAAAATGAACATATTTTGTGAAGGAAGATAACCCAGAGTCTTTAATCATTACTTTATAGGTGTTTTTAAGACTGCCCTTGTATTCCCTTATCATATAACAATTAAGTCACAATGGCTAGCAAACCCTTGCAGAGGCATAAGTGACTTGTTCCCAGACCACATGGCTTGTCCTTACAAGCAATAGCAGCCAACATTTTCTATTAGGAGACCCTCGAGGCCTGTGTCCTCAACCTGCTTTGATCGTATATTAGATACTCAATCCCTTTTACGTATTTTTCTACCATGAAAATAAAACTGGCAATTATTTAAGGGAGAAAAAAAGATGTAAAATATTTTGGCCCCCTTTGAATTTTAATGCTTACTGAGGGCCCAGGCACTACTATTTTCACAGAAAATAGGCTAATATGACTGTGCATCCACAGCAGAGACTGGACAATTTCCTCCTTCATTCTCTTCACGTGGAAGGAGCAGAAATTCCAGGGTGGAATCAGGGGATGGAAGCAGTGATCTTAAGCCCCTATTCACAACAGGAGAAAAAACATCTTTTTTAAAATTTTCTTTTGTAAAAATCTATTTCCACCAAATGATGTTTCTGTATCTTTGCCACTCAGTTTAAGTCCTATGACCCCACTACAGGTGATCTTTTTTTCCAATTTAATGGATAAAATTAAGATCACATGTATGAACCTTCTTTCACCAACCTTTATTAACTATTAATTCCTCTGTGTCTACAAGTCTTATCCCCCAATATACCTCTTTCTTGTCTTTTTTTAATATAAAATCTTTTTGAAAGAAGAGTGCACATTTGCTATCTCTTTTTAGTTCTCAATCCACTGAAATCTAACTCCTACTGAATCTGCTTAGCATGGGAATCACTTGTGATTGAATTCTATCTCCACTGTAACTTTATCAAACACTCCCATGGTGTTTACATCAAGTCACCGCAAGTCATTCTTTTCATAGTTTTGCAAATGTTGCTTAGTAAGTGAGCATTGACAGGAAATCAGGTTACGGGAAATTATCATTAACAAACATTTTTAGTCTGTATCCATAATTTACTGCTGAATTTAGCATTGCTGTACACTCCACCTTCAGAAAAAATTCTCTTATTTTCCATGATAAAACTTTTACCGGGCTTTCTTTTACTCAGGCTCACCTTCTTTCTTAGTCTCCTTTATGGCTCCCTTACAAATCCTGTTATCTTATTCCTCTACTCTTTTTCCTTTATATACTTAACTGTGGTGGTCCAAAACACTGAGGGCCGTGATGTACCTCAAGCCTAGTTTGTCTCCACTTGTCCACAGCCCTCAAAACCTAAGAATTACAAACTAAAGAATATTAACCTCAAAACTCATCTCCTTCAAACTTACCCATTTGTAGTGAATGTGTCTCTACCAATCTCATTCCAAGAGCCACGTAGGAGTCTATCTAAATAGTTCATAGGTATTTTGATTCTACATCTTTAATATCTCTGAAACTTTGACTCAAATTTGCCAAAGTGTATACTATGTGACTCTTTGCTTAGTTCTCCCAGTCTTTATTGGAGAAAGATGGACAAACATTAGCTTCGTGTGTTTTTTTCAAAGCTATTTTTAGTGTTTGAAAGCTACACATTGTGAAATCTTTCTATGTAAAATAAATTTAAATTTAGAGGCTATTCAACAAATAGTATTGCTTTATTAAATATGTGAAGGCTTAGGATCACAGGAACAAATAAAACTAGAGATCAATCTACAAGGGGAAATCCATTCATGTTGTACAATAGTTAATTTATTATATCTCCATTTAGTTAAATATTTAATCTCAGATGTAAATAATTTCCTTGACACCATTATATACGCAGCATTCTACAATATAGATCATAAAAATAATTATTAAATTTGAAACAATACTAAAGGAAATAATTTAGAATATTGAAATGCTTTTAAGGTAGTCATCAAATATCATTATACATATTTTCTAAGAGATATTTAAATTGAATATCCATTACTACCATTCTAATTGATGTAAAATAGGAACACTAAATACATTCCTCAGAAATCAATTTCTCTATCAGGTAAATTAGATATGCAAATTTTCTAACAAAATAATGTTCATTACCAAAATAATATAAAGAACCACATAGGAAGACCTTGAAATATATCCTGAAAGAGCATTTTGTGTTCTTTGAAAGGTCAAAGATATATGAAGCTAGAGTTTATAAAAGGTGAACACAATTAGAGGTGAAGGGACTGGAACAGTCATCTTTGAAAAATTATTTTATTATAATATATCAATATTTATAATGCTAAAAATTTATAACTTTATAAGGAAAATATTAGAAGGTCTGTCACTGTATCTATTTGTCAGATTCTAGAGGTAATTACAGCTTCTGGCTTTTTCTTTCAAAATGTATATTTAAATTTGCAATCATTAACTTTAGTAATTTATTTTTTCTATCACTTACATACAAGTAGGAATATACTGAAAACCCTATTCCAAAATATGCATATATCATAAAATGCTTTTTATGTTAACTACATATGGATTGCCCTCTTTCTTTTAAGATTATATACCACATCTTATGGGTATCCCTCAATTTAGCACTGTATTGATGAATATTTATTTCATTTTCAGCTCTATTTTCATTCTATTAGCAAGGATCCTACAAAGAATTAACATGTATGTATGTTTCTATTATTTGTGCAACTGTACCACGTACCCCTAGGAAGTATAACTTCCATGGTCGATTTCACACTGCTCATCTTGTGTTTATGACACACTCACCACATCTCAAGTTGATTGTTTTCCCACTGCTGTGTGTGCTCATAGGACAATTTCAGACTAAAAATACATTCAACATAGCTCAATCACTCATAGCTCTGCCGTAATAGTCAGCTACATTTAATGTTATCTATCCAAACAATTTCTAGGCTTCTAAATTAGTGACAGTATCTCATAACTAAAATTCATGACAACTACAAAGAATTTCCTATAAGAAGTAGTTGTTGTCATTATTACTTGTTTCTCTTGTCAACTTTTTTTTTATTATTATTATTCTGAGAAACAAACTACAGTACATATTTATTGCCAGACTCACATGTAAAATAATTAGGTGTCAATCCAAGTCTGATTAAATATAAAATAAAACATCTGCTTTCTTTTAATATAAGCTGGATTTATTCCAGAGATCCTTTTAATTTTAGGAAAATCACCTGACAGGATATGTTCAGGATCTTTATTAAAAATACAGCTACGTTTTACTGCACAATTGTATACAGCTCAATTATGATGGGTGGTGCATTTTTTTGTGATGCCATTTTAACTCTGTGGGTTTATGCTTTGAATGACAATGTAGTGACAAAGCTCAGAGAGAGGTATATGGCTGTGGCCTCTCCATCTGTTTTCCTTTCTGACCATACTTAGTTCTTTAAGTTGCATGAATGATAACTAGAAATCTTCAAGGCAATTAAGTAATTAAGTTTATAGTCATATGCCAATCTAAAAAGTGATGCAAAACCAAATTTAAAGTCATACAAACACACTTTCTTCCTCAGATCAATTAAGGAATAACATAGAGTTTTCTTTCTCTATCCCAATCTTTTATTTCCTTTCCACTTTATGCTCATTTTCATTCTTTTACATTGCTACTGAATTCTGATGAGGAAGCAACACCCAATCCAATCTGTTCAACCTTCAGGTACTTACTTTGTATACTTAAACTTTCATTCCATAGAAATAAGGTGAACAAAATTCTTAGACACACAGTGACCATTTGAGCAGCAACCAGAGGTCATTGTCAGTCTCAATCTTTACCAACCCAATTGATGTTGGTTGATAATGTAGTTGTCAAGGATATTTCTTCAATGACATTTTATTTTTTTTATTTTTAATGATTATTCTTGAGAGAGAGAGAGAGAGAGAGAGAGAGAGTGAGCATGAGTAGGGGAGGGGCAAAGAGAAGGAGACACAGAATCTGAAGCAGGCTCCAGGCTCTGAGCTGTCAGCACAGAGCCTGATGTGGGGCTCGAACTCATGAATCACAAGATCAGGACCTGAGCCAAAGTCAGACACTTAACTGACTGAGTCATCCAGGCGCCCCATCTTCAATGACGTTTTAGCCTGGTTAGGCATTATGTTTTAAGGCTGAAGTTCTAATATTCTAATACCCTTTCATAATTAATTTTGAACTGTAAAGATTTCAAATTGGACAGCTCTGAATGGCCAGTAAGATTCGATAAATAATGAAACATTTTAAATCAGACAGAAATTACTAAAATAGGCAAATGCTACTTCAAAGTCTAAGTCAGTGAACGTGGGTGCCAATAAAATTGAAAAGCAGGAAATTGGGGTGCCTGGGTGGCTCAGTCGGTTGAGTGTCCGGCTTCGGCTCAGGTCATGATCTCGCAGGTTCGTGGGTTCGAGCCCTACGTCAGGCTCCCTGCTGACAGCTAGCCTGTCTTCAGATTCTGTGTCTCCTTCTCTCTCTGACCCTCCTCTGCTCATGCTATCTCTCTCTCTCTCTCTCTCTCTTTCTCTCTCAAAAATAAATAAAACATTAATTTTTTTAAAAAAGCAGGAAATTAGATATTAAGAAAATGCATGACTGTATTAAAGGAATGAAATTATAGAAATAACATTATTTATTTTGATTAACTTGCAAATTCGGTAGGCACACACAGAACCTCAAACAGAAATGTTTTGGTTTAATTCTCCCCACCTCAGCTAGGGCAATGTAGAAAATACATTGTTTATATATTTTTTATTTTAAAATAAACCATGCAATGATCCAGGAAATATTCTCAAAATAAAAATTAAATCTGGCTGTTGATTCAACTAATGCTGCATACATTCTATAACATATAACTCAAAACCCAGGAAATTGAACTGTTTCATAATGAGATCAGTCTCCTTCATCCAACAAAGAAAACTTCAGCGTTACATTCTCCCTCTGCTGATAAAAGTATCTGTCTGCCACTTACACTGGATACCCATGGAAGTTGGGCCCATTATGCAAACCATCCACATTTATATAGTAATTTACCAAGTACATTTCATGTACTCTCATTTAATCAATAATCTGGCAATCTCTAAAATTATTCACATATTTAAAATGAACACATTGAGACTATAAAACAGATGTGCCTGGGGTCAAATTAGGAAGTATTAGAACCCAACCTGATTTAGAGTTTCTCTCTCCGCAGATGATAACTTTGACCCTGCTCCCCAGGAGATGCACAGATCTGTTGCTAACACCCTAGCATGCAATCTCTTCAACAATTGAAAAATAATACATAAATGACCTGTGGTTGGCACTATTGTTCTTAGTGTAATATACTATCAACATTTTCCTCTTTTTCCTCTCCTGAGACCATGCTTTCACTTTATAACTCTAAAATATATAAATAAATTGTCTGTGTACCAAACTCTGACACTTACATGTAAATTAGAGGCTATTTTCTAATAATATATCATCTGGAACTATCGCTCTGAGGATTTTTAACATTCTTATGGTGATTCCATCTTTGTAGAGAGTCAAGTAAAGTTTAAAAAAAAAGAGTAGGTCTTGATTCAATTTTCATAATAGTGCCCTTGAGAATTTTAACCTAGTTCCTTCATGTCTTGAAAATGTAGAAGAAAGCATGTTATTACAGTTAAGTCCTCCCTATTGGATTTCCTTTTGACTTCATATTTTGACAGTGGTGAAATAATTTTCACATTTTACTAGCCTCAAGAACTCAGTCACCCTTAATCTTTATTTCCTCTCACTTTTGCACAACTTAATCAGATACCATGACTCTCCATCTCCTACCTGAGAAAATTCACTTTGCCACTTTTTGTATGACCTTGGGCAAGTCAAAAATCTGTGCTTTAGTTTTGTCAATGGTATAATGGAGACAATAGAAGTACCCATCTAATATGATGTTTGTAAGTGTAAAAGGTATTAGTTCTTCTGTGTACAGCCTTTCATGCAATGCTTGACATATATTAAGCAACACCTAAGATTAGCAATCTTAGCCAAGTGCACAAAATTCTCTGAAAACCTCATTCCAAAATCGTACCGAATCCCAGCCATTGCATTCACTATTTTCCACCTGCCAAACTGATCTTGTTAGTATCTTCTGGACTCACTGGACTTACTACATAACTTATAAGATTTTTGTAAGAATAGAATGATATGAAGAGCTTAGTCCAGAACCTGGTAAACATTAACTATTCAGTAACTTTCAAATACTATGCATAGATATATTATTTATACATATGATATATAGTATCATTTATTATAATTATATGCACTATTACTTGATTCCCATTCATTGTCTTATGACAGTCTGTTTGTGGTGCCCTTTAAAAATATATGTGACTATGTATCTTTCATACCCATGTTCACCTTGTTTTCTCAACTCAACTGCAGATTATTTTAATTAGATAAATATTATTATGTCTTCCAAATTTATCAAATATGTGACAAATTATGATAAAATGTCATAGGGGACCCACCAAATTCACTTTAAACTACAGAACATATTTATTGTCTTAAATATAATAACAAGGACTTTCATATAGAATATAAAAACCATAGAATTTTGTGAGATCTGCTTTGTCAGAGTAAATGAAAAGCCTTTGTATCCTTAAAACAAAAGTGGAGGATTTATTATTCAAAATATATCAATCATGTATTGATTATTACCTGTCAGTGACTTATAACAACTGTGTGGTTAGAGTTACAGTTGCTGGGATGTGACCAGGCTTATTCCTATGGCCAAGGAACCATGAATTCTTGAATGATGGTGTGTTTGGCCTTGGTGTCTCTTAAAGCAGATCAATTGGACGAAAGAGAATGTTAAAACTAAATTTAAAACCATCAATAAAATTTTGGGGAGGAAAAATATTAAATGAAGCCATAACTACCTGAATCTAAGTATGTGTGTTGTGGAGTGTGTATGTGTGTATATGTGATGTGTGTGTGTGTGTGTGTGTTCTCCAACTCATAGATTTATAGGCATAAAAAGTTTAGCTTACAAGGAAGGTTCATTTGCTTCGAGAAAGCACTTCTTCCACACATTATCATTTTTTAATATCAAATATAAACCCCAAAATTGGTTAAAAATGTATTTTATTTTAGTCCTTGGTGTTTGAAAGTTTTTCTTCATAGAATGACCTATAGAAAGAGACTACATTTCTGAGACATTTTCTCTCCCATTAATTCTAGATGATGGCAGTGATAGCTCTCACTGACATGCATGGACACTTGAGGACAAAGTCCCTCCCTTCATTCAACTTTTTTAATTATAAAAAAACTATTAAAGGAACAGGACTATACTGAAACCATCTAATATATCCATGCATAGTTTGTTTTACTATTGTCTTTAATGCCTAAGGCTGGCACTCGTTAATTTTTAATACTTGGACTCCCTCAAACACTGAAAAATTAAGTCAACATTAGTTTGTGATGACTCTTTCATGTCATTTTCGGCCCTCAGATTACAGGCCAATATTCAGCCCTCATTTTTTTTTTGTAGGACCTCCTTCTACCAGGAAGAGGAAGATATATATTCCTAGGTATTAAACAATAATCACATTAATGTGTATTTGTTTTTCTAGCCTCTCTTTGGGCTTTCTGCCACATTGGATGACTTATGCTATGTGTAAACCAGGAACAGTTTTGTGAAATACAATGCATGTTTCATACTTTTTAGAAGTAATAGTTATATAATAGGACAATATTAGCTACAAGAACACTAAAAGAAAATGTCAGAAATGTGTTTTACAAACTCATTTATACTGGGTAGCACTCTTAAAATCCTATTTCAAAGTTAGAGATAGTAGAAGAGAAAGGAACAAAATTAAAATACACATAAATGGAATTAAAGAAAAGGCAAATACAATTAACTCTAGTTTATTCTAGGTGATGAAGAAAAACATAGGTATGAATAAATTTAAAAAAGTGATAAAATGAAAATTTTCCTAATCATTTTAAGTTGAATTAAAAATACATATGGAGATTTTTACACATATACGTTCATAATTATACTTTGCCCAGCCATATTAAATTAATATGTGGATGGTTTATAGTAACCTAGAATTATATTGGTTGATAGGAGAAACTTGAATATAAAATATGTTTCATATCAAATGTCTACATATGATTCAGTCTTGACTGTACTGCATAAAATTCAGGCAAAAGCAAAAATTGTGACTTTACTAGAAGTACATGGGACAACAATAGGTGGTTTCCATATTTGAAATTAAAGTCTTCTTCTACAAATTTAATTTGGGGAAATGAAAATAATGTGATCAGCAATTTCTGGAGGTGATATCCCCCCCACACAAATGATATATTAATGGATATCTGAGTAAACCTTAATAAACCTGTAAGTGACTACAGCGTATCCTCTAATAAATCAAGTCAATAAGAACCTGAGAAAAAGGAGCTGCAGATTTATTACTATGTTTCCAACATTAGCCAGGATCCAATTTGGTATTCTTAGTAGCTCTGTTCAAAAGAACAACTGGTTATTATAAGGTGTTAACAGCATTACATTCTGTGATTATCTACTAAACTTTTTCTGAATGTGTATCACAAAGGACCAGCTTAAAATAAAAGTTTCTTCCACTTAGGGAACAGTGACTTTTCTATATTGAGAGATTCCAACAAGACCAATCTTGAGCATAAAATATGCCATTTGAAAAAAATATTATCACATTTTACTGGACTTAGTTGCTTTTGGGGTTAAGTGTTTGAAGGACAGACTAGTTCATCATCTTCTTTGTATCCATTCAACCTGGTAGAGGCCCTGGTATCTACAAATCACCAAGTGTTTGTTGAAATCCCCTTATTACTTCCTTTCCATTGCAGAATTAAAGTATTTTATTTTTTTGTAGGCAAAATATTCTACTTCAGTAAAAATCAAGTACACTTTGTGATTGTTTTAGATGAGGAATTGTATGTCTGAAGTCTAGATCTCTATATGATGTTATATTATCACCTTGTACTTTTTCCCACTCTCTTTTTTTTAATTAAGAGTATATTCAATCACAATCTACTCTAGAGAAAGTGCTTAGCCCAACAGTTATTTAATCTTGAAGACTGTATATTCTTAAAACTGGAACTTGGCATGGGTACAGTGTGAGCAGATGTTTATGAGAATTCCAGAATAGGATAGACACTTAAAGATATTGAGTGATTCAGTGCACTGATTCTGCAAGCTGCTGTCAGAAAGCTGAAAGGCTCTATGGCTTTTCTGTGTATTGCTGTTTTCAGCAATAAAATTTGCATTTTAATCTGCAGGGATGTTCATCTCTTTCTGCCAGCTAGTATCAGCATCCTGTCCAGAATCATCAAACTAGAAGCATGATGGCCTTGACAAATATTTCCATTTCACTTAGCAAATATTTCTTCCATCACTGAAAAGTTAACGCCTCTATAACCAGAACTTATATTACTTTTGAGGGGTCTAAAACTTCATTTAAACAAACAAAAGTGATTTCATAGGAATTATATTGCCATAACAAATCAACAGTTTGAATAAGGGAATAGTCAGAGGAGTCCCCATAGCATCTGGAGCGCATAGAATTCAAAGTGCTCAAAGGGGAAAACATTGTCCTTAGTTATGCTTGCTCACTTTAGTGGAAATTACACATGCATATCAGAGTAGAAACTGTTCCTGCTCAACTTACTGAAAATTCTAATTAGAGGGATCCACACAGTGCTCATCCAATTATACCTATGGACTTGCTAAAACCACTTATGTAAGCAGGAATGTAAATTAACATGGGTTACTCAAAAATATATAAAGAAAGATACCACAACATTGAATTTAGAAAAAAAAATACTTCCTACTAAGTCACTAATACTTTGGGAGGCTGGAGAAATATTTAAAGTGGGATTGATAGGAGAATGAAATAGGTTCTCTGCTTCATGTTCTCAAAAAGAAAAAAAAATAACTAAAACAAAGAAACAAGGAAACAAAGAAAGCGAAAAATAATTAGGTGAGTTTTTTCCCCAAGAGTACTGCCAGAGATGCTTGGCAAAATGTCCTCAAGGAAGCTGTTCAAAACTCTATAAATTTGTTGAAGGTATCCTTTTACTTTCTGATAATTAGATTAAAAGAAGGACAAATTGCACAAAATGTAAACATTAACCTTTATGTTGCATTATAGTATTGTATTATATAAATAAAATAGCATCCCTTTAACTCTCATATCACAGTCCTGTCCTGTTTCTTTTACTACATTTCTGACATTCTCCACTTACTTTCTGCTTTTCTTCCTCTCATTTCATAACATGTACATGTTCATAACATCTGAACACAGCAGAGGCAGAATAGCACATTATTTTAGAGCCCAGCTCTCCAATCAGAGACAACTGATGGTTAATCTTGGCTATGCTTATTATTTTCTCTGTGATAGTGATCCAGAAAGTCATTATTAATAGATTGGTGTGAGTTGACAAGCAACACACCAGTATTTGGATCTCAGCAATGGCTATCTTCCTGCCAGCTTTGCAGATCCAAACCACCCTGTCATGGTTACCACTGTAGGGTATCCGTCGGCCCTTCACCTTTCACTGTTTCCCCTTATTGTACCTAGCCAGACTGGTAATAAGGAAGCATTGGCTAAGAATGCTCTCTTATGATTTCTGTAAACACTTCATGTCCTGTACTTTTTATTTTTGTAGCTTATTTTCTGAAAATATTGATCAGGTATATTTTGTTTTATATTGCGTCATCCTTGAAACTAGAATCGTGCATTTATTCATCTTTGTTTACATTATAAAATTTAGCTCAGCGTCATACAGGCACAAGTGCTCACTGAATTAGCCTTGCGTTAAAGAAAACATAATTAATTTGGGGCTCCTGAATAGTTCAGTTGGTTAAGTGTCCGACTTTGGCTCAGATCATGATCTCACAGTTCGTGAGTCTGAGCCCCTTGTAGGAATCTGTGCTGACAGCTCAGAGTCTGGAGCCTGCTTCGGATTCAGTGTCTTCATCTCTCTCTGCCCCTTCCCTGCTCATGCTCTGTCTCTCTCTCTCTCTCTCTCTCTCTTTCTTTCTCTCTCTCTCTCTCTCTCTCTCTCTCTCTCTCAAAAATAAACATTAAAAAAACTTTTCTTAAAAGAAAACATATAGAATTAGTTATTTGACTTTTCTACTTATTTACTTATAAGTATAAATACATTGCACATACCTTTTTTATATTATTAAATATTATGTGCTTAGATATTCTTGAAGCTTTAGATCGTGACAGAGAAGTATTCTGGTATTTTTTTCCACAGGGAAATAACATTAAAGCTGTATCATTTTAATTTGCAATTGATCGTTCAGAATACAATATACTTCATCCAAAGAAGTGGCTATCCTTGCTTCTATTAAGCAGTTCCTCACCATTTTAAGATTATCTTACTATAGAAGCCATATTTTGAATATTTCTGGACAGAATTCATATTCAGTCTTCTTCTAAAAAATTTTGTACTGGCTACTATTTCTATAGAGTATTGTCCACTGATTAATAATAACTCTGAACCTGATTGGGACCTTATATTTTATTAATTAATGCTGTCTCTCATATTTTCCTAATACTCATGGTTTGTCAAAGTCTTGATTAAAAATAAAATGTCCCATTATTGAATACACTGCAAGGCTGTGATTTCTACCACTTGTTTTTGCCAACAAACTAGAATTTGACTTTCTTATTGACATAAGGATTTCATATGCTTCAATTTCTTCTACTTCTAGCTATGGTCACTCTACTTCATCGTTTCAAAAGATGACTTTTGAATATGATATTGTTTTCACTTCTGAAAATTTTGTTGGCCATATGCTTTTCAGTTTTGAGTTATTTATTTATTTACATATACTTTTAAAACCGATTCTGCTTCAGGGACACATAGGTGGTTCAGTAGGTTAAGAGTACGACTTCAGCGTAGGTCATAATCTTATGGTTCATGAGTGAGCCCCACATCAGACTCTTTGCTGATAGCTCAAAGCCTGAAGCCTGCTTCAGATGATGTGTCTCTCTCTCTCTCTGCCCTTCCCCTGCTCTCTCTCTCTCTCTCTCTCTCAAAAATAAATAAATATTTTTAAAAATTAAAAAAAAACTTAAAACAATGATTACTGCTTCCACAATAGCAATCTATGCCCTAGGACCTATAGTTACCATATTTTAATAACACTAGTGACAGAAATGTAGATACAGGAGTTTAGGTATTTGAAACAGAACCATCTCCAACTTCTGCATTTATTATTGCTAAGCAAGTAATTAAAAAGTTACTATTTAATTTCAAAGAGAAGAGAAGAGAATAGAAGAGAAGAGAAGAGGAGAGAAAAGGAGAGAAGTCATTTTGGCATAGGAGTATAGAAGGTAGAAATAAATATCTATTTTCTTCAGTCTTAGTAGCAAGATTTCTACCTTCTATACTCTTATACCAAAATGACTTCTCTTCCCTTCCCTTCCCTTCCCTTCCCTTCTCTTCCATTCTCTTCTCTTCTCTTCTCTTCTCTTCTCTTCTCTTCTCTTCTCTTCTCTTCCCTTCCCTTCCCTTCCCTTCCCTTCCCTTCCCTTCCCTTCCCTTCCCTTCCCTTCCCTTCCCTTCTCTTCTCTTCTCTTCTCTTCTCTTCTCTTCTCTTCTCTTCTCTTCTCTTCTCTTCCCTTCCCTTCCCTTCCCTTCCCTTCCCTTCCTTTCTCTTCTCTCCTCTCCTCTCCTCTCCTCTCCTCTCCTGTCCTCTCCTCTCCTGTCTCTTCTCCTCTCCTCTCTCCTCCTCTCCTCTCCTCTCCTTTCTTTCTTTCTTTCTTTCTTTCTTTCTTTCTTTCTTTCTTTCTTTCTTTTTCTTTCTTTCTTTCTTTCTTTCTTTCTTTCTTTCTTTCTTTCTTTCTTTCTTTCTTTCTTTCCTTCCTTCCTTCCTTCCTTCCTTCCTTCCTTCCTTCCTTCCTTCCTTCCTTCCTTTCCTTCCATCATGGTCATGATGTAGTGCCTTCACACTCCCATAGCTTTATTTCCTCAGGGTCCAAGAGAGTAATGAATTTTATGCCAAACTGGAGAGAAGAATTTTTTTCATAATTCTGTGATAGGGCTGATTATTGAGCCCTGATTTTCACCAGTATTCTCCATCTGCTTCTGTTGCTAACCTCTATTAGTATGAACTCAAATCAAAACCAGGTAATTCTATGTAGAGCAAAGGCCATTTCTTTTTTCCTATCCTCCTCAAACCCTTCCACATTTTTTTCCTCACACTTATTTTGCTCCAGGAATTTGATAACTGAATAATCCACACATATGTAAAGAGACATAGGTGTATAATTTGAAGGTGTATCTTTCTTAACAAAAGCAGTCCTAAAACACTAGATACTAGCTACTAGCCACATTATGCTATTGAAATATGTCTAGTCTTAATTTAGATGTGCTGTAAGTGTAAAGTGAACTATATATTTAGAAGTCCTAGTAGTAAGAAAACCCAGACATTTTAAAATCTTAAATATTTATATTCATTACACTCTAAAATAAACACATTTGGGGTATATTAAACTACATTACTAATACTACCATCTGATTTCATTTTGTCTTCTTTGTGTGGCTACCAGAAAATTTAAAATTATATATGTGGCCCACATTATGTTTCTATTGGACTGTCTTGATATGGAGAATAATACTGAATTAATATTATGTTTGAATAATACTGAGTTAAGATTTATGTTTGCACTGTCTTTAATAGTCACATTTATTTTCAATGATAGTGTTGATTTTCTAATAATCCAATGCACAAGGGTGACCACAAATAAGGCAAATGATCATTATGATAGGTATTTGCAAATACCCATAGTTTCATAATTTTTATATCTATTGTTCCTCCTCAGAATAGGGGCTTATATTTCTGGCTTCAAAGAGTTCTATTATTCTGGTTTGTAAGAGAAAACTTAAGTCATTATGGGTTTGATACTTAATATTCAATACTAATAAAGTGTTGATTCTGTTACATAATTAATTATTAACTGAAATTGAAGGCATATCCATAAAAACTGTACTCTCTATGGTGAAAATATTAGAAATATCAGTAAAATAAACATTTATTTTGCATGTCATCTGCTTAACTCAGAATATTTCAGGATAAATAAACTGAGTAATAGATTTAGTAGTGTACACACTTTCTTATAAAGGTAATAAGAACAATAGACACATACAACAAATGAGGAGTCTTTTGAATACAAGTAAACATGAATTATCTAAAATCAGTTTTAGGGGAGCCTGAATGATTCAGTTGGTTAAGAGTAGGACACTCAGTTTTGGCTCAGGTCATGATCTCCCAGTTTGGTGATCTAGAGCCCCGAATGGGGCTCTGTGCTGGCAGCATGGAGCATGCTTGAGATTCTCTGTCTCCGTGTCTCTCTGACCCATCCCTGCTTACATGCTCACTTGCTCTTTCTCTCTCTCTCTCAAAAATAAATAAATGTTTAAAAGCATTTTTGTAAATTGTTTCTCTTGTGTGTTCTGGTATCACAGTATTTTGAACAGCTTTAAAAGTATTGTGGACAGATGGTGAGTATAAAGACAATGGAAATCAGGCTTAGCAAATATTATGAAAATCTAAATGAATTTCAGATTATTGTGTTTAATGTATGAATAAAGTTTTAATACCAGCAGTAGCAATCATAAATGATAAATATATGGCTTATATTTTGTAAACACATGTAGGAACAAAGATTGTATGTTCTTTTGTAAATGGCTACAAATTTTTTATTTATATAACATCGTTATAAAACACTATTTTTTAACATTTAAATGTCATTGAGAGTTATTATAGACTATTGAAAACAGCAATTTCTATCATCTATGCTGGTATCTAGTCATATCAATTTTGTTTCTTTTCATATGTTACCTTTGTTACCATTTTATAAGATTATAAATGTGAGTTTTATTATAGAATCTGATGACCATTGCAGGACTTTAATATTTAAAACTTATCCCAATTCCAAAGATGTTTTATTACAGGAGTAAATATATTACTAAAGAATCTCAATTTGTCTTTACATTGCAACTAGAAATTCAATGACTTGTAAGAACAAAATGCTGATATTGGGTTATATGAAATATATAGGTAATTAGTATGAGAATAATTTCAAGGCAGCATATTATTAAAACATTTGACTCTGATCTCTTATTGCAAAGCTAGCAATTATTCAAACTAGTTTCATATAAAAATTGAATGTATTATGTGGTATGCCATATGAAGAATATGGAAATTCTTCAGTCACCCTTGCAAACTGGATTATCCAAGATATTAGATGGTTAATACCATTATAGAAAAAAAAATGAAAGTATTAATAAAGACAACACAACTATAAATTTTAGTTTGGTATTATTTTCTATATAGACATTCAGCATCCAATAGAAATATAATGTAAGCCATAAATAATAACCACCTATTTAATTTTTAATTTTCTAGTAGCCACATTAAAAAGAGTTCAAAGAAATAGGTGAAGTTAATTTTAATATATTTTATTTATGTCAATATATCTAAATATTTTACATTTAGCGTGTAATCCATATAAACATTAAGTAGATAATTGGCATTCTATTTTCATGCTAATATTTTAAAAACTGGGTGTATTTTATTTTAAAACACATTAGAGTTTGAACAAATGCATTTTAAGCACTCAATAGCATCATGTGATTAATGCATTGGACAGCAGTGCTTTAATTGCATTTTATTATTTTATGTTTTATTTTTATTTTCGAGAGAGAGAGAGAGAGAGTGAGCGTGGGAAGGGCAGAGAGAGAGGGAGATAAAGAATCCTAAGCAGGCTGTAGGCTCTGAGCTTTTCAGCATGGAGGGGCTTAAATTCACAAACCTAGAGATAATGACCTGAGCTAGTCGGATGCTTTAACTGACTGAGCCACCCATACTCCCCATAATTTTAGATAGTTCAGTGAATAAAGTATCTAGTGTTCACAATATAAATGTTCCCATTGTGAACTCTCATATGATTTTACTCTAGATTTTCCCTACATACGTCTGGGAAAATATTCCTTGACACAGTCAATCTTGATAAAATCTCAAGAATAGCTTCTTTTAAATTGTCAACTTGTAACCAGCAATAAGGAGGCAATACCAGGAAGTGCACTGGACACTAGAACTACAAGTATGAATAAAGGGCTTTTTTATTTACCAGATGAGATAGGTCACAAAGGGATATGTCCAATGCAATAAGAAAAGTGCTATGGCATTAAATACAAAATGTAAAGTAAACACAAAAACAGAAGAAAAACAGTTTTAATAGGTGTTAAGACATAGATCAGATAATTTCTTATAAAAAATATCTTATGTGAAATTGTCCTCGAAAGGTTAAAAAAGTTCAATAGTCTTAATCTAATTCTGCATTCTCACTGAACTCTGAGAACCATGCACGGATTATACCTGGGAAAAGTTATGTAACACTGAATATGGGACCAGTTTAATCCGCAACTTGAAATAGATTCTCAACAATATCAGGAAATCCATCTATGTTTCTGCAATCAGCACACAGTTCTCCACACTGTCTCTGAATCCTTCAAGTCCCTGAAATCACAAACTCAAACATTCATTACTCACAAAAAAACATTACTTCCTTCTGAAACAAAATAAAAGCCATAATACAGGAAGTTATTTCACAGACATCTGCATATATTCCTGGTAACACATACACACATCTATTTTTTCCCCCTTCTACTTTTGAAAATATGTCCCTTTTCCTGTCCAAGTCTTAGCTCTCCAATTGTGCTATTCTGGACTATTGAATCTCCTACTTTTCTAGGATCTTAATTCTATCAGTTTTATGTTGTGTGTGTGTGTGTGTGTGTGTGTGTGTGTGTGTGTGTGTAAATCTCTTCTCTGTTTTTTTTTTTCTTTTCTTTCTTGTCTCCATGTACATTTAAACTTGTTCACATTTCTCACATCTTAAAAACAAATAAATACTAAATCTTTGCTTTGGTCCTACACACTTTCTTGCATCCCACACTTTAACATTCAATACTTTAAAAAGCATTTGCATCTTCATTATCTTCAATTTCCATTCCCCAGTTACTCCACATTTATTGACAGACCTGCTTCTGCACTATAACACCATATATGATCTTCTTTCTGGGATCATGAATTACTTCTGGTTCCCTATACTCAATGAGGACCATTCACTATCTTCATCATTTCTTTCTTTCCTGAAATTTTGCTTCTCTCCCTTTCCATTGCACCTATAATTTTGGCCTTTACGCCTCAGTTTTTTCATCTGGTTCACTTTCTTCCTTACATCCCAAATATATACCTACAGTTCAGGTTTTCTCTCAGAATACCTCCTCTCTTCATGTCACTTGGGTCTTTAGCAGTAATATATACAATTGTATGTCTTCAATTACCATGATTCCTAAATGTATATTCCTAATGTAATTCTAACTCTGAAAATCTAGATTATATATAAAATTACCTACGAGATCTCTCTTTAGATTTCCTGTAGTCAACTAAATTTTACTTTCCCCAAATTACTTGTGCTCCTGGATTCTTGATTTTACTTTGCAGAATCACAATTTAGTCAGTTATTGAAAATCATAAAGCCATTTTTTGTCTTTGACTTTTCACTCTCCATTTTGACCCATGGTCCTCACCCCTAATTCCTAGCTAATTAGAAAAAGCATGCTTATCTTTCTGCCTCCAAAAATCCAACATTATTATTTAGTTCATTTTATTTTCAATGGCAGTTTTTTTTGTTTATGTGGATAGAATCAGATTAATAACTTTAAAATACTTGGTATGTGGACAACACATGGAAGGAGTCTATGTTATAGGAAAGTTTGGCTTCTATTAAGGATGCATTCCTACATTCATTCTCCAGAAATATGTCACAAAGCCATCCCTAGCTAAAGGATGATTAAGGAAAAAAGGGCAGTTAATGTGAGTAGATCAGTCAGCAAATTTCTGCCAGTTTGCATTTGTGTGTATGGGTATGTATTTTTGGTTGTAGCTTATATAAAAGGGGTTGGGGACAGTACCATAACATGAGGAAAAGTTTGGTTGATGACTTCACACAGTTCGGTGGTAATCTTATTATAATGTGTTTTATATATGTTGAAACAGTAACAAATTGTAGAAAGAAAAATTTTAGTCTACTCATGTTTTATCTTCAAAGACTGAGAAAAAGTGGTACAAAAATCGTAGTGATAGCTATATAGACAGATGATTAGATAGATAGATTAGATGATAGATAGATAGATAGATGATAATAGACAGATACATAGATAATGGAGTGATAGAAAGGAGAAAGATAGAGATAGAGACACACACAGAGAGAAAAATAATCAATGTCTATTTTAGTAAAGATAAATTATGTCCACATTTACAAACCTTTCTCTAATTAAATTCTTTACTACTTTTTTTGTTTCAAAAGGGCTGTATACCTCAATCATGATCTCCTTTACACTGTTGTTTATTAACATTACTTAAAATATCAAATAATGATGATCATAATAATGAATATAATTGCAATATATTTTTAATTCCCATGTTCCAATATGCACTTCAGTTTATACAGTACCCATAATTTTTAGCATAAAATTTTATTTCTATATACTCAAAATACATAAGACATAAAAATATACCATATGAGATATACACATTAAAATTATATATCAAGTAAATGTGTATTTTATATTTTCATAATTTTCAAAAGGAAGAATAAGAGATAATAAACAAAGTAAGAATTACAAGAATTCTTTCTCTAGTGTAAAGACTTTCTTAAGTTAAAAATTAATGTAATGGTATTAAAAATGATATAATTAATTCTACTTTGAGATACCCATCTATACATAATGAACCTGGGATCTCAAAAGCATCAAGGAAAAGATGAGAATATTTTATTATGAAAAAGTAAACGGTACAGTATTTGGAATTGGATTATAACTAATTTTTCATCAAGTCTCATATAGAGTTAAAAAGCATTTTTTCTCAGCTGCTGGAAAATTAGTACAAAATATGCTCCAGGTCTGATTATGACAAAAATGACAAATTAATATCCAAGGATCAAAATAAAGTTATATAACATTGTTTCATTTAACATTTTGCGAATAATTAAACATTCTTCACTTATGTGGTGTTTACATTTTGTATATTTTGCTGTTAATAATTTATATGAGAATGATAATGCTCGTTAAAGTTTATATTTCATGGTTATAATTCTACTTTGTGTTCTATGGTATATTTACATGTTATTTTCAAAACATCTTTAATATTTAAGAGCACCTGGGTGGCTCAGTCGGTTGAGTGTCCAACTTTGGCTCAGGTCATGATCTCACAGTTCTTGGTACCAAGTTCCACATCAGGCTTGGTGTGACAGTGCAGAGCCTGCTTTGGATTCTCTGTCTCACTCTTTTTCTTCCCCTCCCCTGGTCACTTTCTTCAAAAATAAATAAACATTACAAAAATATTAAAAAAATCTTTAATATTTAGTAAATGTGAAACTAACACATAGCACACTGATATTAATACTGATAAATAAATATTGGTATTGGTATTGTGTTCTGGCAATACAATAATTAATGATAAGGGTAATCATTTTGGAAAATAGAAAAGATATAAAAGGAAACAGGGGAGAAGGGAAAGGAGATTAATTACTATTTTATATTTGATATCATTTTATAATTCATAAAACACTTAACAATTTTCCTGGTAATCCCCTCAAAATAAAATTATTCAATATTCAGTCCATCTCAGCAACCCTCTGTCAGTGTGATGCATTATCCTCCATTTCATGGGAAGTAACATTTGTTAATAGTCCTCAAGACCTGACTTCCTCCCATCAGATTGACAATTATTTTCCTGCCAACTCTCATTTTTTCCCCTCTAATTCATATGTTTTCCTACAAAATTATTTTATCTATATCTTGATACCTATCTGGATTCACAATAATAAACAACTTTTGCTTCATTTCCCTCTATATGGATGAAGAGCTCTTTTCATAGGTGGCATGGAGAGAAAAGGGAGCAGAGATAACAATGAATGCTGTTACCAATCCAGCCAACTACTAGGAAATCAGAATGGTAACAGTACACTGCCTAAGAATGGGCCACAGAAGTGTCAAGTGGGGTTCTTGAAGTAGAATCACTATTATTTCTATATGATTAATGATGGACATGATAGGAATGACTACTATAAGTACTATATACTGATTCTTGAGCTAAAGGTACTTCACTATCTCAAAAAGACACTGTTTTGGAAGCAAGTAGGTGACAGGGAAAGAGAGAAGGAGGGTAGGAGAAAAAGCAAAGAAAGATGGAGGAGAAGATGAAGGAACAAGGAGAAGAATTGAAACTTTCTAGAGGTCTCATTGGATGACAAAGAATGAGAAAAAACAATTATTTTCACAAGGATACAATTTGTTGGGAGAGAAATAAGGGCAGATTATTAATGAAGAAAATGGTTGATATTTTGTTTTCACATTAAAAGAATAGGAGTCACAGACTGAGAAGAAGAATAATTTGAATTATCATCAATAATAAGTCAAAGGGAAGAAAAAAGATTTCACTCAAACTATTTTATTTATAACTTGGCATGAGAGAAAAAATGTCAGTTTGCCATATTTTTCCCAAAATAAAAGACTGAATCTTCCTACTAAAAGAGAAAAAAATTCAGAATAAGCTTAAAAAATAACTTCAGTTATGACATTTGCACTAACCCTCTTAAATGCTGTAATAAAGAGGTTGCATATGAGGAACATGGGTATTAGGTATTGCCAGTTTCACTCACCCCCTTCCCATCAATTCTCTCCTGGTATAGCAGGGGCTGGAAGGGTAAAAACAAACTTCCCATCCTCACTTGCATTTAGAGTTCCAATGGAAAACAGCTTCTGTGAGTAAAGTGCAATGGCACAGAATGAGAAGTGAGGTAGGTGCCATCTCTCTGCAGCTGTGGCATCTGGCAAACAAATTTGTGTAGCTGTGAGTATTTGTGGGTATTGGGCTCCAGTTCCAGGGTCTGTTCACCAGGATCATGAGCACAAAGTAGCAGTAGTGAAAGTAGAGGCAGCAGCAGTTTCCTAGATTCCAGATTGCCACCAGGGTTCATATGACCTTGGAAACCATGGTTTGGTGGTCAATTCCTTGACTTCTCCTAACCTACCCCTTCCAATCACCAAATTGCCTTGAAATATCTACAGTGATTTTCTACTTTGAACTATAATGGATACTGATGAGAAAAGAGGGACCAGGAAAATGCAAGTGAAATGAAAACGATACATATAGAACTAAACAGAATAAAGAGCCAGGTTATATAATGGAATTTTAAAATCATTATACAATTTATATAATGCAAGAATGCAAGAACATGACTTCTGCCTCACTTCCAAATTCTGTGCCCTTGTCCCAAATTACAGCAGCTGTCCATAGCCACAAAGGAGATGAAGAAAAGTGGTTTTTCCTTTCCAGTCATTGCTACGGCTGGGAAGGACAGAATGAATGGGATGAAGTGTAGACAAAATAAACAATATCTAATGCACACTATGCTTCTTATATAAAGCCTTTTTCATTATTTAATTTTAAGATATTTTTCATCAATATCATATAGCTCAAGTTCATTTTTCACATATTTTACCTTAGTAGAAAATTTTAGAATTTAGCATCATGTACATAGCAACATATACATAAGCTCTGTATGTATACCTACACACTCATAGACACACACAAAAAATATATATACTTTTTTTCCTTTTGTGATGCTTATAAATCATTTACAAATAATTTAAATATTTTATGTACATTTTTTACAATTAAATCTTTAAAACATTTCCAAAACTAATGTTTGTAAGATACATTATCTGCTCATAAAACATTCTAATCAAAACCATAAAGACTCCACCAAAAAACTACTAAGATTTGTAAATGAATTCAGTAAGGTTGCAGAATACAAAATCAGTGAACAGGAAACTGTTACATTTCTATACAATAATAATGAAGAAACAGAAAGAGAAATTAACAAAAAAAATCCCATTGACAATTGCACCAAAATAATAAAATACATAACTTAACCAAGAGATGAAAGACCTGTACACTGAAAACTCTAACACATCGATGAAGGAAATTAAAGACAGCACAAAGAAATGGAAAGACATTCCAGAATCAAAGGTTGGAAGAACAAATATTGTGAAAATATCCATACTACCCAAAGCAATCTACAGATTTAATGCAATATCTATCAAAATATCAAAATTCACAGAAATAGAACAAACAATTCTAAAATTTGTGTGGAATCACAAAAGTCACAGCAATCTTGAAACAGCAACAACAAAGCTAGAGATATCACAATTGCAGATTTCTAGTTCTACTGCAAAGTTGTTGTAATCAAAACAGTATGGTATTGGCACAAAAAACAGACAGAAGATCAATAGAACAGGATAGAAAGCCCAGAAACAAACTCACGATTATACAGTCAATTAATCTCCAACAAAGGAGGCAAGAATATGCAATGGGAAAAAGACAGTCTTTTCAACAAATGGTTTTGGGAAAACTGGGCAGCTATATGCAAAAGAATGTAACTGTACTACCTTCTTATACCATACCCAAAAATAAACTCAAAATGGATTAAGGATCTAAATGTGACACCTGCGATAATAAAAATCCTAGAAGAGAGCACAAGCAGTAATTCCTCTAACATATGTCATAACGTTTTTTTTAGATATGTTATCTGAGGCAAGGGAAATAAAAGCAAAACCTGTTGGGACCACATCAAAATAAAAAACTTCTGCAGAGCGAAGGAAAAAATCAACAAAACTTAAAGAGAATCTACTGAATAGGAAAAGATATTTGCAAATGACATAACCAATAAAGGGTTAGCATCCAAAATGTATAAGGAACATAAACAACTCAACACACATCCACAAGATAATCCAATTAGAAAATAAGCTGAAGACATAAACAGACGGTTTCTCCAAAGAAGACATTACAGATGGCCAACACATACACGAAAAGATGTTCAATATCGCTGATCATCAGAGAAATGCAAATCAAAAGTACAATGAGATATCATTTCACACCTGTCAGAATGGCTAAAATCAAAAACACAAGAAACAATAAGCATTGGCTGCAATATGGAGAAAAAGAAACCCTCTTGCTTTGTTGGTGGGAATGCAAACTGGTACAGCAACTGTAAAAAAAAAAAAAAAAAAAAAAAAAACAGCATGGAGTTTCCTCAAAAAATTAAAAACACAACTACCCTATGATCCAGTAGTTGCAATAGTGGGTATTTACCCAAAGAATACCAAAACACTAATTCAAAAAGATATATGCACCCCCATGTTTATTGCAGCATTATTTATAATAGCCAAATTAGGGAAGCAGCCCAAATATCCATTGATAGTTGAGTGGACAAAGATGATGTTGTATATATTCAATGGAGTATTATTTAGCCATAAAAAAGAGTGAAATCTTGCCAGTTACAACAACTAGGATGGAGCTAGAGAGTATAATCCTAAGCAAAATAAGCCAGTCAGAGAAATACAAATACCATATGATTTCACTTATGTGTGGAATTCGAGGAAAAAAATGAACAAAGGGGAAAAAAGAGACAAACCAAAAACAGGCTCTTAAGTATAGACAACAGATGGGTACCAAAGAGCAGGTGGGGGGGTGATGGGTGAAATCGGTGTACACTCTTCTTGATTAGCACTTACCAATATAAAATTAGTCAATCACCGTATAGTCCATCTGAAACTAATATAACACTACATATTAACTAATAAATAAATTGTAAGGTATACAGATCGAAACTGAATGAAGTCAAATGACTATTTAGTACATCGTTATATCCTTGTTGCATGGAACAGTGCCAAGAATGTGGTAGGCACTCAGTAAGTATTAACATTTTTCAGTGTTTTTTTTTTTTTTGCTTTAATGTTAAAAATATTTATTTTTCTAAAAGATTTGAATAAAAGTTGGAAGGAAGGATGTCAAGTGTCCAAATCAAAATCCAGGCTGAGGAAGGACAAAGATCTGCCTAAAATCCCTGTTATCTGGAGCAAGCTGCAGAGATTGAGATGGCTGCTGGCCAATGGAACCAGCAGCTTGTGTCAGCCATATTCATAAGTACCACTGAGCTGCAGCAGGGACCACAAAGTTGCTTTCCCCAATCTTTCCTCCTTTTTGGGAAGGCAGAATTAGTTGCTCACTCTTAAGATGTATCCATGATGATTTTGTGCTCATTCATGGCCTTCTCTCATTCTCTGCCACTGAATTCTGCAATGACCACACTCCGAGTGGTCCCTTCATCTGGGTGGTAAGGGCCAAAGTGGAATTCTTCAGGTTTTGAGCAGGCAAGCTGTACAGCAGTAGAGTGGTGGTACTCTCAAAGGTGAGCCTCTGCCATTTCTGGAATGTCTCCAGTGCTCCTGCTTGTTGCCCAGGTCCAGCTTGGCCATGAAGGAAGCATGGTTGACCAGAATCAGCAAGAGTGGTGACAGCACAAGGAGCTGCATCAGGTCCACCAGCCATTGTCTGGGGCCCAACTCCAGGCAGCAAGGAGTCCCTCAGCCTTTGCTTAGCTGTGCACCAGGTTCCCACCTGGCCTCCCACCTGGCTTCCCACCTGGCCTCTATTGGGCCTTGAATGGCTGTTGCTGGGCAAGGTGGCAGTCCCAGAGGTCCTGGACCACTTTTGTTAGCCTGGCTTGGGACTGCATTGCTCCTTGCTTAACACACGCCTCCATATTTGGAATTTTACAATACAGTACTGCAAATGTATCTTCCCTTCCTTGTGATTTTCTTAACAAGCATGTTCTTTTCTCTAGCTTACTTTATCGTAAGAATATATAATACATATAATAATAATACATACTAATATAAATTTATAATGAATATATAATACATACGAAGTAAAAAAACCTATTAACTGACTTTACATTATCAGTGAAGCTTCTGGTCAATAATAGGCTATTAGTGGTTAAGTTTTGCAGAAGTCAAAAGTTCTGTGGATTTTTCACTATAGGGGACAACATTCCTAACACCTCTCATGTTGTTCAAAGGTCAACTGTAATTAATGTAGAAAAAAAAAACAGTGAAAAGGTTTAAATTTTTAATAATACCGAAATTAAAACTTCTGGTTCTAGCAACCTATTAATTGGCAACTGGAAATTCTTCCTTAAGCAAATATGTAGAAATTACACATACAATTTTAGCATTTCTTTAAAATCATCACTTCAAATAAGTTAAATTAGAGTGCAAGCCTTGGTGTCAGGAATACAGAAAAACAAAAACCAGTACAGTCAGCACGTAGTTGAGGGATGTACTGACCACGCTGGCACGAGACAGAGGACCACGCTAATAACCAAAGGTCTGTGCTGTAACACCTTCACAGGGGAAGGATATGAAACCTAAGCCCATGTGAGCTCAAGGTGAATTTGGTCCTCATATAAAGCAGGAATTCTCAGCTGGCTCTGTAAGTAGTAAAAGGTGAACTAGGCAAAACAAAGACACTATCTATTCGGAAAGGAAGATGGCAAAGCCTTTCTATCATCATCCGGTTTCTAGGTTGAAGAAAAAATCTCCCTAGATAACTGGGAACCCATGAGCTATACCACATGTGGTTCTGAGGTTGGAATTTATTCCCTATTTACTGGTACAGAATGCCCATGTTGAGAAACTATCATAAAAATCAATCCCTGAATACTGATATTCCCAGTATACTCAGAAAAACAAATGCAAAGCACTCTTCAGAGGCAAGTTTTCCACTAGGGTTGAACACAATCCATACAAAATTCCTCAGGTAAAATTGCTTGTGCTGTACTTTTAAAAAGCACAGGAGCAAAAATCATCATACTCAATACAGGGTCAACTTAGATTCATAAGGGTTTAAAGAAAAAAACTTGCAGTGTATAAAATATACCACATGTGTATATTTATGTATTTACTTTTTTGTAATACATTTAAATTAGAAAATGAACTTGAACTTTTAAATCTCCTAAAGAGTAAAGAAAATTTTTTTGAAGTTAGAATTCAATGAAATAAAAATTCATTTTTTTTTAAATTGAAGAACTTTCTTTTTAATTTTTTTAATGTTTATTTATTTTTGAGAGAGAGACAGAGCACGAGTGGGGAAGGGGCAGAGAGAGAGAGGGAGACACAGAATCCGAAACAGGCTCCAGGCTCTGAGCTGTCAGCACAGAGCCTGATGCAGGGCTCAAACTTGTAATGGCAAGACCATGACCTAGGTTGAAGTTGGATGCTTAACCAACTGAGCCACCCAGGCGCCCCAAATTGAAGAACTTTTTAATGCTTCGTTTGGAACCCAAAAGGAATCAAAGCCAAAATCAAAGTGTTAGCTTTTTAACTAAAGCACAAGGAAATTGAAGCCCAGCATCAAACCTCATTCACTGCAATTCTATTTCAGCTTGGTCTTTGCCCCAGGCACCTCCCACAGATCCCCCAGGGAAATGAAACTGCTACCACACCTGAAGTCTGGGCTGCCCTTTTCGGGAATGGATATGGTGCCTTCAAGACTGTGAAAGTTGGGGCGCCTGGGTGACTCAGACGGTTGAGCGACAGACTGTTGATTTCACCTCAGGTCTTGATCCCACGGTCAGGAGACAGAGCCCTGAGTCACTGTGGAATGCCATTCCGCATGCGTGGAGGCTGCTTAAGATTCTCTCTCTCCGTCTCTCTACCCCTCTCCCCGACGCGTTCTCTCGTTCTCTTTCCCTCCTTCCCTCTCTCTCTCTCTAAGAAAAAAGAAAAAGAAAAAAAAAGAAAAAAAAGTCTGTGAAAGTTGAAAGAGTTCATTGGTAAATCTGTCGTGTCTTTTTTTTTTTTTTTCTGGAATAAGAAAATTCAAAACGTTAACAAAATCTATTAGACTATCAAATAATTAGTCTCACATTCACAAAATTTAGAAACACAACCAAAGCCATAGTGTTAAAGAAGGTATCTCTGGACAACTTTTGTACATCAAACCTGGTATTGTATTTGGGTTTGCCAAAAATCAGGGCAGAAATAGACTTATGTAGTAAATCTTTCTTCTTGGAAAGAATGTGGTTGGAAAAAATCTTGGTTTTAGTTTAGCCAGAATCACAGTGTCCATTTTTTTAATTCTTTTTGTCGTTTTATCTTTTCTGCCTTACTGATTCTGAATCAATTTATATGCTGCCATCTGCTTTCTCCTTTTACTTCCGGACTGCTAAGGGCTTCTGGAGAAATTCACCAAACTGTACCAATAGTTTCTGCATTTTCATGATTTCCAACCTCTAGTGACTTACTATAGTTCCATCCGCCAAACTTTTATTCACTTCTAATACTCTTTTTTCATGTCCTTCTAAACAATCCATCTGTTTTCTTTATATTTGAGCTTAAGATTTCATACTGTAACATTTTGTAAATTGCCTGAATTTGTATTTTATGAGAAATTATACAAATAAAACACTGCAGAAAAGTAAATATCTGAGAATAAATTCATATATTTGCATTTTCTTTCTGAAAAGTTTTCAAATGGCATGGAGTTTCCCTTAGGGCCAATTTCTTTAAATATCATAAAAATTGCTAAGAAATTAGAGATGATAATTGATGTAGGTTTATATCATTACTTGCATATTAATAAATTAATAAATACCAAATTACATAAATAACATCAAAATTGGAACTATAGACACTCAAAAACAATCTTACCAGTTGAATTAAACAGGTATAAGGTTTTACTTGTACTAATCTTGTACTTTTTTTTTAGTTTATTGATTTATTTTGAGAGAGAGAGAGCAAGCAAGCAGGGGAGGGGCAGAGAGAGAGGAAAAGAAAGAATCCCAAGCAGGCTCCTTGCTACTATCCCAGAGACTCATGTAGGGCTCAATTTCATGAAATGTGAGATCATAACCTGAGCCAAAATCAATAGTCGGATGCTTAAGTGACTGAGCCACCCCAGTACCTCATAATCTTGTATTTTAATCCTATTGTGTAATCTTATAAATGATACTTAAACAGACCTTGATCTTTTAGCTACATAATTTTAGTTTGTCTCTGTATTATTTTCCTCTACTTTCTTTATAAGAGTCCCTTACTCTGTATCCATGCTCCAGAACAACACGCACACACACACACATACACACACACCCTTTCTGCTTTATGACGTCTATTTACTGAAGAAGAAGACAATAATAAGAAAGTTGGCCTAAATACATGAAAGGCCTCTCTGCTGTTACCAGCTGATTCATACACTGTGAATCTCTGTCATACCCTAGATTTTAAAACTACCAGGATCAATATCCATAACATCCCTGTGGTACCAAGTGTATCCATCTGTAAAACAAGCTTACAAAAAACCAGCAACAACTTCCAAATAATAAAACTGTCCATTCAGCAACCTTCTCAGAGAAGAAAAACCAGTAACTTCTATTATTCTATCTATAATTGCTTGGGTTTCTATAGTAAAAGAAAGCAAATAGAAGGGTATCTGAATGAATAACTTTATCTCTGATGTCAGCTACAGAGGTAAAAACTAAAACTTACCCAAAAGTTGCCTCTTGCTAATATTTCCTTCTTGTCCAGAAACCCATGCATATCTTAGGCATTTTTCTGTGTTCTTTCTTCCATGAACAATTCCTTATTCCCTCTCTATAGTTTTGCACTTATGGGAGAGAGACAGGAGCTGAGGAAATGTGTATTGCCCTCTTGATGGTGAATTTATCACCTTTTGTAAATATTTTCCAAAATCTTATAGTTCTATATCTTTCAACATTATAAACCAGATACACTTCTATTATAGCTCTTTAGCTTCTATTATTTTTGAGAAAGTTATCTGAGGGGATTACTTGAATGTGGTAAGACACAGGATCTAAAATTATTACACATATTTACACATGACATTTTCTTTAACAGGTAGCATTTTATTTTTATATTTGATAGATGTGTTATATTGTTTTAACCCTTTAAGTATGTTCAAAATAGAGCCTGTCTGTGTCTTAAAAATACATTGAATCTATTCAATAGATATCTGTTTTACCGAGTTAACTTTGATTTTGTTAGTTAACTATTTTGTGAAGAAGTCATTAAATTAATTCCTAAGGATCTTGTTAATTATAACTATTGGATATTAATACAAGTTATCAATGATATTGTAAATTTTTATTTATCCATATCAAGTTATCTTATATTTGTGATATTTTTTATGATGTGGCTATTTTATTAATATAAAAAAAAAATTCAGAAATCATAGTTTAGTGTGGGAAGAGCACTGAGAGATCATGATAAAACTGCTGTTTGTAGTTAAAGAAACTAAAACAAAGAAGAAACTAATTAAAGACAAAATTCAGTTTCCTGATACTTAAGGAAATGCTTTTTCCACATATATTGTTACTTTAAGCTTAGATTTTTGTCATCTCCTTACTCCACAACTGCCACCATATAAGTATGTATTTGCTTATAATAAAAGTAACATTCCAGTAAAATATCAGCATCTTTTGTTGTAATAATTCCAAAGATACATTTTAACATTTGAATTAAGTTAATCAAAGATTCATTTATCACCTAATCACATTGTTTACCCAAGTTACCCATAAAGACCCTATCAGATGAACATGAAGGATCTAATTCATTGTCTAAAGTATGTTTTCAAGGCCTGGCATTGCTAGCAGCTCTGAACTGTAGCCTAAATTTTAGACAAAGCCTATTCTTTGGATAGAAGCAGCCCATTTCTAAGGGCAAGTGTTCATATGGCTGTGCTACAAAATGATCAGTGATCCTCACCCCTTGCAGATAAGTTCAATGTATTCATAGCCTTCCTATTAAAGGCTATTACCATCTTCTCACAATATCTTTGAGTATACTATTGTCATCTGCATGTGTAAATTATCTAGCCCCTCAGGGTTGTTTTACAATGATCGTTACTCTAATAATGTTGAACTCCTGATTGATCATTTCTTCTACAGAATATGGAATAGTAAGTGATCTCTCCCCTAAGAGTTTAAAATAGGATTTTAAATCCTTTTGGCTCTAAACTCGCTTTATGTGCTTGAAGGTAAGCGACTTTATTTGAGTTTATAAAATGAGGACCTGAACATTAGCAAGGTGTTATCAAAAGCCATTCATCAGTTAGTTTTCCTAGGCTGTGAGAAAATAAAAAATTAACAAAATTGGATTACATGATAAAAAAAATACATATGTACTCTTGATTCAACTAATTTTTTACTATTTCTTTGTTGAAAGAGGTTATGCTTATGTTTTCCAATATACAGGAAAAATGTGGGAATTTTGTTTGCTCTTTAACTTGGTGATCAGTATTCTATAAGATAGTGTGATTAACAACTAGAAAAGATTCATTGATAAAAAGTTAAGTTTCTATTACTATCTAAACTTTGTGTTTTCATGGTGAAGACTATGACTCAGAATCTAAGCATTCTTTAGCATTGCCAGAGTTCTATGAAATGATCATATTGGAAGCGTTTTTAAGGACCCAACGCCTGATGTGTGTCGCTGATTCTTTATTGAATGTACCCATGATATTTGATAGTATCTCTGCTCTATTCTTTTTAAAGACTGGCTAAGATATACAAAACAATTTCAGAGGTAGCAATCTGATACTATGTTGGAACACAGCAAATTTCTGTAAAATAAAAATGTCTGCTCTCTCACACGTGTTTTTTTTATTTTCATAGACACACTAGTATATAAAGATGAATGGAATCAAAATAGACATTAAATAAGAAACTCAAGGATAATGTCTGAAAAGCTGATAAAATATGTACCCGGGGAAATGATTGATAAAGTAATATGTTACATCATTCTTATGTAGACCAGAAAATTTAATTGTAAATCTCAATTTACATCTGAACATAGTGGCAGAGTATTAGGGTTTAAGAGAAACAATAAATATTAAACTAAAAATGTGGAAAATAAAACACAGCATTGCTGATTCATTTGGGTTGAAATTCAAACAACTTAGCATAACCTTATACAAGTGTCTTGAATAAAAATGTAAAACCATGTTGATTACTGTCTTGAAGACAGTTTCCATTGGAAGCATGTGGAAATCTTAAAAGTTGGTTTTAGTATTTAAGAAATATTATTTTACAAATAGATGCTAACTTTGAAGAAAGAGATTGAAATTAGGAGAGATAGACAAATAGAAAGTAAAAATAACAAAGAGAAATTAGAAGAATTCAAATGTAGATGGACTGTATTTGTCAAGATGTTCTCAGTTAAAAATATTTATTCTAAAATAAGAGTAATTTAAAAAATCAAATAAGGACACTTATTTTAAGGAATAGAAATACAATGTAAGTAATAATTTTGTCTCAAATATACTTAAAGATCATTTTAGGTAAGTAATTTATAAAATTATATATATTACGTAGTATATATATTATATAGTAAATAAAGCAATCAATAATGAAAAAGTAAGTAGAAAATGAATCCTCACAGTCAGTTAATAGCTACTAAATTTCACAAGTTCTTCACTCAAAGTTATCAAACATCTACCTGGACTGTGTTTAGGACACAATTTTAGTGATCTGGCATTTCTACAATAAATTTGCTGTTCATCATATCTTGTTCATATTAATGATAGAGAAGAACATGCAAGGCTCTGGGTTTTGCATTCATTATAAATTCCAGTCTATGAGGATAATGAAACATTGTTGGCAATGTAATCCATGGTCAGTTCATTTCTTTTCTATTCTTAAAGTTACTTGGCCTATAGAAATAGAGCTTATTATATCTTGCTTGAATGGTGATTGCAAGAGCATACATATATCCCTGGATCATGCCTTTGGAGCTCGCTTGTATTCAATTATGCTGTATTATTTAAACTCTAGTTCCCTTTATGTACCTCATTATTCTACATGTGGCATAAAAAATAGTTCAAAATTTCATTTGATACATTATTTTGATAGCTCACATACATACATGCACATTGTATACACACACCCCAAAATTGTGTGTATTATTTAAGTGGAAAGAAATTGAAATATTATTTATAATATTATCTATAGAGTGGCCTTTTTTTCACTGTATGTGTGTCATACCCCATTATAAATCTAATCATGAAATTTTTTCACAAAATTAAAAATTATTAAATTGTTATAGTAAAATACTCTATGTTATCTATTTATACTACAATTTTTCTTCTAAGTAGAAAAACAGCAAGGTCAACTACATAGTACTTGGTATCTAATACCAAATTATTTTCACTAAAGTAGACACAAGAAAAGAAAGATAAAAAGAAGAAATATACACTCGAAGTGTTTTGTCTTGTCCTCCTTTATAGCATTCCATAAGTACCTACCTTATTACACTGCCTAATTTAATCCTCAGGGCAACAGTGAGATACTAACGGTAGCCTTAGTACAAGGAATGGGGTGGTGGTTAAGCCATTGGAAAAATAAGCAACACATCCAAATTATCTAGCTGCAGAGAAACAAACATAGAATATAAAACTGGAATATTATCTGACTCAAAAGTCCCAGGCTTTTTATTATAATGTAGCACAACCTCAAAAATTAAAAAATACAGAAAAACAAAAAGAAAGAAGGAAAGAAAGAAAAACAGCTCTAATGTGAGAATTCTTTTAATCTATTTTAAGAAAAAAATGCTATTTAGTATCTGATTATTTGATATTCTACTACTGGAAATATATTCTGTATTTAATATATTCTGTAGTTAAAAGCAGACAAACTCTGGGGTGCCTGGGTGGCTCAGTCGGTTAAGCTTCAGACTTCGGCTCAGATCATGATCTCGTGGTTCATGGGTTCGAGCCCTGTGTCGGGCTCTGTGCTGACAGCTAGCTCAGAGCCTGGGGACTGTCTTCGGATTTGGTGTCTCCCTCTCTCTCTGACCCTCCCCTGCTCATGCTCTCTCTCTCTCTCTCTCAAAAGTAAATAAATTAAAAAAAAAAACATTAAAAGCAGACAAACTCTAAATGATGTATTTTATTTTAGTATAAAATATTGACACAGGATAAAAATGTGACAATTTCAATATATTTAGTAACAGAGAATGTGTAACAGTGCTTGACCTCCAGTATATTGGAGTCATGGACATCTTGATGAAAATTCTGACATTTAGTGGATGTGAGCTTTGGCTAAGTTAATTTACTCCACTAAGTCATAATTTTCTCATCTGTAAAATGAGCTTAATAAAGACAATTTCCCAAAGCTACAGGGTCCGTGATTTAATACATACAAAGCACCTAGCATGTCAATTTTTCTTATCATTGCTATTGTTACTAGGAGATGTATTAAAAAAAATGAACAAAATTTAAGTTCCAAAATACATGCAGTTAATACGAAAAATATAATCATTTCAATGTAAATAGATACAACCAATTAAAATTTGTTTGATAGATTCCTTCTACATAGAAATTTATTCTGTATTAATAATTTTAAACTAATTTTAAAAATATACTAAAAAATATATTAAAGTACCCCAAATATATATGTTAAAAAGAATATATTAACTTAAAAACATTCCAAACATTTGGAATTTTATCTCGAGAAACTCTTTGAACTTTAATTTTATTAATAGTTTACTGTATTTCTGAGACTATAGGATTTCATTCGTAGAAAATATTCTGTAGTATCATCTCATTCCAAAAATATATTATACAATATTGCGGAACCAAAGGAATTTATTTCTTTAGACAATTGATGTTTATACATAGACTTAATCTGTATTTTAAAAATTCTATATGAGATACTATAAATGCACATTATTTTATTAAATGATTCTAATTTTCCAAAACCCTTGCCAAAATATCTATCTATATTTATTTATGTTTAGTGGGGAGAAAATTATTTTCTTTAGCTCAATATCCTTAATATTTTGGGATACCAGTTTGGCTCAGTCAGTTAAGCATCTGACTCTTGATTTCAGTTCAGGTCATAATTTCACGATTGGTGGGATTGAGCCCCCTGTCAGGCTCTGTGCTGACAGCGTGAAGCCTGCCTAAGATTCTCTTTCTCCATCTTTCTCTGCCTTTCCTTCACTCACTCACTTACTCTCTAAATAAATAAATAAGCTTTAAAAAATTTAGAATATCACCAATGTCTAATGCTGAATTAACTCAGAAGCTTTTCAACATGTATAGAGACTTCTCAATATGTTACTTCATATATGATACATTTAAAAACCTCTAAATCAAAATAGCTTTAAGCCATGGAAAGCATATTGTAAGTGCACTATTTTTAGGGATATGAATACTTGATATATTTATGTTTCTTATATATGGTGCATTGAAATGAGAACAATGAACAAATTATTCAATTTCTGTTAAATTATAAACAGTCCACAGACAGGAAATATTGCAAATTAATGCAAGACAAAATATAATTACAGCAGATGGTGATTCAATCATCAAAGAATAAACAAAAAGCTTTGAATCTAAGCAGTAAATATAGAGATTCATTTTTTTTTTTTGGTCAAGGTAGAGGGATTTACATTACAAATTCTCAATCTTTCTTTGTAGCATGGATACTTTGAATGGATTGTGAAAGTTTCTAAATTGATAAATAGAAAAGTAGGCTTCAGGTAAACTGCACCAATTACAAAATTCACTTCTTTTTTCATCCTGATTTAAGAATAAGAAAGAATCTATATTAAGTAAATATGGGCCTTCATATGGCTGCCTATGAGTATTTGTCATGTGTAGACATAAGCTCTCAATTTAGATCTGCTCTGTTAGTGATATAATATATGATCATAATTGTGAAAGTTGGAGACTGAGAGTAGAGTTTCAATCGCAGCCAGATCATGAGTTGATTAAAGTAAAAATAAAAATGGATTTTATAATTTTGAGCTGAAGCTTGGACATATAAAGAGCTCAAACATTGTCATTTTTGTTCTTACATTAGGAAAAAATATCTGAACTAAGGTAAATCCAATGAGTCTTCTGGAATTATCACAGAATTGAAGTCATAAGGCAAACCAGCATCTACAAAATCTGGAGATGAAGATGAATACAGAGAGTCATATCCGAGGTGAGCTTACCTGGAGTAAGAGTCTGGTAGAACCATAAACCGGAAGAAATAAAGGGTAAATGGGACTAATTACTGGAGGCAGAATATAGACTACCATTAAAATGATAATTTTCTGGAATCCTCTGTCTTAGGACCCCCCAACACATATACTTCATGGGCTTTTACCTCCAGGACCCTACCAGTTCCTCAAAGTCGAGAGCCAAGAAAACCCTCAGGAAAATGACCTATTTTGAAATATACCCAGAAAGTCTCCAGAACAAAAGCCTATTCAATAAGGACAAAGATGTTATAGGAGCTTTACCCAATTACAACCACTGTAGCCTTTCTTTCTCACTTATGAGAGAGGAAAAAGCTGAAAAATAGTTGTGAAGATCACTGCCCAAGGTCATAGGCTAACATAAGGCTGATTTATCATAGGATTAGGAAGTCTGGGTGGCTCAGTTGGTTAAGCATTCGACTCTTGATTTTGGCTCAGGACATGATCTCACAGTTCATGAGATTGAGCCCTGCATCAGGCTCTGAACTCTGCACTGATGGTGCAGAGTCTGTTTGGAATTTTCTCTCTTTCCCTCTCTCTGCCCCTCCCCTACTCTCTCTCTCTCTCTCTCTCTCTCTCTCTCTCTCTCTCTCAATCTCTCAGAAATAAATAAATAAACTTTAAAAAAATATTTGTCATAGGATTATAGAATGCTTCTCCTAACCCCAAACCTTATCACTGCTTCTACAGATCTTCAAGATGATAGCAATGAATTATAGATGAAGAACTGCAAAATTCAGACTCTATTTTTAAAGGAGTTTTTAGGGACACTGATAGTAGAGGAGACAAAAAAGAGAAAGTTGAAGCCTCTGACACCTACAGCAACAGCAAATATGAAACATAACCTAGCTCCTAACCAGATTAATATAAAATTCCACATTGAAGACCTATTTAACTCAATTCATATTACCAGATACATCATATATCTGAAGAATTGGGAATACTATCTTATAAGGTACCTTCCCTACCCACTATAGCAGAATGAGATTAATTATATGTGTGTATTGTTAACTCTAAGTCAAGTACTAAATTTTTTTAAATAATATATTTACATACAAAAAAATAAAATGGAATCATATAAAATGCACAGTTAAACCAAAAAACTAGAAAAAAGAAGAATAAAAAGAACAAGTGTAATGAGTAAAAAAATTACATTGTAAATATTAAGTCAACTATATCAACAATCAAGTTATGTAAAAAAGCCTGAAAGAATGGATTTAAAAAATATAAATACATGTTTCTATAAGAAATAGGCTTTAAATATAAAGGCAGAAATGAGTCAAGAGTAAAGGGATAAAGAAAGGCATGCCATGCTAACATTGATTAAAAGAAAGCTGGAGTAGCTATATTAATTTCAGACAAAGCAGACTTCAGAACAGGAAAACTATCAAGAAAAGGAGTACTACAATAATTAAAAGGTGGTCAATTCTCCAAAAGACATGACAATTATTAATCAACAAAGCATTAAATATGTGAGGCAAAAACTAATAGAATTACAATGGACATAGACAAATCCATTATTATACTTTGAGGCTTCAGTAATTCCTTTTCAGTAATTGATAGATGAAGCAGGCAGAAAATCAGTAAGTATATAGTTAACCTGAATTGTCCTTTCAATCTACTTGGTCTAATTGATATTTATGAAATACTTCATCCAACAAGAGCAGAGTACAGATTTTTCTAAAGATCACATGGAATATTCACCAAGAAAGACCACATTCTTGGCCATAAAACATACAAAAAAAAAATAAAGGAATAGAAATCATATAAATGTTTCATCAGACAATAAAGGAATTAAACTAGAAATCAACAATAAAATAATAGCTGAAAAACTCCCAAATATTTGGAAATTATACAACACATATAAGACATACAAATCAAAGAAGTATCAAGAGAAATTTTAAAATATTTGTAATACAAATGAAAATACAACTTGTATGTTATGGGATACGTGAAATCAATATTTAGAGAATTATTAAAGCATTGAATGCATGTATGAATGATTTTTATTAAATAAGCAATATGTTATTTGAGGGATTGGAGTAGAAAAATAACTCAGTAAAGCATTCCAAACCCAAAGTACAAGAAATAGATTTGAAATCTTGTTCCCAAATATTTTCTCTCATAATTAGATTTGTTTAGGAAATCAAGATATAACTAGATTCATTTTCAAAATTAGACTAATACAAAAGTAAAACAAACTAAAAGAAAACCAAAATTATGTATAATTAGGTATGTAGTTAAGCTGATTAACCTGCAGGAAAAACTGTAGCAATCTTTAGTGACATGCTGGAAAAGTATGAAACATAAAACTAGGTTTTCTTTTACTTTTTTCCCAGCTTTATTGAGTTATAATTGACATACAACACTGTGTAAATTGAACTGTAGTTATACTTCACTGATTTGATATAGTTATATATTGCAAGAGTATTACCACCATTCTATTAGCTAGCACCTCCATCATATCTCATGATTGCCATTTTGTTTTTGTACTGAGGGTGAGAACAATTAAGATTACTGTTTTATCACCTTTTGAGAATATGACCTCATATTGTTAACTATAATCACAATGTTGTCGATTGGATCTGCATAACTTATTTATCTTACAACTGGAAGTTTGTATCCTTTGATCAGCATCTCTCTATTCCTCCCCAACCCCAGTACCTGATAACCACCATTCAACTCATCTCTCTATGAGTTCAGGTTTTTATTTAGATTTGGTAGATAGTGATATACTATTTTTGTCTTTTTCTGTCTGACTTATTACATTTAGCATAATGCCCTCAAGTTTCAACCATGTCACAAATGGCAGGATTTTATTCTTTCTCATAGCTATGTGCATACACACACACACACACATTGTGTGTGTGTGTATGGTATGTATAATATAAAGAAATTATGATTTCGTCATCCATTCATCAGTGATGGACAGTGGTTTTTCCCATATCTTGGCTATTGTGAATAGTGCTGCAATCAACATGGGAGTGTATTTCTCTTTGATATCCTATTTTCACTTCCATTAGATATATACCTATAAGTAGGATTTCTAGATCTTATGGTTGTTCTATTTTCATTTTTTAAAGAAATATCCATACTATTTTCTATTTTCTTTAAAACTCAATCTTCACAGTCATTTTAGGGACCCATGTGAAACATACAGGGATAAGTGCAGATAATATTTTAGTGTAAACAGATCTGAGATATTTACTCTGACCCAGCTTTCTAGTAGAGGGAGGGAGAGGGAGAATATCCCAGGAAATTTCCAGAGGAAGAACATAAATTTAAACACATATATTGAAAGTACTTCATAAAGCAATAGATGAAGAATTCATGGTAATATCTAACAGGAAACCCTCATTTAAAGTTTTCAGAAATTTGGAATGAATATACATGAGAAGAGGAGGTTAGATAATCATCAGAAAATAATAATTATTATTAAATATTAAACTTGCATCACTTTAATTATAAAGTACTATACTATAAATATCATATAGATTACTTGTGTGCTTCCTGAGCACAAGCCCACGCAATTGATGAATTTAAGAACTGAATTGCTTAGTTCAGTCAAGTCAGGCACATATTCAAACCCCAATATATAGAAAAAATTTGGTACAATCAGTCATAAGCAGATGCAAATATAATGACAGCTATTAAAATTTGAGGTTCAGTTTTCTTGAAGCTTCTTCTTAATATGGAAAAAAAAGAAAAAATCTATTGCTTCAAAATATTAGTTGTTTTACAAAACTGAAAATAGTTTTCATGGACCTTAGAATTTTTGTCTTGAACATTCAACCAAATTAACAAAATCCATAACATGCCTAGGACTTAACTAGCTTTACTTAATTATTTCTGGTTGTTAAGTTAATATACAAATTATGATCACTGAAGCTTAGTAATAAAAACATCACAGTTTATTATATTTTATGAGTAGTTAATTTTTATATTAATATAAGACATACAATGGAAATTGCACTTACCTATAACTTATTTAAATATATTATATAACATGATATCTTGTTTGCACGGCAAAATGATTTTTATGTGTTTTGCAATAGTTTATATAAATTACTAATCATGAGAAAATGTTGGCCTACAGTACCAGATTTCTGAATTGTGTTTTACTATTCCAAATAACTGGTGTTTTCTGGGAAACAAAACAGACTTCTACACCTATATCTTATAGCAACTTCACTTGAGTTTTAAAATGTTATATTTTATTTCCCAAACAATTGCCATATTTTGATTTCTACAGTCCCCAAAGCATTCATAAAGCATTAATTTCTTCAATAAATGTGTAAATCTCAAAGTATACACACTTTACAAAGTAAATGTCAATAAATTGTGATTACAATAAACTATTGATAAAGAAACTCATTAAGAATTTTAAGATATCTGAGGGGCACTTGGGTGGCTTAGTCAGTTAGGTGTCCAACTTTGGCTCATGTCATGATCTCACAGTTCGAGAGTTTCAGATCCACTGTGGATCTCAGTGCTCACAGCTCAGAGCCTGGAGCCTGTTTCGGATTCTGTGTCTCTTTCTCTCTCTACTCCTCTCCCCCTTGTGCCAGTTTGTCTCTCTCTCTCAAAAATAAACAAATATTTTTAAAAAGTTTTTTTAAGAATTTTAGGATATTTGAGTTATATTCATGATAAACTGGCATTTATTTTTCATAAATAAAGTATGGAAAATATATGAACTTAAAATTACTAAAATCTGATTTAGAAAAGGAAAAAAAACATTTTTATAAGAAAAAAGAATAAAATGTATGTATTTGTAAAGGTATTGATAGAAATAAATTGTTTAAATATTTTTGAGTTTACAGATCATTACGTACTAACAATGAAACTGTAGTGAATTGAATTGAATATTGTGACAAAATTTCTTTGATGTTTTCATAGATCTTCATAATGAAAACAGTATAGTAAATTTTTAACAGATAAGGGGAAAAGCTCTTAATATGAGTCCTAGTCCCATTTGAATCAGTAATAGTCATGTTACATTGGACATGGCTCTTAAGATATAGAACTTTTCATAACACCAAAAGCCAGAAATAACTCTGATTACTTCTAAAGAGAGAGTTGAGTGAAAAACCTGAACACTATTCATACAATAAAATATTATGCATCTGTAATGATGAGTGAATTAAAATGATTCACATTAATATGAATGGATCTTTGTAATATAATTGTAGGTTAAAAAAAGAACTACACAGAGTAATTATATAAACAATTCATTTTGTGAAGTCAAAAACCACTAAAATGCATATGTGTAATTAGGAATAAACAAAAAATATCAATAATACTATATAAAATATGTGTTCAATTAAGTGGTCAGCAAACATTGCCTTAAAAAGCCAGATTTAACTAATTTAGCTTGTAGTTCAAATGGTGTCTATTACAATTACTCAACATGAATGCAGCCAAGGCAATACATAAATAAAACTTTATTTACAAAAGTAAATTACTAACCTCTAGGCTATAGCATGCCAATTCCTGGTCTAAAAGTTTGGGAGAAACAGAGGATGGGTTGGTGGTAATAAGTAATATTTATTATCAATATTCTGTCTCTCATTTTGGATATTGTTTTTGAGTGCCTATTTCATTATTAAAACGTAAGTAATTATTTAATTAACCAAACAGAAGTGACCCATGCAAAAAGTAATTAAACAAAGAGGTTGTTGGGGGCAACTGGGTGGTTCAGTGGGTTAAGCCTCTGACTCTTAATGTCAGCTCAGGTCATGATCCCTGGATTGTGGAATCAAGCCCCACATCAGGCTCTGTGCTGGGATTGAAGTCATCTTGGGATTCTCTCTTTCCCTTTCTTTCCCTGCCCTGCTCATATGTACACAAGCATGCATGGCTCTATCTCTCTCTCTCCCTAAAAATAATCCAATTCTGTGCAGCTGAGCTTCACTTTTTAAATACCATCATTAAAAAAAAGTAAATATAAAAAGAAAAAGCAAACAGTAGACAAACCACATAGCAAAAGAATGTTACCAAATGAGGTATGTATATTTAATGAAGTTATTTTCCAATGAATTAAAAGAACTAAATGAGTAAAATTTAATTATGAATTGGCAACATAAAACAGAAATAAAAGTACAGAAAAATAAAACAAAAGAGAAAAGAAGAAAGAAAGATTTAAAACAAAGTAGATAAAGCACAAGGTAGCAGAGCTCAGGACAAACAGGAACCAAAAAATAAAATATTCACAAAATGAAGATGAAATTGGAAAGTGCACAAGAAGGGAAAGACTTTTAAAAACAAAGTAAGAATAAGAAAGCTAAAATATCAAAGACAGAAAAATGCAATTTAAAAAAATCATTATGATTCCAAGAATTATTAACTTCCTTCTATCATACTGACACTACTCCCTCCCCTGACCCAAATGTGAAAACAGATGTCCTGGTGAAAAACAACAAGAAAAAAGTGATGGATTTTTAGATTGTCAGTTTGGCTAGTCTAAGGTCCCTAGTTATTTAATAAAAAGTCAAAAAGAAATCTAAATGTTCCTTTAATTTAGGTGTTGCTTTGAATGTATTTTGCAGATGTAACTAAAACCCCTATATACATAATTTTAACAAAGGGGATTCTAACCTGTTAATTTGGGTGAACTGATTCAATCAGTTGAAAAGGACTTAAAAATAAATTGAGATTTTTCTCAAAAAGAGAAGAAATTGTACCTATGAACTGGGACTTTGGTCAATGCCTCTGAGTTCCATCCTGCTCATAAACTTCCATTTTGAAGGCCCACCCTATTGATTTTTTACTTGCTTAGTCAATGCCCACAATCACATAAACCAATATTTTGTACTAAATCTCTGAATATCTCCTACTTATTCTGTTTCTCTGAATGGACCCCAATTAAACACAAGAGCTAAAACATTAAAGAATATATACAAAATATCTAAAGATTCTAGGGATTGAACAAAAACAGACAGTCATAAGGGTATCAAAGTTTGAACCAAAAAAATGATAACCTCGGGATGATTCATGATGACTCAAATTTTGAAATTAACAAACAATAACTTTTAAGTCAGCTAATAAAACTATGCTGAAGTACACAAAGGAAAATATCTTCATAGAAATGAAAAAGAAACCCTAGAGAAACCAAATAGAAAATTATAATTGTACATTGAAAACTGAGTTGAAAAATGAAAAGTTTGAAATAAAAATTCATTATTAGAGAGTTAAAGAGACATTCCAACAAACATGGTTGGAGATTTTTATATCCACTTTTTCCTGGCACTGCTGCAACTAGCAAAAGTTTAAAAATGCAGAACACTATCAACTCTATTGACTAAACTGATATTTAAGAATTGCTACATTCAACAACTACAGAAAGCCTATCCTTTCTAGACTAGATGGAACATTCACCATAAAAAATTTAAAAAAAAAAGAATATATCCAATCGTTATTCAAGCCCCAATTAATTTAAAAGGATAAAATTAACACAGTGTTCCACTTCCATCTAAAATATAGAAATCTTGAAAGTGTATGCCTTTTATCCAAAAGGGAGGAAGACATATAACTAAAGACCCATAATATCCTTGCAGCTATCAGAAAACTGATATTGTAGTGTAACATATGAGCATATAAACATGTGTGGAATGCTGTGAAGGTGATGCTTAGAAATAAATTTAAATGCTTCTATATATCTAATCAGACTTATGAGCGAAATAGAAAAACACAAAATGATTGATTTAAATATAATCACATTGATAAACACATTAAATATAAATGCTACAGACACTCCCATTAAAAAGGAAAAACTGTCAGATTCAAAAAAAAAACAAATTAAAAAAAACAAGTGTATAATATCTCCCCCAAATCTATAAATAAATGATTTTAAATACAAATCAAGTTTAAAAATAGAATAAAGGTAAAAATGATGGAAATATATAGGACAGAAACACTAAACAAAAGAAAAGATTAGATGACTATATTAATATCAGACAAAGTGGGTTGCAGAATAAGGAATAAAGCCAGGGATAAAGAGTGGGGAGACATTCCATAGTATCACAAGAGCCAATTCATCAAAAAGACTTAATAATAACAAAGCTTCAAAATAATAAAAACTAATAAAACTTAAAAGACAAATTTTAAAAATCATCAATTATATTAGAATATTTTGACCTCCTTATTCCAGTATAAGATAAACAAGAACACTAAATATAAAATACCTGAACATCACTATTGATGAATTTGAGGCGACTGTTTTGAGAGAGCACTACACCAAAAAAACAGCATAATACAAATAATTTTCGTTTAAAAAATCTTTTTAATGTTAATTTATTTTTTGAGAGAGACACACACACAGAGCAAGAGCAGGGAAAGGCAGAGAGAAGAGCGAGACACAGAATCCGAAGTAGGCTCCAGACTCTGAGCTGTCAACACAAAGCCAGATGTGTGGCTCGAACCCATGAACCATGAGATCAATGCCTAAGCCGAAGTCAGACTCCTCATGAACTGAATCACCCAGACACCCCTCATAATACACATCATTTTCAAGTACACATTAAATAATTACCAAAATGGATAATATTCTATACCATAAAAATTTCTCAATAAATTTGAATAGATTGAAATCTCATAAAGTATGATATAATGAAATTAAACTTGCAAGTATTAGCAGAATTGTATATCAAAACCTCATTTTGTAAAGCAAACAATACACTTCTAAAAATTCACAGATCAAAGAAGAAATCTAAAGGAAAGTTAGGAAATAGTTTTAACTGAATGAAAATACAACAAATCAAAATTTGTAAAATACACTTAAAGTAGTAACTAGCATAAATTTTTAGAAATTAAATTTTTATTAGAAAAGAATAAATACTCAAATCAATAATCTAAACTTATACCTTAAGACACTGGACAGGATGGTGGTGGGGGCTGAGAGAACAGTAAAATAAATCTAAAGCAAGCAGGAGGAAGAAAGTAGTAAAAGTAAGACGATAGATCAATGAAATTGAAAACGAATTATAAAACTACACAATTAATGAATAAAAAAGTTATTTCTTAAAAGATCAATATAGATAAATCTATAGCCAGAATAACCAAAAATGTGAGAGAAGATAAATACACCAATATCCTATAGGCATTAAAAAATAATAAGGGACGGTTATAACCTATTTTAAAAACATACATTTTACAACTTACATGAAAGGGACAAATTCCTTGAAAGACACAAACTACCAAAGCTTAAGCAATAATAATTAGTTAAGCTGAACAATCTTGGATCTATTCCTTGGATATCTGGGGTAATTTAAGGGTAGAGGGTTGAAGAATCTAAAAAAGGACATACTAATCTTTGACTAATTAGGCATGGGAATTCTTGATCATTAATTTGTGAAAAATATATCTCAATGTGTGCTAATATGATTGTGCAACAGACTGTGATTGTGAAATTATAAAGTACTTCACACAGAGGCTCAAAAATGTTAAACCACTTCCCTAATGCACAATTTATGAGCAATAACTGGTAAATTGGGTTAATTTAACAATGTGTTCTGACTAAAGTAGAGATACTCTTCATATACCCAGATTCTAATTAATTTCAAGATTGCTATCCTAGGGATTTTCACAATCAGAAGCTCATGTAGCTTGAATGTGAAAAATTTCATATGTCAAAATTATTGCAGCTTCACCAATGTAATTATATATTGCAATGATATTAGTAGTCTACTGTTTACTTTAGAACGATATTTACATGACAGTATCTCAATTTGTGAATTTTGGTTGTACAAGTTGTACAACAGATGAGCCCTTGCAAGAATCAAGGAAATGTTGCTGAGCATCGTTTCATGTGTTTGTTGGCCATCTTGATGTCCTATTTGGAGAAGTGTCTATTCATGTCTTCTGCCCATTTCTTCACTGGATTGTTTGTTTTTCGGGTGTGGAGTTTGGTGAGTACTTTGTAGATTTTGGATACTAGCCATTAATCCAATATGTCATTTGCAACTATCTTTTCCCATTCCGTCAGTTGCCTATTAGTTTTTTTTTATTGTTTCCTTTGCAGTGCAGAAGCTTTTTATCTTGATGAGGTCCCAATAGTTTATTTTGGTTCTTGATTCCCTTGCCTTTGGGGATGTGTTAAGTAGGAAATTGCTGCGGTTGAGGTCAAAGAAGTTGTTTCCTGCTTGCTCAGCATCACTCATCATCAGAGAAATACAAATCAAAACCACACTAAGATACCACCTCACGCCAGTCAGAGTGGCCAAAATGAACAACTCAAGAGACTATAGATGCTGGTGAGGATGTGGAGAAATGGGCACCCTCCTACACTGTTGGTGGGAATGTAAACTGGTACTGTCACTCTGGAAAACAGTGTGGAGGTTCCTCAAAAAACTATCTATAAAACTCCCCTATGACCCAGCAATAGCACTGCTGGGGATTTACCCAAGGGATACAGAAGTGCTGATGCATAGGGGCACATGTACTCCAAGGTTCGTAGCGGCACTTTCAACAATAGCCAAATCATGGAAAGAGCCTAAATGTCCATCAACGGATGAATGGATTAGGAAGATGTGGTTCATCTATACAATGGAATACTACATGGCAATGAGAAAGAATGAAATCTGGCCATTCGTAGCAAAGTGGATGGACCCCGAGGGTGTCATGCTCAGCGAAATAAGTCAGGCTGAGAAGGACAGATACCATATGTTTTCACTCATAGGTCTAACAGGAGAAACCTAACAGAGGACCATGGGGAGGGGAAGGAGGAAAAAGAGTTAAGAGAGGGAGGGAGACAAAACATGAGAGACTCTTGAATACTGAAAACAAACTGAGGGCAGAAGGGGGAGGGGGAAAGGGGAAGGGGGGTGATGGTCATGGTGGAGGACACTGTGGGGAAGAGCACTGGGTGTTATATGGAAACCAACCTGACAATAAACTATAAAGTTAATAAAAAAAAGAAAATATAAAAAGATTGATATTTTACTATGTAAAATAAATAAATATTTACTTTTACAAAAAAAATTAAAAATATATAAAAATAAATAAATAAAAAGAATCAAGGAAATATTGCTGTGATTCTATTTTCTGAATAGAAAAAAAAAGAGGAAAAAGAAAAACTACCTCTTCCAGAATTACTAGTGGTTGCACAGAATTGCCACTAAATTAAACATAGATTTAAAAATATTAATTAAATTTGATTTAAATAGTAAATAACATATCTCACAGTTTTGTTTTTTTTTTCATGAATACTGACATTTTAGTCTGAATTCTGTTATCAAATTTTAGAAACATAATGAGAAAGCCACATCGTGTTTCTGTGGTACTGGTTTAGATACTGTCAGCAGTATGAGGCATGACTGGAGTACCAGAGTTAATTAGATGAAGCCACTTTAACTAAAGTACTTCCCTGAATTAGCCAGCTCACGCTGTCACAACAAAATACTGTAGACTGGGTGTCTTTAACAACAGGAATTTATTTTTCACAGTTCTCGAGTCTAGAAATCCAAGATCAAGGTGCCAGTAAGTTGAGTTTCTGGTGAGGACTCTCTCTTTACGTTTCAGGCAGACACAGCATTTTTTTTTTGGTGTGTGCAGGTGGAGAAAGGAAGCAATCTCTCTAGTGTCTGTTCTTAAAAGGGCATTAATCTCATCATGAAAGCCCCATCTTCATGAGTTCATCTAAACCTAATTACCTCCCAAAGGTCATGTCTCCAAACATTAGGGGTTAGGTCTTCAACATAAAATTCTGGGTAGACATAATACAGTCCATAGCACTCTCTGAAATGTTACAGCAAGAAAAAGTAAGTAAGAGCAAAGTTTGGGGAAAAAAATAACATACAGGTAGGTTTGCTATTGACAAAGGCTATATATATCACAGAGACTAAAAGGACTGAGGATAATTATTCTCTAGGATATAAAGGGAGGTAGACCAGAGTCTACAACTTAAATCCTCGTCAATTTTAACTACTCCTGCACACTCCTCTTTTCTCTCATTTTGCATTTTATTTATTTTTATTTTTTTATTTTTTATTTTATTAGAGAGAAAGAGAGAGCATGGATCCTGATGTGGGGCTGCAACTCACAGATCCGTGAGGTAATGACCTAAACCGAAACCAAGAGTCAGAGATTTAATTGATTGAGTCACCCAGGCACTTCTATCATTTTACATTTTAAAAACTTGACAATATCAGGGGCCTCAACACTAGGAGTTTTTCAGGGTCAGTTGGGAGGCTAATTAGTAAATGAATCATCCAACCAAATAAATGTAAAGGCAGAAATGCTCTTTCCTCGCCTGTTTTTTCTTGTTATGTTTCCTAAGAAAAATATTACTATGACTTCCTATACTGCACACTAAAGGAATTAGAAATTACAAAAGACGGGTGCCTGGGTGTCTCAGTCAGTTAAACATCCATCTTTGGCTCAGGTTATGATCTTGCACTCTGTGAGTTTGAATACCCTGTCTGGCTCTGTGCTGACAGCTCAGACCCTGGAACCTGCTTCAGACTCTGTGTCTCTCTCTCTCTCTCTCTCTCTGCCCTTTCCCCATTCGTTCTCTCTCTCTCTCTCTCTCTCTCTCTCTCTCTCCATCTCACTCTCCCAAAAATAAATAAACATTTAAAAAAAGGATATTACAAAAGAGATCCTTTATAAATTACATGTCTTTTATAAATCCTTTATAAATTTAAATGATAATTTAAAATGTATTTAATGCATTTTCATAATAGAAAAGCCTGTGTCTAGGCTTGACAGATATAACAAATAAAAGAGAAGACACCCAGTTACATTTGAAAAATAGTTCTAACTGCTAAATTTTTGTAATATAATGACAAAAAATATTTGCAAGGTCTCACTTGGATTTAAGAAATCCTGACAAATTTATCATAGGACACAAGATGAAGCATTAAATCCTGCAAACTTACCTAAGTCTCGCACTTCCCCATTGTGCTCTCTATAACATTCCAAACCCAAAGTTAATGGTTGGCATTCATTTTATAAATAGAAAAAAAAGAGGTACTGTATCCTACCACTGGACAAAAATCTTCCCTTTCAAAACATTTTTGATCACACAATACCTGTGCCAATGTGAAGTTAGAGTCACAGAAATAATGCACTTGAAAAACTTGCTGACATTCAGAGAGTCATGAAGTAGTCTTGTCCCTAATTATATTTCTGAATTGTTGTTATCTCTTAGATTTTGAGTAGGATCAATTGAAGGAATATGATCAAACTAGTCAAAAAAAAAAAAAAAAAAACGAACAAACAAGGGACGAGGAGAATTGACAGAGTGTAAACAATTCTGATTATGTGAATTATAAAAACAACAATTACTTCATTTTAAACCTGTGGCTGCAAGAGAGGGAGGCGACATGACAAATAGACCTGACACTACTTGTTTTGTAAGCCATCTTACATGTCAAAATTCCTGTGGCAAAAGCACAAAAGTTGCAGTGGACTTGGGACCACAGAAGAAAATAAAGTGTGCCTTTAGCATTTACAATAAGTGAAAAGCAGACGTGGCATCTACCCTTGTTCCACACTTGGGAAATAAGGCTGAAAGCCTTTTATACTTGGGATGGTATGAGAGCTTTCCTTGTGAGGAAGTCCTTTTGGTAACTACTCAACACATCTGGGTATTACTGGGGTCTTAAAGGTCAAGCTAATATTGGACATAAAGGTTAAGAATCCAACATTACTGGAGGTGGGAGGATGAGCAGGAAAATGTTTACCATTAGGGAAAATGAAATTTTGAATCAAAAAATGCCATACAGAACAAAATTAAAGGAATTTAAGAGGGGAAAAAAAATGACCAATCAATACTATATAAAATAACACTAGAAAGTGTGCTCGCTTTATATGTGAATCAATTTCTTTACATAAGGGCTATTAAAATATTGAATCAAGAGATAGAAGGCATAGCATGTGGACTAATTTGATCACTTCATTATATTTACAAATGTTGGCACAATTTATCTGTAAATATATATCTAAGATGACAGTAAAAAAATCGTGAAAATGAAAGGAAATATGATCATAGAATAAATGTCACATTCAAAACAATTTCCATGGGTTGCACAGAATTTTATCACATTTAATCAATTCCCTGGTTTTTAGAAACTTTATTATAAATTGTACTATAATCATTGTACTTCAATTAAACATTCATATTTCCGAGTGCTATGTGATACTAACAACTCTATGAAATAGTATTATTATCAGCATATCTATATTTAATAGATAAAATATATAAAACGTATACTTATATATTTTATAAAAGAAGAAACTAAGATTAAAAGTTCAGATTTAAACATAGATAAATTTTAAATAGAAAAAATATATCTATATAAAATATACATATATTTTTTAAAGAAAGAAATTCAGATTAAAAATTTAGATTTAAACCTAAAATGTTTAATTTTTGTAATATACTCTTTACATTTATACTATCTAATTGGTGGTTAATTTAGGATAACTTCCAAAATATGGAATTACTAACTCTAATTTATAAAAAGCACTGTAACACTCTTGACTGATTTGCCAAGTATCTCTCCAAAGATGTTACACCAATTTATTTCTCTAAGAAAATGAACCCAGTGCATGAGGGTTCATTTTCCTTGGTAGTAGTAGGGGGAAATTAAAATTAAGGAGAAAAAAAGAGCTTTGTCAAAGAGTACCCAAAGATGGGTTTATTATTGGATAAGTGTTTATTTTTCCAACTATTAACCTTATTTGAATATACAGTGTGGTGTGTGTGTGTGTGCATATATATATGAAATTAAACACAAACACCTATAAACCCTCTGCACCTGAGGAAAGACTGGAAAGAGGGGCAGCACTCAGATAATGGAAGTCAAGGCTGTGGTGGAGCCTCATCAAGAAAGTCTGGAAACCAATAAGCCTTGACCTGGTGGGTGAGAACATAAAGCTGGTGCTGTTTACATTGCCCTTGATTGTATTTTTCAAAAGAAATCAGCTCACAATGTCCCATGAAACTCTAGCAGCCTGTGCTTTCTGCTATTAAAGAGGGCAATAGTGGGCTCAACCAAGATTTTCTGCAGGCAATTCTTGAGACAGAGGTGGTAACCCATAGCCTAAAGCTATTTTCCACCCTCTAGCCCTTGACCAACACCTCGAAAATAGTAGCCTTCAGGGGAACAAGGGACCAGATACTCATCCGAGATAACCCAGAAGTTACTAGACCACTAGAAGCCCAGCCACATGTGAGGGATGCTCTTCTTGTCCCCAGGGGGATGGATATTCACATGTCCATTCTCAGGTTTACATGGAGCAATGGAGGGAGTTGGGAGAATGTTTGTGAACTTGAGAATCACCTTCAGGAGACCTGGGCAGGACTGTGGTGCCACCTCATCCTTCTCAGGGCATCTTCTGCCTCCTGCCAATCCCCAGACTGCTCAGGTTGAGGAAAAGCAGGGACCACCCCACTGTCCACTCCAACTCAGGTTGCAGGGATTTCTGGCACTAAGAAAACAAAACCTTCCTCTCCTCATGCCACATGGAACCCTGTTAGCTTCTCCCAGCATCTGTTTGGCTGTGACTCTCAGAGGGGACCTACTTCAGGAAACCCTGGCCTTAAACTAGACTCAGGGTTAGGGTTGAAGGGCATGGTGGCAGGTACCTTTTCCCTTAGCTCTTGTTGACATATTTAATTTTATTTGTTTTTAAAGACTGAAACTGTCTTTCTAATTGTTAAAAAATGGTGTGTCCATGTATGTGTATGTGTGTATGGTTTGTGAGATGTGTATGTGTTTGTGAGTGTTTGCACGTGTATGATTTCCCTGTGATGTGGCTGCAGCTAGCTCATACCAACTCAAGACAACCAGTAATTACTTTTTCAGAAATTATTGCAAGCCTTTTGATTGGTAGTTTGAAATCAGCCATCTTAGAGGTATTTACCTAATGTTAAAAAATACACTATAGAACATAACACTTTACAAATCAGGTTTTTACCCTCCTGGAGAATTCCTGTCCACTAATTTTGTACATTATTTTTACAGATGAATAAATTGAAGTCCAAAAGTTACATTGACACATTTATGGTCACATATGTAGGTAGTAGCAGGGAAGCTAACCTTTCTGAACATGGGTCAGTTGTTTCATCAGGAATAATTGGTTTAACTTATCTATAAGATTCTAAGTCATTGACTACCCCCCCAACCTCAAAATTAGTTCATACCAGTCACAGTGAGCACAGCTAATATCTCGATTTTGGTTTCTGATACCATTCTCCAATAAAAGTAACCAAGGGTCCTTGAAGAAATGGCTCATTGTAGGGCTAAGACCAGGAACACAGAAAATGAGCCTGTAGCAGTACCAGAAAGTAAATGAAACAAGGGGATGACAGTGCATTAAAAGAACTGTTCTAGCCAAAGCTGGAACAGTTTGAACAACAACAAAAATAACATAGAACTGGATTATGAGCAAAAGCTTAAAATAAATACTCATGAGTCCATACTTAGGTAAATAATTGACTGAATACTTAATAAGGGAGGACAGATAAATATTTCATACAAAATATTTCCAAATAATTTATGGAGTTACTCTCCCCTCAAGGAGGTGGAGTTCTCATTAAGTGTTGGCTGCTCGTAGTGACTTCCTTTCAAATGGTACAGGATGGAAAGAGGGAAAAAGTAACCTGAAAATGAAGAGAAATAAGAAACACTACTTCTTCCAGGTCATCAAGTTTAGCATCATTAGCAGTAAGCAATGTGCATAATATGTGAAATGAGATGATGAAATGGCATTTTGCCTCTGTGGTCATTCTGTCCCTACAAAATCAACAGTCTGACAGTGAGAAGAACATAAGACAAACTGAAACTAAAGGCCATTCTGCAAAACATCTGCCCAATACTTCTCAAATTGTTAAGATCGTCAGAAATAAGGGAAGTCTGAGAAATTGTCACAGCCTAGAAAATCTTCTTGAGTCATGACAACTAAATGTATCCCTGATGAGATTTTGAAACAGAAAAAGGACCATAGGTAAAAATTAAGGATATCTGAATAAAATATGGACTTAATTAATATTAATGTATCAGGACAATATCATTAGTTGGAGCACATATATTATACTGATGCAAGACAATAATAATAATAATAATAATAATAATAATGGAAACTGTTATTCTAAACTATTGTAAAATAAAAAGGTTATTTTTGAAAAATCAGTTATAGTTTATCATCATATTAAAATCTTTAGCTCTAAATTTTTTAATAGAGCCATTGCATTCTTTATTGAAAAAAGAATCAAGCTGATATGTTAGCAACTTAAATAAAATGGTGTCATTGCTAGAATAGCAAACAGTTTTCTAAGACCTTAGTTAAGGAATTGGAAAATCTAGCTAAGAAACGAAGCATGCAGTGTATCTATTCATCTGAATGTATGGAAATGAAGTTAGTAGCATGTTGTTTGAATCTTTGCATGAAAGTCACTGTAAACTATTTGAAATGTTCTATTTTTTATCCACTTTAAATATTCAATACTTGCTTTTTTCAAGGTAATTTAAGTCATTTTTGTATTATCTAACAATACTTGCTTTATCCTCCCATTATGCATTCATATTAGCTAAGTAGTTTCTCATTAATAAACTAATTAAAAGACCAGTATGGAAGAAAGGGAAGATGAAAACTATATCCATTACATTTATTGGTCCAGAAAGTTCTGAGGAAAAGTCCATGGTAGCAGGAGGTTAAAGCTATCAGTAAAAACAAATTTGAAGAAAGACAACTATTTCATTTTAGGTATTTAAAGTTTCTTCATCATACTGGAAAAAAAAATTGAGATTAGACTTCTTAAAAAAGGTAATTGTTCTAATATTTTTCAAGTATTATGATAATTTTATACATTTAATGTATATCACATTCAAAAGCTAGATTCTCACCTCTCCATTTATAAAATAAGAAAGAAAACACTAAAAATAAGTCATACAAATTGAATACTGTAAGATTTTGATTAAATGGAAGGTTAGCCCATATATGTGGATATGTTACCGCATTTCCTAGGTAGGTAGCCAACTGAATTCTTTGCAAATCAAAAGACTGAAGAAAACTGTTAAAATCAAAGTTAATTTTTCTGAAGTAGGAAATTTAGTTAAGAGTTTCTATTTATGTAGCAGTAGTAAAAACAAATTCAGAATAATTTATAAATGAAAAATATATACTAGATACCACTAGATATATCAGTTATAGATCAATAAGGCTATTAATTTTTAATAATTACTTATAAAAAGAAAACAAGACATTTAAATAAGAAAAACAATTTTTTTTTAATTTTAGAGTACATGAGCACGGAACAGGGACAGAGGGAGAGAAAGAGAGAATCTTAAGCAGGCAGACTTGATCCCATGCCCTTTAGATCATGATCTGAGCTGAAATCAAGAATCAGGTGCTCAACTGACTGATCCACTGAAGCACCCCAGACAAGAAAAATATTTCAAATATTAGTAATGAGCTCATAATTACAAATTATCTTTAACCTGAAAATTCAAAAGGAAGTCATTTATATTGTGATAGATTCAGCTCAAAAGGGATCTAACTATTTTTGTTTCTAAGAAAGGTTCCCCTGATGACCTGAAATAGGAAGCAGGACATAACCATGCCATAATCATTGCAGTTTGAAATTATAAAGGAGGAAAAATGAATATTCATTTCAGACCAATACTTCTCCAGAACCTGCAAGCTTCAGTCAGTCAATAGAAGTAGGCTATCAGTGGGGCACCTGAGGGGATCAGTTGGTTAACTGATCTCGATTTTGACACAGGTCATAATCACAGCGTTCATGAGTTTGAGTCCCATGTTGGACTCTGCACTGACACTGCAGAGCCTGCTTGGGATTCTCTCTCTCTCCTCCCTCCTTGCCCCTCCTCTCCCTCAAAAGTAAATAAACATTTTTTAACTTAAAAAAAGAAGTAAGATATTAAAAAATGAATTAACAGTTCTCAGTGTAAATGGAGCTCAACAAAAATGGCAGCTTAAATGGGTTTAATTTAGACTCAAGTCAATTGTCACAGAATAGAGAAAGGGTACATTTGTAACACAGAAAAAGACTAACTATAATTATCCTGTAATAGCCAAAAAGTGTTCAGGAAGGACATTTTTATTGTACATTTTACAATAAATCAGAATAACTGAACTTTCTTTTTTCTTGTTGCAGACTAATATATCAATTAGAATATTAACACAATGACTCATGTTTTAAAACATTTTTATTTGATATGTATTCTAGAGCATATTGACAAAGTTTTGATTATTTTATGTATTTAGTCATATCTAAACAGTTTGAGAATTATTAATAATGTTTATTATCTATTATAATGATTACTAAATATTTACCATAGATATCACTGGCAATAAAATCATTCATCTCTATCAGTGGAATTAAGAACAATCTGGTTGGTAGAAGGATAGTATAGGATAATCTCATAAAATACCATTATTTTCTAGATTCCATATTTAAAGTGAAATAAGATTGCAAGTGGCACAGTTGATTCTAACAGAAAGATATCAAACACCAGTATCTTCTTCCTTTGGATGAAATTCCAGACAGAAATAATGTTTAGAAGTAATATTTCCTGAGATGGACGAAGTTCTTAGAATTGTAGAAAGTCAGAATTGCATGAAAAGAATTTTCCAGTCTGTTTCTGCATGTCCTCTGAAGTTTGAAAAAATAGTAAAGGCAATTTTAAAACTCTAATTCTCAGTATAAAAATACATTTATTTTTACCTAGCAGTAAAATAACTTTACATATCAGAAAGTTCTGATCTGATTTGAAAATATCTCTGTTGAATTTAAAAGTTACTGCTAGTAGAGGGATTCCTGGGGTGCTCAGTCAGTTGAGTGTCCTACTCTTGATTTTAGGTCAGGTCATGCAGGGTCATGGGGTGGACCCTGCTTTAGGGCCTCTCTCTCTCCTTCTGCCTCTCTCTCTCTCTCTCAAATAATTAAAAAAAAATTTAAAAAGTTACTAGCAAAATTAAAAAGGATCGGTTTTAAAAATGGGCATTTGCTAAATGCCACCTTTTATACAAAAATACAGTGAGATCTCCAAGCCGCTCAGATTGGAAGACTATGGTAACAATATTTCCAGTCATGGATTCCATCTCTGATTATAATAGAATTCCTTAAAATACAATTATACATTAACTGGATCACCCATCAAAAATGAATGAGAATGTTCTCAAGTTTCAAGTACATAAGATGAGCAGAATTTCAGAAAAAAAAAGTTTTTTTTAAAGGATCCTATCATCTAGTGCTCTAATTTCACAAACGGAGCATTTGACACTTAGACAAGTCAGACTTGTGTCCCTGGTAATCTCTTTAGGGCAGATTATAAATGCTTGCAAATTTGTGGTTATACAATTTGCGATAGATATTGCTTCTCTATTTGCTATTTGCTGCTCATTACTTACTTGGACAGACTTGCTGTGCAAGCAAGGGACACCAGCTAATGTCCACATTGGAGTCCCAGCTAATTGACCATTTCCTCCCTGTTGAGAAAACCACACATATGGCATGATCATAATGATACTCGTATATATTGCCATGGGGAAGTTAATTAATTTCTAGCTTGGGAAGTATCTTTCTTACATTAGGTTACATAACATCTGCCCTCTTTTAATATTCTTAGTTAATCATCTTTTCTTTCTCTGTTATTTCAGTCAGTGTTTCATTCCATTTATATACAAACAAAACAACTCTGATGGTGAAGAACAGTAGTTTCAATGATGGGAAGGAAAACAATGTGTTTGGAAATATATTTTGATATCCAAATTTAATTGCAATATCCTTAAAGTTACTGCAAATCCATAAGTTCTATACCTTCTCTTCCTGTAGTAACTAGTTTTTCCATAACCAAAATTCACAGTAGAGAGATAGATAGTTGATAGATAGATGGATATCTGATATATTTGAATACATGATAGACACCTTTATCTTTTGACAAAATATCATGAAGGAAAATGAGTTATCAACTTTACTTAGAAAATATAAATTAGTTAATTTAGTGAATACAAGGAAGCATGATGAGGTTAAGAAAATGTTGAGAAGACATTGAAAAATAATGTGAAGAGACTCTAAATATTTTAAAGTTTGTATCTTCTTCTTATAGCTGTAGAGAGGTGGCCATGAGAATAATCAGAGTCCAGCAAGGTAGAACCTTATGTTAAGAAAATATTAAACTAGAAATGGCATATCACATTTTTAGGGTTCATGGCACATACTCTGGAAACATAAAATACCTGAGTTTGACACCCAGTTCTGCTGCTTGCTGATGTGATATTTGCTATTTTACTTAACATATCATGTCTCAATTTCCTAGTCTATAAAATGAAATAGATACAGTAGCTTTTAGGGTTCTTGTGAAAAATAAAATGCTTTTTCATCACTCTTTGCCAATTTTCTTGACAAGAAGTGATGCTAATGATATTATGATGGAAAATACATGAAAGTAAAATAATAATAACTAGAGTAACTAGAGTCAAAGCAATTATTGAGAAAGTAGTCTTCCTTCCTATGTTGGAACTTTTCTAAGCAAAAACTACAGTTTCATGATGTTTTTCAACTAACATTATGGAAGAGAAGTAGATTTCATCAATTAGATCCGAAAACATAAGACCTGGAAAGTGGAATGGAGGCAGAGATCCCCACAGGTGAGAGGGTGAAATAGGTAGACCCCACATTCTATTATCTGACTGCTAGCTTTATGGGTGACAGAGGCTGTTTTAACAGTAACAGGACAGAACAGCATCAGTGACTGCACTCTTAACTGACCCTTCTATTATGGCAACACAGGTATGAATTTAAGGGCAACAGTCCAGGCACAGTCCCATGTGATTGTCCAAACATTCAATTGTTCATCTTAAATCTCTTTTGGCTAGAAATACCTAGAGTAGTTTCTGATATTTGTGTCAGAATGATACTGTGCTTGGGACCATCAATAACTGCAGTATGTCGCCACCAGAAACAGAATGACCATAACCACTGTAATGAATAACCATGCAATCAAAATGGTTTGAAATATAGTTTCTTTGGTGGGGGCCAATTGATCATGGTGCCCTAGAACCATAATGAATGAACAATCTAAAAAAAAGTCCTATGGGACCTATGATAAAAAATAATAATAGATACATAAATATATAGATTATGATGATGCTAGAGGCTAGATGATAGGTAGATTGATGATAGATAATAGGTAGATGATAGATGATAGACAGAAAATAGGTAGATGATAGATAGATAGATAGATAGATAGATGATTGATAGATGATAGATATAAAACCCTCTAGTTTTGGAGAAAGGAAATACTCAATTTAGAGGAGTTTGGCTTAAGGACTTCGAATTGATATGGATTTCTGGTGTCACAGAAAATCACTGTGATTTATCACTCAGATGGAAAACAGAAGGAGGCAGAGAATGGCTGCGTGATATCTCAAAATATCTAGTACCTTTGTGAGCCTACCTTGTACTTATTTTTTCACTAACTACATGCAAATGTGAATCAGTACAGCTGGAACTTGTCACAGTCCACACTGGCTTCTTGTGATAAGAAAGCTTTGGTGAAGCCCCTTTCCTTCCTTAGTAAACAGTAATAAATATATGATACCACATTTATCATGGATTTCAAAAGTTAATACTTTTATTAATTAGGGAAAGTTAATAAGGGACTTAAAATGTTGAGGACTGGTGTAGGTAATTCCTATACCTTCCCTCATTTTCAACTTATTTCACTTATGTAGAAAACAAGAATTTTAGAGAAGATAAGAGGATTAGTTATCAATATAACTGGCATTAACACTAATGGCAGATCGTTTCCTAATATAATCTCTTCACTTGAACAAATCAACACAGATCCTGTCATCTTTTATAAGCTTTCAGGCTAATGATTTATATTCTATCCCAAGCACCACAAATACTATTGACAACTTGTTTTTAACTGACAGTAACAGCAGCATTTCTTTCTGGCTTACTTCAGTTTTCTCTCATAATCTAGTCTACAGAATCATTGCGTGCCACTCATCTTAGGACCATCATCAAGATCCACCATATTGATTGTTCAGCAAGGTGACTCAACCTGGAAAACCCCAAGCAGAAGTTATCATAGCTAACCAGATAATATGTTGATAGACCAGGTGATCCATAAATAAAACAAAAACTATGGAATGCAGTGCTCTGGAGCATGTCCAAATGCTGTCTAAAATCAAATAGCAAGTGCTGAATTGTTGTACTCTCTACACTTAAGAAAGAGATACATTTGGTCAACCTGTTTGAATTTCACAGGAAATAAATATCTAAGGTTGGCATATGCCTCCAGTACATTTTAAAGAAGTCTTTACAGGGGAGCCTGGGTGACTCGGTCAGTTAAGTGCCTGATTTCAGTTCAGGTCATGATCTCACTCTTGGTGAGTTCGAGCCCCGCGTCGGGCTCTCTGTTGACAGCTCAGAAACTGAAGCCTGCTTCAGATTCTGTGTCTCCCCCTCTCTCTGCCCCTCCCATGCTCATACTCTGCTCTCTCTGTCTCTCAATAATAAATAAATGTCAATTTTTTAAAAAACAATAATAAAGAAGTCTTTAAAGCTACAAACTTTGAATAAGGGGGTTCAGGATAAGAGAAGGCTTTTCAGTTGATCCAAAATACAATACAAGCCTTACCACTTGAGCCAAATGACCCAACAAATCCAAATCCCCCTTTCCTATTTCCCTGTTAAAGTGTGTAATTCCACAAACTTTATGGCTCAGTCTTTTAGTAGGATATCAGTATGAAACAGAATTTTAAGAGAAATGAGCATCAACATTTCTGGATATAGTGACTACTGTGGAAAGGGAATGTGGCCACACAAAGAGCTAGTACCCTAAAGTTCTAATATCAAAAATAGTTACTTAAGGGAAAGATTATAAGGAAGGAAATATCAAAATACACACAATCCTCTTAACTTTCATTTTTCTTCAGAAAGTTGTGCTAAGCTGCCTCTAAACAAGATTCCAGGAAACAGGAAACTCTCCCTTGTATTGCTCTACATATTTATAAAAATCAAAGGGTGGGAGATGTTTGCTTGACTGTCTTCAAGAAGCTTCCTCAAAAAGTTAGAAGAGAACCCAAGATTTGAGTCCCGGAAAAATTTTGGATATGATAAAAGGAAACATTTATAAGAAAGCCAATAAAGTGTGTTCTGTGAGTAGTTTTTACGTGTGGATATAGAACCATAGTTTCCTATTGATTGTGAGGGGTTTCTGGGGTCATTAATTCCTTGGTATTTCTAGCCTGCTGCATTCATGGGCTGAGCATCAGAAGGTTTTCAGCAATAATGAGTAGGTGCTTACAGTAGGAAACAATTGACTTGCTTGTACAAGGGTCTACATGACAAAGCATATGTAGATGGAGTCATTAAAAAGTTCTTCTGTACCCTGGTCAACTCCTTCCACAACTTGGACTCACTCATATGCTAAGTTACTAATTCTCCTCCTTCATGGCTGATCACAACTTCTAGAATAATAATTACAATAGTGGTAAAGAGCCACAGTCATTATTGCCATTTATTATCTCTTCCTTCTACTTGAAATATATATACTTCCACTTAAGACAAATCCCTGTCCCTTCCATGTTGAAAGGGGTGGGTCAGTCTCTTGAGTTCACTTGCCATCAAGGAGATCATTAGTCTCCTAGAGAGATAATAACAAGGTGGGGACTCATGTTTGGTCTCTGTTGGTGACTTTAGTTCTGGCAGTAGCTAGAATAATCTTGGTGAGAGGGAGTTCATCACATTGTTGGACCCATGCATAACCTTCATACCAGATACTGAGAGAACTCTGTTCATAGTTCTGTTAGGCAAGCACAGTAGTGACCATGAATGGAGACTGGCTAATATCTATATATTATAGATATTATATTATAATTATATTATATTATAAATATGGTGGTTCAGTACCTCTTCTGCAGCACATGCTGCTTTCAGGACATGGGACACAAAAAATTCACACACTGATGCTGATTCCCACAGACTCATTCACAAGCCTTTTTCCAAGACACTCTTGTCATTTATTACAACCTTGCTTCATCAAGGATCAGAGAAAATGAGTCAAGGGATTCATATCTGCTCTTGATTCTATGTATGAGCTTATTTTCAACCACTTCTTCCTTCACACAAAGATGATGACTAGGTGTACTGCTTGAAATTAATGTGTGTTATTTTTCTTAGCCTCTGTCTTTCAGTGTAGGACTGTCATTGGCAGCACCCAATTTTTGAATTTTTGTCCTATTATAATACATAGAAATAACTCTGTCTTAGAACTGGTCTGATCTATTTTTTCCTGGTCATAAAGAAAAAGCATTGATGCCATAAGTGTGAGATGAATGAGAGCTATTGATGCAATTGAAGCTATTGACATGGAATCTGGGATATTTGATCATATACGTTACTTTTACTATCTCAACATACTGATAATCCAGCTTTCAAAAATATATATTTTGGGGGCACCTGGGTAGCTCAGTTGGTTAAGCATCTGACTCTTGATTTTAGCTCAGGTCATGATCTCATGGTTCATGAGCTCGAGCCCTGCGTCTGGTTCTATGCTTACAGCACAGAGTCTGCTTGGGATTCTGTCTTCCTCTCTCTCTGCCCTTCCCCTTGTTGTTCTCTATCTTTGTCTCTCAAATAAAACTAAACTTCATGAACATTAATATAGTCTTGTTTCTAGCCTCCAGTTTCTTTCCTTTCTTCCTATAACTTTTTTTCAAGACAATAGAAAAAAAAAGATAAATTATACCAAGACACTCAGCTGCCTAAATCTCTCCACATTATTTCCATAACATTGAAACTAAATCCAATTTCATTAAGAGGCCTACAGTATGCTCCCTCATCTGGCTCCTGACTCTCTCATCCATTTTTTACCTCCCTTCCTCTCAATAACTAATGTAAAAACATATGTTCATTTGCTTGTAATATCTGGTGCAGTGGATGTGTGTTTATTTACTCACTGGATTGAAACTTTGCATTAAAGGGGTGCCTGGGTGGCTCAGTTGGTTAAGTGTCCGACTTCGTCTCAGGTCATGATCTCATGGCTTGTGGGCTCGAGCCCCACGTTGGGCTCTGTGCTGACAGCTCAGAGCCTGGAGCCTGCTTCAGATTCTCTGTCTCGCTCTCTCTCTGCCCTTCCCCTGCTCGTTCTCTGTCACTCTCTGTCTCTCAAAAATAAATAAATGTTAAAAAAAATTAAAAATATAATAAAATAAAATTTTGCATTAAAGCTGACTTGAGTAGACTATTCCTATAAATTTTTTTGCTACTTTATTTTGACTAATTGCACTACACCAGTTTTGAAAATACAGTATGATGGTTTTAAAAAATACTTCTAGAAATGAAAAGAATTTATAGTTTGCACACAAGCATACTGTTGTATAAATTTACTCCTGTCCTCATTTTGGACATTTCTGAGAATAACTGTTTTTTCATACTTGAAACTTCAGAGTTTTACCACACATCTCTAATTAGGGAATTATTTTGATTTCTGAAACACTTTTTATAATTCTGTTTAGTGCTCATAACTTAATATCATCTAATGCCATTGCTCCTAATTAAAATAGATACTGTGCCATATGATCAGGAAATATTGAATAATAAAGTCTAAGAATTTAGAAAATGCCTAAGATAGAGCTCTTAGAGCAATGCTAACTCAATCATTTATCTTGTGATAATCTGATATAATTAAGAACAAATAATACTACAATTGCTGTGCAATATAGCAAAACAAATTTATGAAACCTTAATTTTTAAAGTACATGATTATAAAGAGTTGATTTTATACTCGAGTACTGATGTTATTTTAAAGTAACTTTTGGGGACTTGAAGATTTATGGAATGCTGAGTCTTAAGAAAAAAATAAGAGACAAAAAATGAATTTGTAAAACTCATAAAAGAATTAATTTGTTCTTTCCTGATACCTTGAAAATGTTAGCCAGTTGGAATAATTAAGAAGAATTTTCAAAAGTTGTTAAAAATACTTTTGAATTAACATATATCTGACACTAATATATAATTTTCAGTAATTCAATGCATACTGATACCAAATCATTGAAAAAATAAAATCTAGTGAGATAACCTAATGAATCCAATGAAAACTATGTCTTTATAAGATAAGAAATATCTCCTTTTATCAGAGAGTCCAGATTTTTTTTTTAAATATCTTGTACTTCTGTGAGGAGGGGTGGTGGGCAAAAGATGTTTCGAAACATACATTAGTGAGAATCTTTCTGGCAATATTACAACAGATGTGGATTTGAGTTGTGATGATAGCTACCAGCTGCACAGCTCCCCAACTCACCAGGAATCATGTACGTGTGTCATCTGTGGATAATAAGGAGTAAAAATAACCAGCAAAAAGACCTTTTAGAGGTGTTGTTAGAAAGATCCCCTTTCTTTTTCTTGGAGGATGTGGTGCCTCTGCTCAAGTATGTGGATTTTTAAAATAAACAAACATAATTGTAATGATTTTGAGTCTGGTGTGTAAATTCAAAACCTGTTATCTATTTCAACAGATCAGGTTTTTCTAGTGCTCCATTTTTTTTCCTGTCGCATATCTAATGTGAAATGCCAAATTGTTTACCATATTTGAAGGGCTTTTTTTGAAATAGGGAATCTTCAGGGCATCTCTAAGGAAGGGGCACTCTAGATGTCTAAAACTACGACAGATAGACTGAGAGCCTGGATAATCATGATTAGAAGAAGAAACACATTCAAAGTAGTAGGATACTGGCCTTGAAAACAAGTGCCAAATTACAATAAAGAAAAACATTGCAAGTTTTTTCTAGAGTGTCCTATAACTGGAAATATACAGTGTGTAGTGTAGCCTTTTCATAGTGACTTCCTTTACTTTGCAATGTGCATGCATTTAAGTAATATCACTCGGAGGTTTAGAAACTCATTTCTTTTTACTGCTGAATAACACTCCACTGTAAACATGTACCAAATTTTGTTTATGCATTCACCTATTGTGGAGTATTTTAATTGCTTCCAGTGTTTGGCAATAAAATTCTATGTTATCTGAATGTTATAAACATTCATGTGCAGAATTCTGGTTGTATTCAAGACCAACTCATTTATATATTGCTGGATTACATGCTAAGAGTTTGTTCAGCTTTGTCAAAATTGCCAAACTGTCTTCCAAAGCAGCTACATCATTTTACATTCATACAAAGAATTGATGAGAGTTCTTATTGCTCTATATCCTTTCTACATTTGATAATTGTCAGTAATTTGGTTTAAGGCCATTCTAATGAATCTGTAGTAGTCTTTCAATATTGTTTTAATTTGTAATTCTTTAATGGTATATGATGTTGAGCATTTTTTCATATGCTTATTAGCCATCTGTACTTCTTTTTAGTGGGTTGTATATTCAGAAGCATTTTCTATTTTTTAATATGTTTTTTTGTTTTCCATTATTGAGTTTAAAGAGTTCTTTGTATATTTAGAATACAAGTCCTTTATCAGATATGTGTTTTATAAATATTTTCTCCCAGGTAATAGCATGTCTTTTTATTATCTTAAAAGTATCTTGCTCAGAATTCCAAGTCATTTTATTCTTTCATAAATGATGCTTTTGGTGTTGTATCTAAAACTTCATTGCCAAGGGGTGCCTTGTTGGCCCGGTACCCCCAATTGATTTTTTTCAAAAACCAGCTTTTTGTTTCATTGATCTCTTCTACTTACCTGTTTCAATTTTATTAGTTTCTATTTTAATTTTTATTATTTCTTTTTTCCTGCTTATTTTAGATTTAATTGATCTTCTTTCTCTAGTTTCCTAAGGAAGACACTTAAACTATTGATTTTAGATCTTCTTCTCTTCTCTTATATGCATCCAATGCTATAAAATTCCCTGTCAGCATTGTTGTCACTATATTCCACACATTTTAGCAATTGCATTCTCATTTTCATATACTTCCAAAAATATATTTTTAATTTATTTTGAGACTTCTTTGATTCAAATCTTATTTAAAAGTATGTTGTTTAATTCCCAAACCTTTGGCAGATTTCCAGTTATCTTCCTGTTATTGATTTCTAGCTTGATTCCATAATGGTCTGAGAGTATATGCTGTATTATTTCTATTCTCTTACATTTACTAAGGTGTTTTATGACTTAAAATGGGGTCTATCATAGCGAATGCCCCATATTATTTTGAGAAAAATTCCAAGTCTCTTGTAATTGGATATTTAATGGCTGTCAGTTAGATCCAATTGACTGATGGTGTTGTTCAATTCAGCTATATCCTTTCCAATTTTCTGCCTCCTGGATCTGTCAATTACTCTAAGAGAGGTGTTTAAGTTGTTCATTGCTTCTATAGTGGAAATCAATTAACTTTTGCGTGTTAATCAATTATAACTGGTGATTTGTCTATTTATCCTTGATACTCTATAGTTTTTGCCTTGTGTATTTTGATACTCTGTTGTTAGATGCATAGATTTTAAGGACTGTTAAGTTTTCTTACACAATTGACTTCTTTATCATACTGTAATTCTCTTTAAATTTGATAATTTTCCTCATTTGCAAGGCTGCTTTATCTGAAATCCATAACTATGTCAGTATTCTTTTGATTATTATTAACATGGCATTTCTTTCTCCAACCCTATAATTTTAATCTGTGTCTTTGTATTCAGAGTTGGTTTCTTATGGATGACATGCAGTAGTGTATTATTTTTTATACACTGGTTTTGTTTTTTGTTTTTTTTTTTTTTTGGTCTTCCATTCTTCCTCTGCCTTCTCTGGTTTTAATTGAGAAATATTTTTTATTTAGTCTTCTCTCATCTCTTACTACATCAATTATACTTCCTTTTTCACTTTTGTTTTAATGATTGTCTTGGTGTTTTAAATGTACATTTACAACCAATCCAAGTCCCCTTTTACATTGCAGTATAGTGTTTCATAAGTGTTGTGGGTATCTTATAACTGAATATTCTCTATTTTTCCCTTCCACCAATTCCTGCCATTTTACTTATCTATTTGCTACAATCAACAACACGTTGTTATTATTACTTTGAACATGCATCTGTTAGATCATTTAGAAATAAGAAATAAGAAATAAGAAAACCAAAATACTTAAATTTATTTATTCATTTCTGATGCGTTTCTTTTCTTATATAGATCTGAATTTCAATATATATATATATATATATATATAGTCCCTGGAGAACCTCTTTAACATTATGCAAGGCCATTCTGCTGGTGACAAATTCCTCAGTGTTTATTTAAGAAAGTATTTCTCCTTCACACTTGAAAGATACTTTTGTTTGAGTCAGAATTTTAGGTTGGTGTTTTTTTTTCTTTCACTATTTTAAATAATTTCTTCCATTCTCTCTTGCTTGTACAATCTGTGAAGAGAAGTTCTGTTGTTTCTTACTTTTGTTCCTCTGTAGGTAAGAATACTGTCACCCACCCACTCCTAACTTTTTTCAAAAGTTTTCTTTGTTTCTGTTCATCTACAGTTTATTTTTATTTTTATTTTTTAAACTTTATAGTTTATTGTCAGGTTGGTTTCCATATAACACCCAGTGCTCTTCCCCACAAGTGACCTCCACCAAGACCATCACCCCGCTTTACCTTTTCCCCTTCCCCTTCCCCTTCCCCCCTCAGTTTGTTTTCAGGATTCAAGAGTCTCTCGTGTTTTGTCTCCCTCCCTCTCCCTAACTCTTTTTCCTCCTTCCCCTCCCCATGGTCCTCTGTTGGGTTTCTCCTGTTAGACCTATGAGTGCAAACATATGGTATCTGTCCTTCTCCGCCTGACTTATTTCGCTTAGCATGACACCCT
>CM053567.1:62911246-62944448 GCA_028646485.1 Cryptoprocta ferox
TGTCATGCTAAGTGAAATAAGTCAGGTGGAGAAGGACAGATACCATATGTTTTCACTCAGGCCTAACAGGAGAAACCTAACAGAGGACCATGGGGAGGGGAAGGAGGAAAAAGAGTTAGGGAGAGGGAGGGAGACAAAGCACAAGAGAGTCTTGAATACTAAAAACAAACTGAGGGCAGAAGTTGGAGGGGGAAAGGAGAAGGAGGGTGATGGTCATGGTGGAGGACACTGTGGGGAAGAGCACTGGGTGTTATAGGGAAACGAACCTGACAATAAACTATAAAGTTAAAAATAATAATAATAAAAAATTAAAAAAAAGAAAAATTGCTATCTTGAATAAAACAGAAAATGATTGTGACACCAAATTAAATGTTATAAAAAAAATACTACTGTTAAATTTTGAATTAAGTCACAGAAAGCCAATCAAATACACCTCCATTTGTGAGTAGAATTAGATTTCTCTTCGAGAAGCAATAATGCCTTGAAAAACCCTGCCAAGGGTGTTTTGGAGTAACAGGCTTTAGTGTTTGAGGACAATCTGAGTTAGGAAGAAACATCAATTTAAGAATTTTTAAATTGCAAAACAGCCATACTCTTTTCAGTAATGGAACTTTGGAAGCCATCTTTCTGCCAAAGGCCTGAGAAATCATCCAAGGAAAGAGAAACAAATGGCCTGAATAACTATGAATAATATGATATAGCTACTAGAGTCATATATCTATTTTCTCTGAAAAAATTTCAGAAAATAAGCAGGCAGTGAATTAAAGTAGAATAAAAAGTATACCAATGGCTCTAATGTTTTAGTATAAGTCCTTGACCTGAAGAAAGCCAATCAAACTAATGAGTTTAAATTTAGGACTTCTTTTTGAACTATTAATACAGCAAATTTTAGCATTGAAGGTAATGTGATGGATGTGTGAAACCACCTACATAGAGAGTCCTCAAGTGAAACATCAAGATAGAAATGACCCAATATTCAGAGCTATAGGGTCTTAACTCAGGTCTATCTGGAGAATAGCATGTGTGCACTGAATAAACTGATCCAGGTGTATCCCTTTTATATAACTTTCATGAGTTCATACATGTTCCTTTTCCTTGAATCAATTTGGTTTGTGTTTTATCTATAGGAAAACTCCTAAATAACAAACAAACCATTTCAAATGTACGCAGCAAAAGCAAACAAAAAGACTATCGAAGAATACAGAGATTGACATAGAAAAATTTCAGTTAAATATAGAAGGAATGATGTAATTTTAAAATTAACCATTTTTCACATTTAATAAAATGAATTGAGGGGCGCCTGGGTGGCTCAGTCGGTTAAGCGTCCGACTTTGGCTCAGGTCATGATCTCACGGTTCGTGGGTTTGAGCCCCGCATCGGGCTCTGTGCTGACAGCTAGCTCAGAGCCTGGAGCCCGTCTTTAGATTCTGTGTCTCCTCTCTCTGACCCTCCTCTGCTCGTGCTGTCTCTGTCTCTCTCTCTCTCTCTCTCTCTGTCTGTCTGTCTCTCTCTCTCTCAAAAAATAAATAATAAAAAAAAATGAACTGAGACAACCACCATCAGTGTTGATGAAATAGGTAAAAGGTTTATGGGGAGCTTTATAATAAATAGATCTAAAATCTTGATCAATCTTAATAGCAATTAAAGTAGGACATTACATCTAGCATGATAATAAGAATCATGTAGTACTATGTGTTTTTGCTGCCCCAAATAAGCTAAAATCTAAACAAGCTAGTATTCATAACTATCAGATTATTGAAAGATGGGACAAATAACACCACAATTTAAATTCTATTGCTAAAGGACATATTTTGAAAGTAACTGGAATGGGGTAGAATACTTTCCATTAATGACATATTTCTTGTTTCTTTATTGGTTTATGTATCTCATATCTGTAATTTTGTTTTTATTTCCAAGTTGTTACCAATTGCATGCTAATTTAGATATTTAGATATTCCTGGTGATTTTTTAAATTACATATTCACCCTATACATTTTAACTAATATTAATATAGCTATTCGGATTTTATATTGTTTCATACTGGAATACACTCAATTTTCCATTATGCTTCAATAATTGATAATGGCTGGTATTATTATAGCTACAATGATTTCCATTAGACTTAGCTTCTTATTTGGCTTTATTGTATTCTATCTCCTTATAAGTGTGTCCCTATTAAAAACATATAGTTAATTTTTCTTTTTACTTTACCTATCTTACTTGGAAAACATTTTCTTGTCCTCAAGGTTCTCTTTCTCAAAGTATTTCTTGTCCTTAAGTAGTCAAAATTTAGTCCAGAATCTGGAGAAGTTAAAATCTAGAGGATATGTCCAGAAAATCAGATGCATTGGTATGAGTCGAGTAGATAAAACTAAGAAAATCATATTTAAAAAATAAAACCAAACAACTGTGATGCTTATTCTATAACCAAGATGAATAAACTACCTTTTTAGAAAGTCTGACTACTGGGTTGCCTGGGTGGCTCAGTTGGTTAAGTGCCTGACTCTTGGTTTTAAGTGTCCAACCTTTGTCTTTGGCTCAGGTCATGATCTGATGGTTTGTAAGATTAAGCCCCGTGTCTGGTTCTGCTGACAGTGTGGAGTCTGCTTGGGATCCTCCCTCTCCCTCTCTCTCTGTCTGTCTTCTGCTCGTACTCCCTCTCTCTCAAAATAAATAAATAAACTAAAAAAAAAAAAAACCACCCTACACACTAAATAGTAAATCTAAAATATTTCTAGAAGTATAAAATAAGGGACTGTTTAAGACTTTTCCTACAACAAAAGCACCTACCTCAGATATCTGTACTAATTAGTCCTATCAACATTCAAGGAACAGAAAATCCCAAACTGACATAAATTCTTCTGGAAGATAAAAAAAAAGTGTTATTTATCAATTTCTTTTATAAACTCATAAACTATGACACTAAAACTCCACAACATTGCACAAAAATAATCTTAGTTATGATCATAGATGTAAACATTGAAAAACTCAAATTAAATATAGAAATATAACCCAAAGTCATGACTAAGTTGAGTTTAAACTCAAGAATGCACGAAGATTTTAACATAACAAAGTACATCAGTGTACCAAAAAGAAAAAAGCACACCAAAACCCAAAATGCATTAATGTGATTTATATTATTAAGGAGATGTGTCAATAAAAAATTCTGATAGAGTTCATTATAAACATGGGGAAAAATGTGACTCCTATTTATCACTATACATAAAGTTAACTGCAGATGGGTTAAAAATAAAATGTGAGGGGTGCCTGGGTGGCTCAGTCAGTTAAGCATCTGACTTCAGCTCAGGTCATGATCTCACAGTTTGTGAGTTCAAGCCCCGTGTCAGGCTCTGTGCTGACAGCTCAGAGCCTGGAGCTTGCTTTGGATTCTGTCTCCTTCTCTCTCTGCCCCTCCCCCACTTGTAATCTGTCTCTCAAAAATAAACAAATGTAAAAAATTAAATAAATAAATATGAAACTCTTAAGAGTTTAGATTTCTTTTGGTAAGATTTTGGAATTTCTGAGAAAATATCCTTAAGATCTCAGAGTATTTGGGTATTTTTTGAAGAAGACATAGAGACATAGACAAGCAGGAACAAATTCAGTTTATAAAAACAAACTGCATTTTAAAAATCTTCAAATACAAGCCCTAGATTTATAGGAGATATTTTCTGCACTTATAAAAACAGTTGTTATGTAAATGATACAAAAATTTTGTACAAATGAATAGAAAAAGGCATTAAGTAGAAGAAATAATGTTAAGTTGAAGAAAAATAAGAAAAAGTGCAAAAAAAGAAAATAGAAGCAAAAACTATTTTTCCGTGAAAAGTAATTCACATAAGAGGAAGTTCTTATGGCCCATAAATAAATAAAAAGATACTTATAGGGATTCAGGAAAATCACAGTATCAACCCAATAACTATCTCATAAATTGGGCAACATGTCAAAATCTAAAAAACAAACAAACAAACAAACAAACAAATTCCCAGGATGAGGAGAATGGGAACACTTATATATTGCTTCTGGATATACAAATTTCATGTAAGAGCTGGTCATTCCAGCAAAATTCAATGAAATTGAAGTGATATATATCCTTGGACCTAGTGGCTCAACTCTTAGGCAAATACACAATAAGACATGTACTAGAAAGCTAAATGGGGTGTTGTTTTCAGTATAAAATACAACCTAATTATCTATCAATAAGATAATGAAAAAGTAAACTACGGTATTTTCTTGCAATGGAAATATACAGATGGCAGGAAACATGAAGTAATTTGTGCTGTATCTATCAATACGAATTAGTAACACAAATATAATGATGCTAAGTGCACAGTGGTAGGTAGACAGTGTTGCTAAAGAAGACTTACAGGGGCCAAAAATCTTACAAATGTACAACTCATTTCAGGAAAGAATATGGTATCACAACAACATCAAATTAAGGGTTTATTTCATAACCCTAAACTGTCTGTCTCATCCATGGGGTCTTGAGATGGCAGGAGGTAGCTCCTCTTTTCCTATTTTGATAAGGAAGAAATACAGAAATATTTTTTCTGAATATTTCCCTTTGATCAGAAATCATCAAGGTGTGCACAGAATAGCTCAGAACCAAGAAGTGCAAAATGGAATCTTGGTCGAGTTTCTTATATGATACTGGTCACACAGGCATATTCTTGCTATGCAAACAGCTTAGCAGTAAAGCCCATTATCAATCTTACTGTTGTTAATAAACAATGGTGACAAGCTTGTACCAACCACCCTGAAACTCCACGTACCCATGATTAGAAAGAAACACTATCAATCAGTATGTTCCATGACTTTACCAGAGTAGTGTAGTGGCATACAGGAACTTTAACAAAATAGTTCAGGCTAATTCTAAGACTATGGAAATTAGCCTTTAGAGCAGATCAGGAAGGAGAAAGTTAAGTGAGATATGTGCAGTAATATTAAGTTTGAAATCCTACTAAACAATGTCCCTAAATGATGTTATAGTGTAGACTTCTTAAGTTGTTTTAACCTATGTTGTTAAAATATAATATATAAAGCGTTATGTGATGTGTTAAAGTATAAAGAAATACATGGATATTGTAATCACTAAGTATATAGAATAAAAATAAACAACCGTAAGAATTATAACTAAAAAAACCTATTTATTTATACAAGGATGTCATGGTTGTCATAAGATTGACAATGATTGACAGAAGAAAACACAAACCAAAAATAAACAAGTAATTTTAATGTGAGTTTAGGGTATAAGAAGTTAAGATTTTACATGCATAAAAAGGATTAGGCACAATATGATTCACAGAACCACTGAACCAAGTAGAGAGGCATGGCGGTCATGGCCCTCAACATGTTTCCTATTCAAGTACGCACAAATGGTGATGATGCCATCATTGGGGTGAGAGCTGCATTCTTCTTGAAGTGTTTCCATAAACCCTGACCGTATGTGATACACCTTGTGATCTAGGCTCTGTGCTGGCAGCATGGCCTAAAGGAATCTGCTGTAAACTATAGTGCATTTTACAACTGTTTAAGTACTTTTTATTCTGAATATATACATATATGGTATTAACCAGCCCCTTAACTGACTGGTCTACTTTATCTATGACACTGAATATCACATTGACTCTCAATCTGACTGGCACTCATCCCACATTTCCTTAACCCCTTCATTCTCCTACTGCCTTAGTGACTTGTTCCATACCTCCTCATCTGTCTTCAGCCTCCCTGTACCTCTTTCCTGTTCCTCACTCTCAGCTCAGGATGAGTGTCCTATCTTATTCAGAATAGCAAAGAAATCAGTACACATCCACAACCCCTTATTCCCACTGCATTCACTCATCTTTCACTTCTGACACTGCAGTCACTTATCTATACTCCCATCTGTGATCTAAACTTCAAGTTGTATGTTGATTGTATCCTCTTTCACTGACTCAGTGACAGAACCACATTAATTTTATTGTGTTTTGTGTTATCAAATTTTCCTTATCTGTTTTGTCATTCTCAGAAAAATATCTATTATTTCTTCCATCCTCATAAACCCTATTGACCCCATTTCTCTCACCAGATAAGCCCTGTTTTCCCCTTGTAGAAGACATCTGGGAAGAATTGCCTACACTCAATATTCCTTAGATTCTTGTCCCTTTATCTTATAAAAATTAGTCAGTTCTTTTTTCCAACCTGAACAAACATTGAACAAACACAGTGAATATTTCTATCAATCTCCATGTAGCATGGGACACCACAGATGCCAATCTCCTTCTTGAGACATTTTCTTCTCTTGATTCCAGACACACACTATCTTAGTTTTCCTCCTTCACTAGTAACTTCTCTGAAACTTCTTTACTTGTTCTTTCTTTTCCCTGCTCAAGTCACACTGAAGTAATCCTGGACTCCACCCTCGAATGTGCATTTTAGATTAGAACTTTCTCTCACACACATTCCTTATTCCCCATCCTTCTTTATTATTCTCTGTAACATGTTTTGCAGTCTGACAAACTATATGCTGCATGCTTAATTTTTGTTGCCTATTTCCCTCTACTGTTTTATAAGCTCCAGGAAAAAAAAAAAAACAATTTTTCTCTCTTTTATTTACCCTACTCTATTTATAGTACCTAGAAAAGTACCTGGAGCAAAGTTAACGCTCAGTAAAAATTGTTGAATAAATGGGTGCTTAAGGTGCCTCTCCTGACACAACCGTTCCAAATTTTCTCAAGGCAGTGGCATTACACAGGGGTTAGAGGGCTGGGACAGGCACAGAGATCTGTTATTAAAATACAAAACTCCTAAGTCTTTAAGACTATGTAAGAATAAAACAATTGGCTAAAGTTATGCTTAAATAAATTGAACTCACTCCCCCCCCCACACACAAATAATTCAGGAAATTGTATTGCCAAATAAGGCCTCACAATCAATCACTTTTACTTTTCAACCCATGATCTGGTCTCTGAGCTCTCAAATTTATACCAGAAAAGTGATTTGTAAATGCTTTGAATTCCTAAGGAGGAAGATCTCTCTCAATGCCTAAGTAAGATGTGGCCATAAAGAAAGAAAATAGACGAGGAATCTGCTTACCCTTCAAAGGCAGGACAAAGGTAAAGGTAGATCTTTCCAGGTTGCTACAGGGGCTAAACAAGGACTCAATCCACCAATAGGGTAAAAATTTATGCTATTCCTACCCAGAGGGCATATTTCAAACTTTAAATTTTACTAATCTTTTTCTTTTTCCATTATGACATAATTAGTTGAAAAGCACATTACTTTCCTTACTATTCTAGTTCATTAGATCGTATGGGATCACTGACTAAGGTAGCTGAAGCAAGTAAAACTACATTGTTAATTAAAATAAATGTACATTTATTGTAAATTTATAATTTACAATACAAGATTTGCTCATTTTGGAATGTCCAACTCTATGTTGTCTACCAAAGACATATCTATAATCTAAACAGAAATTATCAAGATTAGAAAGATAGAAAAAGGCATAACAGACAAATACTAGCCAACAAAATTAAGACATGTATTTTAATAATCGTATCTCACATAAAAGACATGAGGGTAAATATTTTTAAGGATAGAGGATAGAAATTTTAATATATAGTGATTGAAGTATCATTGAAGGTATTAAAAAGATGTTTATGGAGGTGCCTATGTGGCACAGTTGACTGACTGTCCTACTCGAGCCTGCTTAAGATTCTCTCTCTCTGTCTCTGTCTCTCTGTCTCTGTCTGTCTCTGTCTGTCTCTCTCTCTCTTTTCCTCCCTCTTTCTTCTGTCTCTCTCTCACTCTCTCTCTCTCTCTCTGTCCCAGGGCACCTGGGTGACTCAGTTGATTAAGCATTGGACTGTTGATTGTGGCTCAGTCAATATAACACGGTTCATGAGTCTGAACCCTGCTTTGGGCTCTGTGATGACATCATGGAGCCTGTTTAGGATTCTCTCTCTCTCTCTCTCTCTCTCTCTCTGTGCCTCTCCCCCATTCTCTCTCTCTCTCAAAATAAAAAAAATAAACTTTATTTTTTAAAAGATTCTCTCTCTCTCCCACTGCCACTTTCCCTACTTGCACTCTCTCTTTAAAATAAATAAAGTAAAATAAAATAAAATATAATAAATAATAAATAAATGTTTTAAATAAAACAATAAAAGAAGTTTATTTTGCCTCTGCTTTCTTCCAAAAACCTGACATTTGGAAACAGGATTTTAGACACAGTAGAGAAGTAATGGTCTCATGTCAGATAATTTAATTAAGTAGAGTTACTTCAAATATGATCAAAAACAAATATCTCCTGGACCAAAAAAATGATAATGAAGGAGTATGGAAACAATTTCAGGAAAACCCTGCCAGTAGCGGTTCAGTCAATAAAAGAGAAAGCATTATAGACGTTTAAAGCACAAAATAGTTAATGCAAAGAATGTAGTGTCCATTAAACCATTGAAATGGCTAAAGAGGAATAAGAAAAACACCACCAATTTTCATATTAACCAGGACAGCTATGGACCAGAAATGAAGAAATTGTTGCCCTTTGTCATGAGTAAAATGCCCCAGGTATCTAGTGCTGACTTCATCTGCAAGGCAAGAGTGGGTGACTGGCAGGTAGAGGCTGAACAGGGATTGCATTGACTACCAAAGACTACTTTGGGTAGTGTTGACATTTTAACAGTATTTGTTCTTCCAATCCAAGAGCATGGAATGTTTGTCCATTTTTTTGTGTCATTTTCAATTTTTTTCATAAGCTTTCTATAATTTTCAGTGTACAGATTTTTCACCTCTTTGGTTAGGTTTATTCCTAGGTATTTTATGGTATTCGGTGCAATTGTGAATGAGATTGATTTCCTGATTTCTCTTTCTGCTGCTTAATTATTGGTGTATAGAAATGCAACTGATTTTTGTAGATTGATTTTATATCCTGAAACTTTGCTGAATTCCTGTATCACTCCTGTATCAGTTCTAGCAGTTTTTTTGGTGGAATCTTTTGGGTTTCCCACATAGAGTATCATGTCATTTGTGAAGAGTAAAAGTTTGACTTCCTCCTTCCTGATTTTAATGACTTTTATTTCTTTGTGCTGTCTGATTGCTGAGGCTAAGACTTTCAACACTATGTTGAATAACAGTGGTGAGAGTGTATATCTTTGTCGTGTTCCTGACCTTAGGGGGAAAGGTCTCAGTTTTTCCCCATTGAGAATGATATTAGCTGTGGGTCTTTTGTATATGGCCTGTATGATTTTGAGGTATGTTCCTTCTATTTCTACTTTCTTGAGGTTTTTTTTTTTAATTAAGAAAAGATGCTGTATTTGTCAAATGTTTTTTTCTGAATCCATGTTTCATTATTTTATTTTTAAGTTTATTTACTTTTTGAGAGAGAGAAAGCATGTGGGGAGGGGCAGAGAGAGAGAGAGAGAGAGAGAGAGAGAATTTCAACCAGGCTCTGCACTGCCAGTGTGGAACCTGTTGTGGAGCTTGAACACACAAAACATGAGATCATGACCTGAACTGAAACCAAGAGTCAGACGCTTAACCAACTGAGCCACCCAGATGCCCCTTGTATTTGTTTTAACATAAAAATAATTCATATACATAACAGAATATTCAAACAATCTTGCAGAATGGAAAGAGAATTCTATCCACTTTTCTACTTGCCAAATACAAAAATATTCCTTCTATTTCCTTCCAGAATAGGGTATTCAATTTTATTTACACCAATAAGACAATATTAAACATGATTTTACACTTTTAATTTTTTAAGTAAAATATACCCCAGCTGTATCACTCTATGTAGCACCGCAAACGTGACTTTTTTATTCTTATGTTGAGTATCTTTATTGAACTATGAGATTATAAAAGAGAGAATGCACGAGTGGGGGAGAGGGACTGAGGGAAAGAGAGAGAGAAAATTATAAGCAGGCTCCACACTCAACATGGAACCCAAATTGAGTCTGGATTCTACAGCCCTGGGATCATGACCGGAGCCAAAATGAAGAGTGGGGCACTCAACTGACTGAGTCACCCAGCACCCACAGAAATTCTTAATAATAGCATAGTTTAACTTATTAATCTTTTCCTTTATTGTAAGTGCTTTTCAAATCTGAAACTCATGAAGATATTATTCTGAATAATCCTCCAGTAATTTTATTACTTTACCTTTACTTTTATATCTACAATGTGAATTATATTTTGGAATTAAATCAACAATTGAGAACAGTGTGAATTAGGGGTCTACTTCTATTCCCATCCTCCCCCCAGCCTAGATGTCCAATTGATTTCAGACTATAAGATACCTCTCTTTTGTCAAATGTTATACTGTTCCACCTTTTCCACTCCACTGATCACTGATAATTTCAAACTGATATTAAAAAAAAATTTTGTGTCCTGGGCTTAAAACTTTTCTCTGCAGAAGAAATATCTAAAACAGACATAGTCATGTACTATGGAAATATGTCATAGCTTATTTTTTGATTCCTTGTCGATGTATTGTTATTTGTGTCTTTTCCCCCCACTATTTTGCTTTTAGCAATATAGGAAATATCATAATGATTATTACTTTAAATAAAATATTTTTAACAGAGTATGTATATTATAAGTTTGAGGACTTATGATCTTTTGAAGTGTTGCGTTCTAACAACCCAGATATTTTGCAGGATACTTTGTGATGGTGAAGTTTTATGTGTCAACTTGACTAGACTATGGTGTCCAGTTGTTTGGTCAAACACTAGTCTAGATATTTTTGTAACAGTATTTTGTAGATCTAATTTGCATGTACAGAAGAAGAAATTTGACATCAAGACTGTGACATACATCTTGCCTGGGTTTCTAGTCTGCTGACCTGCCCAACACATTTCAGATAAAAATTGCAGTATCAATTCTTGCTTGAGTTTCCAACTTGCTCCAGCCTACCCTGTGGATTTTGGATATTCCAGCTTCCATAATCATATGAGTCAATGGCTTAAATCTCTTTAAACACACACACACACACACACACACACACACACTCATTCTAATGGATCCAGTTTTTTTGTTGTTGTTGTTGTTGTTGTTGTTGTTGTTTGTAAAACCTTGATTAAGGCACATGTCTTAGGAGAATTATGTTAAATAGTTTTCATAATTCTATGGAAGGAAGGCAAAGTCCTGGTTCAACACTGAATCAAAGGGAGAAAACGTATTAAAATAAGTAAAACACAGGAAGTACAAAGAAATGAAAATGTTTTAATCTGCTTTTCCTGAGTGCTATTTACCTTCTGATATTCTTTAGCACATACTAAGGGATTCAGCATTAAACTTTGAAGAACAAGCTATCTAAATATCAGTGAGGTTATATCTGATAGGAAATTATTATTTAAGCAACTAGTTAAGGCTGCAGAAAGAGTTCAGGAATGAGAGAAATGTCATTATATAAAAGTTTTTAAAGATACCTTTAGATACTATCATATGGAGGGATTGGTTTACCAATTAGAAAATCATCGGTGATTTTTGGTGTATATGTGTCTATGAAGAAATAAACAATAATTTATAAAAACACATTCTATGAGTTGTTCTCGCTAGTGCCCATGTAAGCCACAGAAATAAAACTGAGTCCAGGTTATACTCCCAAATCATAGACACAGTTTAATTTAAGGGACGATTTCGTATCATAAAATTTAGGACTATTTGTTGGATGTTTGGGCAATGAAGAAGGCAGATCAACTTCTCATTTCCCAAACCTTATAGGAAAAGATACATTGATGACCAAGAGTAACCTCTCTTGTCTGCCTAGAATGTTTCCGGTCCAAGACTCCCCTATGTGGAAGTTGATATTGGCAATGTCCAATTTTTCTGTAGTATAGCTCTACAAATCTGTCTTCAATAGTTTCTCTGTTACATCAGACTGATTCTCCAATAATCCATATTTTTTTATGTCTGTATCATATAAATGAAAATTTAACTTTGACTTCTTGAACCACTTTTGTTTCTTAGAACGACTTTGGAGAAAATAAATTCTAATTGGGTGGCTCAATAGCTTACTTGTGACATAAATTTTAACCTATGTTGAAGTTTAAAATGTTTATTTTAGAGGGGTGACTGGGTGGCTCAGTTAAGTGTCCAACTTCGGCTCAGATCATGATCTTGCACTCTGTGAATTCAAGCCCCGGATCAGGGTCTATGCTAACAGCTCAGAACCTGGAGCCTGCTTCAGATTCTGTCTCTTTCTGTCTCTCTGTCTCTCTCTCTGCCCCTTTCCTGCTGGTGCTGGGTCTCTCTCTCTCTCTCTCAAAAATAAATAAATGTTGAAAAAAAGTTTATTTTTGCAAGTTAATACTGACGGGTTAAAAACAAAAAAACAAAACACATTTCTCATCCATTCTTCCATACATGAAATCAAAACATTATTATATTAATGCATATTCCTTAAGTTACTACATCAAGTTACTCAATTTCAATAGAGCTTATATGTAATAAAAATACTAATACCATCTAAAACTGAGAGATAAATTTACAATTATGAAAACTGGGAGGAAGAAGTATTCATAAATGCATCTTATACTGCTTATTAAAAATCATAAAATAATTTTTCTTATTTTGATATTTAGTAAAATAGGGTGTCATTTACACTTTATAAATTTAAAGATAAAAATGGAACTTAATATAATTCTTAATTTGTAAATAAAAGAAGATAAATGCAGATGAGTAAGATCCACATAGCAAGGTGTGAGGAAAATTCTAAGTAAATAAAAACAGCTTAATATTAGTCTTGACAATAAGTAAAAGTGTTATAAACCCTCCTATTAATAGGAAAATAACCGGAGTGTTTTAAAAGACATTAAAAAGATTTAAAAATAACTGACAGAAATAAATTAATTATCAAAATTGGAAGAGCAGGCAAACAAAAAATAAATAAAAGGATAAAATTAGAAAGACGCAAAGGTAGAAACACAGAATTCAAAGTGAAATACCTTATAGGTAATGAAGGAGCCAGTTTTATATCAAAGCTAATAAATAATGAGGACATTAGTGTCATGAAACATAATGTGCCAAAATAAATCCATCACATAAATATAAATGAAAAAACTTAAGGTAAAAAAAAATGAATTGATGGAATTAAATATCTCTTTTCTTTAAAAAAGAAAAATTAATGATGGTTTTTGAAAGACACAGAATCTAAAGCAGGCTCCAGGCTCCAATCTGCCAGCACAGGGGCTCACACTCACAAACCCCGAGATCATGATCTGAACCAAAGTCAGGTGCTTTAAACCTACTGTGCCACCCAGGCACCCCTATCTTTTCAATTTATATTTACCACCATTTGTGTATGTCATATTTTGAATCCAAAAATAGAACAAAGACAAGATGATTTGAAAAAAAGTCAATGTTTCAGTGACTAATGAATGTCTTAAACCATTTGTATTTTAAAAACAGTAAAAGGATATATAATAGGGGGAGGGTGGGCTTAAATTTATGTGCATAAAATAATTTAAAAATATGTTAAGCCAAATGCTGATTCCCAGATAGTTTCATGTTTATCTGAAATCTGCATATTCAAGGATTTGTCACTTCTTCAGTGACTGGTGGTGGATGAAATGTGGGTTGACCTATATCTCCTATGTAATAGTTGAAGGTGTAATTGCTAAAATGTACTTGCAAGAAAATCATTAATTCACTCATTCTAAAAATACTTTTTGAATACCTAATATGTGGTACATACTGTTGTAGTGACTGGAAACCATACCATAAATGCTAGTTTCAAGGAACTTATATTCTAGTTTTGGAAAATAGACAATAGATACACAAATAATATATGTACCATGATATATAGTAATAAATTATATAGAGTAAATCAGTAGAGGACCAACCAGAACAAGGAACGATATTTCTTATGTAGCATAGTAACAGAACACTGTATAGTGTAAAAACCAAAGGAGGGAGGGAAGGGTATAAACTCTAGCTATCTGGGGCAAGAATATTCCAGAAATATCAGCTGCAAAGGCAGAGGTATGGGGGCTTAATATAGTTGAAGAATAGCAAGGAGACCTGTGTGAGTAGAGCACAGTCAACGAAGCTGAGTAAAGTAATATCTGAAGTCAGAACTGAAGTCAGAAGGGGCCAGATCTTGTAAGATTTTATAGGACAAATTTAAGGATTTTGAATTGCACTCCAAGTGAGATAAAAAATGCTGAGGAGTATACGTTATTCCCCCTGATTTCTGTGTTGTAAAAGAGATGTAAAAGGACAAGAGTGAAAGCAGAGAGATCTCTTGGGAGATTAGGGCAATAATCCAGGTGGAAAAAATTATGGTGGTTTGAACTAAGTTGTTATTGGGAGAGAGAGGCCACGTGAAAAGGACAGATTTGAAATGTTTTTTAGTGTAGAGAAAAGATTTATATAGTGACTTTGATATGAAGTATAAAAAGAAAGATTCTAAAATAAATTCAAGGTTTATTGTGCCTGAATCACTTGTATGATTTCAAATTTCAATTGATTAAGATGAAGAAAACTATGGGTGGAGTAAGGTAGAAATCAAGAGTAAAGTTTTATACATTTGAGTGGAGATGTCAAACAACTAGCTTAATATTCAAGCTAGAATTCTGGGGAGATATCCCAATTAGAAGTATTTGTCAATCATTCACAAATAGATGGTATTTAAAGCCTGTCAAATTGAGTGAAGCTGATGGACTACGTAAAATGTGAACAGAAAAATTGCCCATTAGATTTAGCAAAGTGGATGTAAGCGAAGATTTTTTTGGTTGGGTAAGAAGAGCAAAAATTAGTGAGTTCAAGAAAAACTATGGAAATAGCAGTTTTTCTGTAAAGTAGTACAGCAGGAATGATAGTAATGGTGTAAAAGTATGTTTTTAATGGAAAAATTATAAAATGAGCAATATGCAAAGACAAAGGAGTAAAACAGTAAGAGAGGAGTGATTCCTGGAATTATGTCCCTGAATAAAGAAAAGTAGATGGAATCTAGTGAACACGTGGGACCACTCATCCTTACTAAGAGGATTAAGAACAGAACATATGGGAACAGTGGTAGATGAGTTAGAAATGGATGCTAGATACATCTAGAATTTCTGTTCTGTGATTATTTCTCTTTTCTTGGTGAAATGGAAGAAACATATGAGTGAGATAAGAGTGCTGATAGTGTAGTATTTAAAGAAAAAGAAGATATTGGAGAGAGAAAGAGAGTTAGTGAACTGGGGAACTCTAAGAGGATTGCAGAACACATTAATGGCCCACCTGAAGTTAGCGGTCATGATTCAAAAGTAGACCAGTCAACAAGGTTGCCTATTTTTCTTTAAGCACAGAGTTGATGGAAGATTCCCGGACTGGGGATTCTCTAGGCAGTTTTATGGGTGAAATAGATTATGTAGGCTGCTAAGAATGTTTCAAGGGAGTGATAATAATGATAAGCCAATGATTCTTATCTGGAAGTGGAGGAAAGTGAGAATAGGATAGGGATGAGGACCAGAAAATAGGGGGCAGGATTAATGTATTGTCCATTTCTGTGGGGCCAAATAATATGAGTCACGACGCTGCAAGAGATGATTGAGCTCTGAATAGCCATCACCAGGGAAATTCAATGATAGTAAATAAGGTCTATTTTAAGAAAACAACCAAGAAAAAATGAGAGAATAGCAAAGATGTTTACAGTACAAGAAAGTAATTCCTGCCTTTTGTTTTGTTTTACAACAAAAGACATAGGAATATATATTTTTAAAACTGCTTTGTACTTTAAGTAAGATATATAAAGATATATAGAGTTACAGATTTTATTACATATAAAATGCAATAAGGTCTATCTATATCTATTTCTATATTTATATATATAAAGGACTGAGGCATATAAATAATTTCAAACTACTCATTCCATTGTAAGTCCACACCAACTGCCAAAGCCTAGTTTTAAAATAGAATGTTTTAATCTATATTTTAAAGGGAAAAATTGGTTTCTGGGATGATGGGGTGCTAGTTATGAATATACAAGAATAAGTACAATATAAGTATAAAGAAACTGGTAATTACAAAGAAAATTGAACAATTTTAACTCAAACTATATAGCAATAGGAACTAGGACATATGGTGCAAATCACTCACTTAAATGAGGAGCACAGCTGAGAGTCAGCTGTATTTTTGGAAGAACATTTTTGTCTTCCTTTGTCTTGTCCTTTTCTTCTTATCAGGGGATGAGTTAAGGATGAACAGCTTACAGAGCTTAGGTGAGAGACATAATAAACATTCCGAACCAAATTCCAAATTACATAAAACTTGACAAATGTAGAAGTTTATTCCTAAAGAACCATTTAGAACCCAGTGTCGGGCAGGACAATATAGCAATGGCAGTAGCTCATTATGCACCGCAGAAGACCAGAGTTTGACAGCTTTCAGCTACCTTTTCCAACAAAAGGCTGTTATCAAGATTTTTTCTCGGTAAATGCTTTTAATGAAGCCCCTGTGGGCAAGTTGTCAAAGTGTACACATGCCATTTTGCATGTCCCTCTTTAAAAAATGAAATGAAAACTGATGAGAACACCTTGGACAGCATTTCTCCACAGAACAGGAGCCCTCTGTGGCTTCTAATGACCATGTCCATAAGACCTTAATAATGATACAATTTTCCTGCTGAATGTCTTGTTGTGGCCCCACAGGGAGCACAGTTACACTGATGTATCAAAACTGTTTAGTGACAATGCCTATTGTTGCATTCTTCATTTTCTTCCTTCTGAATTTTTTGACACACTTTTATTATATAAGGATTTGGAAAGTACTACAAAGAAGCAGCTTTTTATCTCTCAGCTGAAGCAAAAATTAGTTTGCCTGAGCACTTAACGAACTCATCAATTTCTTTAAATTCTGTGATGTTTTAATATTGGAGACAATATATTACATGTACAGCAAATGTTGAAAGAACATGAGCACAACAGCTACGTGTTAGATTTCTTAAAACTTTATGCAGCACACTCCAAAATATATATGTCAGTGCACTTGTGGAAGAAGTAATGACATAAAGCTTTCCAGTTTCTTCTAAGAGAATAGGGAAACAAGGACAGAAATCTTATTTTTATCTCTACTGCTGTTCTATATTTTTGAGATATTTATCTAAATTGAAATAATGGCTCTAAGGAATATTATAATGTGTATGTATTTATGTTATTACTTATAATATATAGAAGAAGACCAAAGGATGGCTTTTTTTGGTATGTGATAATGCCCAACAGGAATAGGTTTAATTCAGATTTTTTTTTTAATAATAAGACTGCAACTCCAAGGTTTGGCTGATACCATTCAGGTCAAAAATAGTATTAGGGTAGCTTGGGGTAACAATCAGGCCGCAGTATATAATGGCTCAAAACCAGTACATGTATTTTCTGGTTCATGTCCTGAGGGAAAGGAATAGAAAGGCTTTTTTTTTTACCTTAAGATTTAGGGTGATGGAGGCTCCAAAATGATGGAGACTTTTCAACACATGCCTTTGAGGGTTTCTTTGGGAGTAAAATCTATTGAGTCGTTAGGAAAAAAAAAAAAAAAACAGTTGGTGACAGGCACATGGGGGTTTCCATGGTCAGATGTGGAGGTGGAACTCATCATTTTCACTCACATGGAGTCTGACTCTAGATCTATAAAGAAGATAAAACTCATTTTGATCATTAGCCAGCAGTCATTCCTTAAGCATCTTCCCTTAAGGCCTTATCAATATGAGGGCCTTATGCTGCAAACACATTCAGTGGGAATAGTGTCATCAACAGGGTTAATTAATTTAAATATCCTTAAAACATCTAGGAAAATTACATAGGTCTGAGGATCTCTGATAAGTATCCATTTATTCTCAGAGGGACACTCAGAAAAATATTACTCACATAGCCCTATAATGTCCGTCCTATTGCTTCTGTCTTTTTCCTTGTTGTGAGATGTGTTGTTTGACTGTTGGATTCTGTGTGATGTTTGCTGGCATAATGAGGTTTTCTAGAATTAATTAAACGGGTAATTTCTTGGGGCGCCTGGGTGGCTCAGTTGGTTAAGTGTTCGACTTTGGCCAGGTCATGATCTCACAGTTCATGAGTTTGAGCCACACGTAGGGTTCTGTGCTGTCAGCTCAGGGCCTGGAGCCTGCTTCAGATTCTGTGTCTCCCTCATTCTCTGCCCCTCCCCCACTCACGATCTGTCTCTCAAAAATGAATAAATGTTAAAAAAAATTAAACAGGTAATTTCCTTGTTAGAGCTAACATACAAATTGCAAAGAATCCATATATTTTGTGTACAGTTTAAATTCTAGCCTTTATTTAACAATTTAACAAATTTTATTTATTTTTTTGCCTATTGATATAATTTCAAAATATGTGAAATAGTATAGATATAATTTTCTTTTAAATCACAATATTCCATTTATTAAATAAAAAATTCTTTATTAAACTTAATACAAAAGGCCATGTACATTTCTAAGCCCTGGGCTACAAAGAATACATGTTTTAAAGAAATCACAGCAAAACATGGAGACAGACCTATAGACTGATAGTGACTAATGTGAAGGCAACACATTTAAAATGTCTCTGCATTTCTTTTAATTTAGGATTACTGATTATTTAAAAGGATCTCAATGCCATTTTTAAAAAATACGTCATTTCCCGGAGATAACAGAACTCCTTCTACTTCAACATATGCAGTTTTGAAGGTACTGAATTAAAATATGAGGCAGTACTAAGAAGTCAAACTAGACCTTTAAATTGCCCCCTAATGTTAATTAATAATAATAATAAAGGTAAACAAACAAGGGAGGAAAACACACTGCAGTCGTTAGGGAAAGAAGGTGCTGACCTCAGGTTCTAATCTGTTGAAAGCAATGATTACTGAGAAACATTTTACATTTTTACAAGTCTCTCTAATTTGATTCTATGCAGATTTTAGATCTCTTTCCTCTGTTTTATGTACAGAGTACAAAAATTAAAAGCAGATAAGAGAAATCCTTAAAAAAATGTTTTCCAATAATCCAAACACACACACACACAGACAAATACACACTCCTGCAGAGACAGACCAAGAGGTGTAGTAAACACACATGAGGTAAAGAACAGACATTTTTTCCTTATCACTTTGTATCCTATCCAAGGCAGGAAATAAATTTTGGATCTAATTCATTTGGTCCCTCTAAGCTAAAAACAAGTTGAAAGGATATATCTAGAGGTAATTGTCTTTAGCAATACTGAAAACAAAAGAGACAATAAAACTAATTCTTTTAGAAAGGATGACAGAGTACAATCCCAGGTAAAATTAGATCTTCCAGGTAAATGGCATGCAGTTTTACAAAAGAGAAACATCTAAAAACTGTAGTAACAAGAAGAAGATCATTGATTGCCGGAGGCTCATGAGCAAGGATTAGGGACTGGAATATAAAGTAGAACTAGGAAAATTTTAGTATGATGGAAATGTTCCAAATTTTTGGTTTTCCTGATGTTTACCAAACTATTAATGGTTGTCCAAATTTGTAAAGTGAACCCTTAACGAGGCTGAATATTATGTTGTGTACATTACACCTCCATAAAGTTGATAAAAATTGAACAAAAATGTTAATATTAAGCATAAAATGAAGTATGACAGTCTGCATTTGGCCCCTTTTGGAAGGGCCTCCTAAAAACAAAAGGTGAGGAAGGAGGAAGAGTTTGTGGACTGAGATTTGAAACTTTTATTTTATTTTTATGTTTATGTTTATTTTTATTTTTTTGAGACTTGAAACTTTTAGAAGAAAGCACACGTTGAAGATGATGTCACCCTAACACAAATCCCCAATATCAGTGCAGCAGTTAGGAGACAAGATTTTTGGCCAGCAGCAAAGTGTAGGATAGAACTAGAAACCCTCACATTAAGCCAGAACTCTTCAGGGCAACTGGGTGGCTCAGTTGGTTAAGCGTTTGACTTTAGTTCAGGGCATGACCTCCTGGTTCATGAGTTCTAGCCCTGCATCAGGCTTTGTGCTGACAGCACAGAGCCTGGAGCCTGTCTCAGATTCTGTGTCTCCCTCTCTTTCTGCCCCTTCCCTGCTCATTCTCTGTCTCTCTCAAAAATAAATAAACATTAAAAACAAACAAACAAAACAGCAACAACAGCAGCAAAAAATGGAACCCTTTGAATTGTGCTAACATTGCTCCAGATAGTTGCTAATTAAAAAAAGAAATAAATTAATTAAAAAACATATGCAAGAATTTTGAAGATATGAAGGGTACAATGGAAGGTTTATCATACATGCCTATTCAAATTTCTAAAAGCAGAGAATGGAGAAATGGGTGGAAATAAAATATTTGAAAACAGAACGATTGAAATTTTTCCTGAAGATACATAAAATTCCACAGTTACATGAGGCACAGTTTAAAACATACCCATCTACATGCATTATAGAAATACTGAGAAACACCAGACATAAAGATGTTTTAAAAGTAGCCAGAGATTTGTATAGGATCACATACGCAGAAACAACAATTTCTGACTAATGCCAGAAATCTCAGCAACTAAAGCCTAAAGTATTTAACTTATCAATTTATTTTCTAAAGTATTTAATTTATTACGGAGGGAGACATCAAATTTAGATGGTATAGAGTAAATTGTGCTTGGTAAAATTTTATGGAAAGCCAGGTAAGAAGAAAGATTATACAATTTGTACAAGAGTAATGGGGACAGTTTCATAAGAAAACAAAAACAATATTGAGAAAAAAACCTATTTATTTATTTACTTGCTTTCTTTTTTATTTGCGTATAGTTGACACACAATGTTACATTAGTTCAGGTGTACAGCTTATACATTATGCTATGTTCACCTGGGAGAATAGCTTCAATCTATCCATTACATCCTTATTACAATATCGTTGACTGTATTCCTTCTGCTCTGCTTTTTAATTCCCTGACTTATTCATTCCATAACTGGAAATCTGTATCTCCCCCTAGTCTTCATCCATTTTGCCCAGCCCTCTACCCCCACACCTATGGCAAACATCAGTTTGTTTTCTGTATTTATAGTTTTGATTTTGCTTTTTGTTTATTCATTTTTGTTTATTTATTTTTGAGAGAGAGAGAGAGAGAGAGAGAGAGAGAGTGCAAGTGGGGGAGGGGCAGGGAAAGAGAGAGAGAGAGAGAATCCAAAGCAGGTTCCAAGCTCTGAGCTGTCAGCACAGAGTCCAAGGTGGGGCTCAAACTCATGAACTGTGAGCCAAAGTCCTATGCTTAACTGACTGAGCCATCCAGATGCCCTTGCTCATTCACTTTTTTAGCTTTATTTATGAGTGGAATAACATGATATTTGTCTTTCTCAGTCTTATTTTACTTAGCAACATACCCTCTACATGCATCCATGTTGTCTCAAATGGCAAAATTCCATCACTTTTTATGGCTATGTAATATTCCATTATATATATATATATACACACACACATATATATATATATATTTACCACATCTTCCTTATACATTTGTCTATTAAAGTATTTATTAATGTGTTAGGTTTTTTCCAAGTGTTGGCTATTTAAAAAATATTATTAGGGGTGCCTGGGTGGCTCAGCCAGTTAAGCATCCAACGACTTCTGCTCAGGTTGTGATCTTATGGTTCCTGAGTTCGAGCTCTGTGCTGACAGCTTGGAGCCTGGAGCCTGCTTTAGATTCTGTGTCTGTCTTGCTCTCTCTCCACCCCCGCCCCCCACTCATGCTCTGTTTTTTTCTCTCTCTCAAAAATTAATACATTAAAAAAATTAAAATTAAATTATTATTATTTTTTCCTCTTTTTTTGGTGTATAATTGACTGCAGGGTTTGACCAGCAAACTAGGGTGGTGATGACAGATTATTCCAGACTCCTGAATCAGAGAAAGTAGAGGATGAGGGGGGCGAAACCCTCTGGTGGCGATGGCCCAGAGCAAAGCTGTTCTCCAGTTTTTATTGAGAATCTTATCAGTACATTTCAGGGGATGCAGGGGAAAGGAATGTGTAGTTTCAAAAGCAGTAATAAAGCACACTCATAGATTATCAGGGAAAGTACAATCAGGATGGTGACGTGCAGGCATATGTCACAAGGGCAGTGTATAAATCATAGGAAGGGGGTTGTCTACTACTTTAGATTACATGTTTACAGAGTGGGAAACATGGTGATCCACAAGCAAGGTCAGGCTGTCTTCAGTCTTGATATTTCAAAGGAGACCTGGTTTTCTTGGTCTGCTTTGCTGCTTCCCAACCAGCCATTTCCCAGTCTGCAAACCTTTTTATCTTACATCTTAGCCAGCGAGGTTCTATAAGCTCCCACAGTTGACCTAAAATGTGACATTAGTTTTGGGTGTACAATTAGTGAATTTAAATGTTTATACATTATGCTATGTTCAACACAAGTGTAGCTACTTTTAAAGGCAAGAAAGAAAAAAAAACTATGCAAGATAAATAAATGCCAGATAAAAAGATTTATAAAATGTAAAAAGTTAAACTGAAGTCACAGTGTGCACACAACCATTTAAAATATAAATACACTATTTAAAAGAAGGTGACAGATTGGATTTCAAAAAATATAGCAATATACTCCTAATAGAAAAAAATAACAAACTAAGACATAAATATTTGGAAATATGTAAAGGAATTTCAAAATATCAGGAAATTGCTAACTAAAATAAATATGATATAGTTGGAATTATATCAGAGAGAATATTCTTAAGACAAACACATTATCAGGTATAGAAATTCATTATATAGTGATAAAAGTTACAATTAATCATGTACCATATAGAAGAAAAGTTTATAAATATGTAGTTCATTTGAAAAATGCAATTAACAAACTTGATTCCTTGACTATATGTGTGTGTGTGTGTGCATGTGTGTGTGTGTGTATAATTGTAAAATTAGAGATTGGATATTTTTTTCAAGCATATGTGAAACACTGAAATGTTGATTATATATCAGGGCATTTTAATTTGTTTTAACTGGTAACATGTACATCACGTACTTTATCACAACGTAATAGATTATTTTTTTAAGTTTATTTGTTTATTTTGAAAGAGAGAGAGAGCACTAGCAGGGGAAGGGCAGAGAGAAGGGAGATAGAATCCCAAGAACTGCAGATCCTGATGTGGGGCTTGAACTCATGAACCATAGGATCATGATGTAAGCTGAAACTAACTGACTGGGCCACTAAGATGCCCGAACGAAATAGATTATCAATAAGAATGCTCATACATTTAGAACATGGGCATTCGGGCCATTTCATGTAACTTACTTCAGGGCTTACTCAGGCCTGATTGCATATATACCGCTTTCATTTGTTGATGGAGTACTGCTGTGCTCACCCAACTCTATGGCATCTTAGGTCAGATCATACCTGGTTTATGATGGGCAACTGGGACCACATGGTAACTTGGTGGCCCATGGTTAAATGTTTAATTTCTATGTAGGCTCCGTAGCAGTCCAGAGACTGTTTATCAAAAGGAAAGTAGTTACTGCAGAAGATGTAAAAGCTTTGATCCAAAATCTGAAAGGCATGGGCCTTCTAGGGGCCTGCCCAAGACTCCAAACAGCTTCTGTATCTGCTGCTGCCACCTCATATACAACTGAATAACCTAGATCATAGGGCTAACTGTTAGATAAACTTGCACAGCCACTTGGACCTGTTATAGAAACTTCTCTTGAGCTGTAGAAGAAAAAGTTTTCGGTTACATGAATAAAATCGAATCTGAATCATAAAAACAAAGAGTCATGGCCTCTCAATCAATTTCCACACTTGAACTGGTTTACAGACACAGAACCTCCTGAATAAAAGGAAATTCTGGTTCCTTTAATGAAGGACCCTGGTGCATTTTCAAAAATTTATACTGTTAATCTTTCTTCTAGCCTACTCCAAAAGAACCTCCGGCATTTTATTTATACCAGGCCAACATTACACTGGGAAAATAAAATAATCAGATCTTTCAGGAACTACTAGACTCTGGCTCTGAACTGACACTAATTCCAAGATACCCAAAACTTCACCACAGTCCATCAGTCAGACTAGAGGCTTATGGAAGGTCAGGTAATCGATGGAGTTTTATCTCGTGTTCATCTCAATGTGGGACCAGTGTGTCTGGAACCTATTCTGTGATATTTGTCCAGTTCTGGGATATATATTTGGAGAGATTTATTCTGCAGCAGGCACAATCCTTAGAAGGGTTAGCTGACCTGTGCAGTGAGGGCTATTATGGTGGAAAGGCCAAAAAAAAAGCAACTAGAACTATCTCCACCTAGGAAAATAGTAAATCAAAAGTAATTGTATGTTTCTGGAGGAGTTGCTGAGTTTAGTATAACCATCAAAAACTTGAAGGATGCATGATTCCTACCATATTCCCATTCAACTCACCTGTTTGGCCCGTGCAGATTGCAAATGGATCTTGAACCAGGACAGTGGATTACCATAAGCTTAACCAGGTGGGGACTCCAATTATAGCTGCTCTACTAGAAGTGGTTTCAATGCTTGAACAAATTAACCCTTCCCTTGGTATCTTGTATGCAACTGTTAATGTGGCAAATCATTTTTTCATGATGCCTGTTAGTAAAGAGCACCAGAAACATCTGGCAAGGCCAGAAAAAACATACCTTCACTATTCTGATGCAGGGGTATATTAACTCCTCAGCCCTATGTGGTAATTTAATTCTTAGGGATCTTGATTGCCTTTCCCTTCCACAAGATATCACAGATCAATTATATTGATTGAAATTACGCTTTTTGAGCCTAATGAGCAAGAAGTAGCAACTTCTCTAGGCTTATTGATAAGATATATGCATGCTAGAGGGTGGAAAATAAATCTGGCAAAAACTCAGAGGCAATCTACCTTAGTGAAATTTCTGGAGGTTTTGTGGTAGGGGACATGATAGGGCGTCCCTTCTAAGTGAAAGGGTAAGTTGTTACTTCTTTTCCCTTATATAATCAAAAAGTAACAGGACTCATGGGTCTCTGAATTTTAGAAGTAATTTATTCCTCACTGAACTGTGTTTCTCAAGCACATTTACCAGATGACTTGAAAATCTGCTAGTTTTGAGGGGCATCCAGAATAAGAAAATTTTCATACTTGTACAGATCAAGTAATAATTTAGTAGTCTTTCTATCAGTTTCACATCTAGGAATAACATGATCAACTAGCCAACACCACTGGTCTGTATTAGTCAGACTATTTTGACTGTTGCTTCAATGTTGTTGCTGCCCATTACAATAACAGTACTCACGTGGCCTCTGGTGGTTGATGGCTACTACTTACCCCTTGCCATCTTAGAATCCAATTACTCCCACTGGATTGGCTTGCCATTTTAGTGACTGGAAATCCCACATAGAAGAGTGATCACAGAGCTCTTTAGGGATGCTGAAACTCTCCATACATATTTATTTCTCACAGTACTGGTGAAAGATATGCCTTCTGTACCCTTGCAGTGTGGGTGCATAGGTCTTAAATGACAAATTCATTCTCACATTCCCCTCTCAAGCCTTTGATTTGCTTTCCATACATTAAACAAAGGTAGGTCTAGGTTTTCCAGTTTATTCGCTGTGGGCAGTCTTTTGATCCATGTTTTTGGGGATAAAACAAATTTGTAGATACCTTCCCAAGTTTCTGAATTGCAGCATGAATGCAAACTCTCTTCATAGTGAGTACATATCAATAAATTTGGCCTGAATGAGAAAGAATGAAAACATGCCATTTGCAGCAATGTGGATGGAACTGGAAGGTATTATGTTGAGTGAAATAAGTTAGTCAGAGAAGGAAAGATATTATATGTTTTCACGCATAGGTGGATCTTGAGAAACTTAACAGAACACCATGGGGGAAGGGGAAAAATAGTTACAAACAGAGAGGGAGGGTGGCAAACCACAAGAGACTCTTAAAGACAGAGAACAAACTGAGGGTGGATGGGGAGTGAGGGAGAGGGGAAATGGGTGATGGGCATTGAGGAGGGCACTTGTTGGGATGAGCATTGGGTGTTGCATGTAAGCCAATTTGACAATAAATTATATTCATAAAAATAAAAAATAAAAACTGGGAAAAGGAAAAAAAATAAATTTGTCCTGGTTCAACTTTATGTTTCTTCCATCATTATTCCACACCCTTAGTAGCCATTCTCACACATGTTCACCAGAAATTTGTCTGTATATATTAGGAAATTTGAGTAGTTCTTTTAGAGTGCAGCACACCTCCTGATGGGTCATATTTTATACCTAATCTTCAGAGGCCTGCTGGGGTTCTAGTGTGGTTTAGTCTAAAAGCAAACACTGATGACAGGACTTGAAAGCATCAACATAATCTTACATGACAACTGCCTCAAAGGAGGCCATTAGAGTTTCCTCAAGTAATGCAGGGAATCCATCACCGAAAGGCTAATACCACTGTGGATGGGAAGGCTGCTTCTACAGAGATTGGGGAGGCATTTGGCAAAGAAGACTCATCAAAATCTAGAGTCTCTTGAGGCAGAAGAAAATCTTATATATATTGATTAACTGAAAATTGTTAATAAAATAAGCAGAATAATTATTATTAGTGTATATTCATGTACCTTAATTTGTTTCTAAGAAAAAAGAGTATGGGCACCTGGGTGGCTCAGTCTGTTAAGTGGCTGACATCAGGTCAGGTCATGATCTTGCGGTTCAGGAGTTCGAGCCCCGCGTGAGGCTCTGTGCTGGCAGCTTGGAGTCTGGAGCCCGTTTCGGATTCTGTGTCTCCCTCTCTCTCTGTTCCTTCCCTGCTTGTGCTCTGTCTCTCTCACTCTCCAAAATAAATAATAAAACATTTTACAAAAAAAAGAGTGTAAGGTCTAAATGTCCCATTTTTGTCAATATCTCTCCAGTTGTGCTTGTCCAAATTTAGAGGATTCCATTCTTTCTCAATCAATGCTGTTAACAGGAGACACTCTATAAGACTGGGAGTTCATGTTGTGTTCTAAAATTCAGCCAGTCACAGGATGAGAGTCTACGTTTCATTTTAACAGTCTCAACCCTGCAGCTACAAGAGATAAGGGTCTCCTTCGGTCACACATAGAAGATTTCAGTCATGTCTGTAGCATTTGAGGTGGGAGTGTGAATCTCTAAGCTTATCGTTTTCTTTCATCACTGGTCCAAGGACATTGGGATCAACCAGGAAATCCCCTTAAATCTGTTAGTTTTCCAAAAAACATTTAAAAATATAATATACAGTCATCCCAGATCCTTGTGTCTTATAAGTGATTGATTAGGAATATCCAATGGTGATATTTTGCATAGCTCTGGTGCCAGATCATGTCATGAGCTCATTAGTGCTCTGTACCACTAGAAATAGAGTCATTATCTTCCTTAAATATAATGAGATTTGAGAGCTAATTCCCAAAATCCTAGAACCAATTCAGAAAACTAATTCTTAGAACTCTGTTCCTTAGAATCATTTTCAGTTTGTGTGTGTGTGCGCACACACACACACACACATCTATATATCTATATCTATATCTATATCTATATCTATATCTATATCTATATATATGTCTAATCAGAATATATATAGTTTAGTATAGGGGACTTTCTCAGACAATTATGTAGGCTAAGGTATCCCATGATTTGCAGTTCAAAGGCCGACAAACTAGGAGAGCTGATGGTTTAAATTCCAGTCTGATTTCAAAGGTAGAAGACTGATGTGTCATCTTGAGGACCATCAGGTAGAGAGCAAATTCTCTCTTGTTCAGCTTTTTGTTCTATTCAGGCCTTCAGCAGATTGTACAAGGTTCATCATTTCTGGGGAAAACAATCTGCTTTTCTCAGTTGAAACACTCTTATAGACACTCAAATATCTGCATACTCCATGGCCCAGTCAAGTTGACACATTAACCATTATAGGAATAACTTAAAAATACTTACAAATGAATATTTTGGTAGTAGTTACAAGTAGAATTATTTTTCTTAAATACTTATTTTAGAAAAGAAAAACATTCTAAAATTAATGATAATATTGTTTAATTGTCTAATATTGTCTAAATTTAAAACTACAAAATAAATTTAAAAAGAAAAAGATACCAAAAAATTAAAAGGAGCAAGAAAAGCATAGAAGCAAACATTAATGAAATAGAAAGGTACAAAGGAGAGGCTCTGTAATGGTAAAACTTCTTTCTTTAAAATGGCAAATTAAATAGACAAATGTCTGCCAATATTGACCAAGAAAAAACATTAGATGGCAAGATAAATTCTATTAGCAATAAAAAGTGGGATCCATGGTGCCAATGGTCCAAATATTATAAACATTTATATACCAAAAGTATTTACAACATAGCCAAAAAGTATACACATTCCAAGATAAAATAAGTTATCAAAAGCAGTTATAAAAGATACATTTAAAGATATGCATAGTCTTATAATCATTAAAGAAATCAAACTATATTGCTTCAACAGGGTGAACTTTGGATGTTTATAATAGGATGTTTATAATATGACCTATGAAGAAATGCCTCATGGAAGGGCATTGGGAGGGAGGAAGCTGTTCTCTCTGATTTTCCAGCAGTCCTCACTCACCTCTATCTCCCATATTGTATAATAAGGTTACATTTATGTAAAAGCATAACTTGACAGAGCTTTCTGGAGCAGAAGGGAATACATATCAAAAACCTTAGAGAAGCTTATATCCTTTCACTTAGTAAATCTATTTCCAGAAACATAGCCAACATAATAATCAAAAGTGGGCAAAAGACATCTTGAAAGAAATATATTTGTAATTCCAAAAAAGAGAAATCACTTAAGTGTTTAACAATATCAGGTTTTTAAAACAAATGATGTATACGTGTGTAAAAAATGAAATCAGTTAAACTTCCCCACCAAGTAAACACTAGAAAAACTTGTTCCTCAAGAATTCTCCATATTTTCACAAATTGTACCATATCATATGAATTCACTGAGAAGATAGGAGAAAGGAAATAATTCTTTTTTATTTTGCTTTTCTGTGAATGCAGGCATAGAGAGAGAGAACTGGATTTGAGTAATTTATTTGGGAGGTCTGATGGCCATGTATGTGTGTCACTCAGAAATTCTTCAAGAGAATCTGCTGCAAGAAAATAGGGAATTAACCACCACAGCTGTTGCTTTTGGAACCATCATTTCATGTGAGCCAAGACTACTATCAGCAAAGTCCTGGTGGGAAGAGAACTTGAACCACTACAATGTTCACTGTTGGATCTCTTCTGAAATCCAGGGCTGGTAATAGCATAGGTGATCACAGAGCCAACCTCTTTAATGTCAATAGGCCTAATGGAAATGAAATAATAGGGGCCAAGTGGTGTTAGGTCCACTAGGTCCATGGTCCCAAGCTACGGTCATCTCTTCTCTTTCTGAGTGTCTACTAGGTCCACTACAACAAAATACTACAGATGGGGTGGCTAAAACAACATAAATATATTTCTCACAGTTCTGGAGGCTGGGAAGTCCAAGACGAAGGTGCCAGTAAATTTGGTTTCTGGTGAGATCTCTCTTCCTGACTTATAGACAGCCGTCTTCTTGTTAAGTCCTCACATGGCCTTTGCTTTGCTTCACATGGCCTCACTATGGTTGCCTCATGTGCATAGAGAAAGAGCAAGAGACCTCTTTCTTCCTCTTCTTATAAGGCTACCAATCTTATAATATTAAGTACCTGTTAAGTACCTCATTTAACTTTAAGTACCTCCTAAAGGCCCTATCTTTGTATAAAGTCACACTGTAGGTTAGAACTTCCACATATGAATTTGAGGGGAGACAAATCAACCCAGAACACTGAGTATATAATAGGTATCTATATTTAAAAGTATATATTTGAAAGTTGAAATATATCCAGACGTGATCCTTAACACACAGGAAAAGTACTATTATAGTGGGAAAGGCTAAGTGGAATAATTCTTAGGCTATTCTATATCCTCCTTGTGCAGACAAGAGAATGAATCAAAATCAAATTACATCCTTAGAAGGAGGGTGGGAATAGTGATATCATTAAAGATGTAAAGGAAGCAGGTGGGAGAAGTCCCTGTCACATCTCAGTTTAATACACCAATCTGGCTCTGATAGAAATGAACTGGATCTTGGAGAATAACACTAGTTGCTATGTTTAGATGCTATCATTGACAGAACAGATTAATAAAGCCTCAGCATATGACATATCAAGCCATTGACATGGTGAGTGTGTTTTCTGTTACCTGTACCTATCAGCATATAGAGGATCAGAAAGAGTCCATATTCATGGAGAATGGACAACAATATTCATCTACAGATTTTTCCACAGGGTTATGTTAACTTTTCTGCCATCTGTAATAACATAATCCAAAAGACCTTGACCACCTCCACAACCCTCAGAACATTATAGTGATACATTGCATTGATGACATGCTGTCTAGGGAGGACAAGAAAAAATTGGCTAGCATGTCAGAGGTCATAGTAACACATGGCCCCTAGATCTTGTAAGATGAACTCTGAAATTTTGGGAAGTTGGTTCTCAGTAAAATGGATGTGCAAGGATATTTCTTCCAAATAAATGAAAAGTTGCTGTGTCTTGCACATCTTCACCACAGAGAAGAAAGGACCTAGTAGACTTCTTTTGCTTCTGGAGATGACACATCCTGCTCTCGGTATACAGTTCAGGCCCAAATATTGGGAGACATGAAGGCTGCCAAACTTGGTTGAGGCCCAGAGCAATAGAGGGCTCTGTAATAGGTCCAGGTTGCAGTGCTAGCAGGCCTGAAGCTTGGGCTCCATGATCTTCCAGAAACTGTGTTATTGTAGGTCTCAGTGATGAGAAAAGATATACTTTGAAGTTTATGCCAAATTACAGTGGAAGAATTACAAAGCAGATCCCTAAGGGTGCTGGGACAGGGTCATGCCATTGGCAGGGAAGAATTATAAATGGCTTTTTAAAAACAGCTCTTATCATGTTACTGGGCCCTGGTAGACAAAGAACACTTGATCATAGCATACCATAAGGCCATATCTCCAGAAGACACTATTGTAGTTGAATGCAATAATTGAGCAAATGAGACTAGAGTAGTAAGCAATAAAGACAGAGATTCATTATAGGACAGGCTAACAAGCTTCAAATGCAGTGGTAGGACAAGAAAACAACAGGGTCTGATTTTTTAATTCTAAAGGAGCACTATGGTTGCTGTGACAAGAGGGAACAAAATATAAGTAGGAAGTAGATCAGCCCAGAGGTGATGAAGAACTAGAGTAGTAACAATAGATATCATAAAAAGTTATTCTCATTTGCATTTGTTTTGGATGCAGAGATGATAATAATGACTATAGATTGAATGTAGTTGATGATTTGTGCCAGTGTTTCTCAAACTTTAATATTTATATGAATTATCTGGTGATCCTGTTAAAATCCAAATTATGAATCTAAAGAGTTTGATTTAGGGTGCATGGTATTGAGTCAAACAAGTTCTCAGGTGATGGTGGTTCAGTATCACATTTTAAATAGCAAATGCATAAAGATTGAAATTGAAAACAATTCTGGAGGTTTTGAGCTGAGTAACTAGTTGGATGATGGAATAATGCTGATAAAAGATCATTGCAGTGCTGCTACTGCTAGGACAGTGGGTTGAGCAATTTGTTTTGGCCAAAATAAGTGTAAGATTGTCATTAAATATCCATGCTGAGATGACAAACAAGCAACTGAATGTCTAATTCTGGATTGCAGAAGAGAGAATAGAGCCAGATTTGGTATTTTAGGATCATCAATTTACGATTCGCATTCCAAGGCATATAATTATATGAAATAACTCACAGATAATAGGTAGATGTAAACTCAACTTAGTCCAAGTCTGGGCTCCAAGTCATTCTTATACTAACTATATGTACTATAAACCAAACTCACATATTTTTAGGTTCAGAAACTATCAGCTTGTTTATTGCTTTTGTTTTAAGCTTTTTGACAAAGGGAAAAAAAGCACAGTATTGTAGCCACTTTAAAATACAAAGATATGTTAGAATGTTATTTTATCTTCTTTTAGAACAAAGATGGGAAAGGAAACCAACCCAACAAAAGAACAACTGGTTTCATTTATAATTTAAGTGAACAATTGCAGGTACCATATTTTATATGAAAACATCTTTCCCAGACTCCCATCTCCCAAAATATTTCTCTTAAAAACTTTCAAACAAAACACAAGAAACAAAAAACAAAAACAAAACCCTTTCAAACAAAACAGTAGAAGTCTTTGGAGTTAATATAAACCTCAAACTTTTTATTTCAAGACCAAAGACAGATTCAGTAATAAAATGATTTGGAAGAAACATTATTCTTATCTTTTACACTGAATGAGAGAAAAATATAGTACAGGTACTCTGCCACTTATAATTGACCACAGCCAATTTTAGAGTCAATTGTTTGTCTCAACTTCATTAGACATTAGGCAGACTCTATCTTTTTCTCTCCATGGTGTAAGTACTCTGAATCTTAGCTATTTTGAATAGCCAAAGGAAATGATTTATAAAACACAGTATGAACAATACAATTTTATATCTACATGAAATATATCACCATTTTTGTTAATGCTGATTCTATCCAATTATATAGATACTTATATTTCTGATTTCATATTTTTATTGATCAAGGGAATACTATTGCTTTGTTTTCATAAAATCTGTAAGCATTTAAAAAACTTTTAAGTTCCATTCTGATTACAAATATAGATCTTTTCTTAACATGAAAGATAGTTAGTTATATATAGACAGATAGTGGAAGAGGAAGAAATGAAGAGTGGGAAAGAGATGTATGGAAGAGGAGGGTGTCAAGAGCAAACAATCTTTAGTGGTAAAACATTACTAGAAGGACTCTTACTACAAGTGAAACAAAGCAAGGATAGCCACTATCACCACATTCATGTAATATTATCCTGGACATACTAGAAAATACAGGTAGTTAAAATTAATGCACATTTGTGTGTGCATTGGATAAATATGTAGTGTACATTCATATAGTATTTTATATTATTAAATGAAACAACCCCTGTCGTTTTAAGATAAGATGATCAGATCAAATAATGCAGAGCTGAAAAACCCACGGAAACTAACGGAAAAGTCTGTGGGAGTGTTGAGATAGTGCAACATGAAGTATTCTCCTATATACATGAAGTAATACCCATTAAAATTACTGGAAAATTGTCACTTTAGACTCTACTACAAAGCTGTCATCACCAAGACAGTATGGTACTGGCACAAAAACAGACACATAGACCAGTGGAATAGATTAGAGAGCCCAGAACTGGACCCACAAATGTATGGCCAATTAATCTTTGACA
>CM053567.1:62944948-62983031 GCA_028646485.1 Cryptoprocta ferox
TCTTGTAGACAGCAAATAAATGGCTTTTGTTTTTTTATCCATTCTGCTACCCCGTGTCATTTGATTGGAGCATTCAGTCCATTTACATTCAGTGTTATTATTGAAAAATGTGGGTTTGGGTTCATTGTGTTCTCTGTAGAGTTCCTGTTTGTAGTGGTGTCTCTGGTATCTACATTTCCCTCATAGAGTCCCTCTTAGGATTTCTTGTAGGGCTGGTTTGGTGGTGATGAATTCTTTCAATTTTTGTTTATTTGGGAACACCTTTATCTCCCCTTCTATTTTGAATGACAGACTCGCTGGGTAAAGGATTCTTGGCTGCATATTTTTCCTGTCCGTCACATTGAAGATTTCCTGCCATTCCTTTCTGGCTTGCCAAGTTTTGTTAGATAAGTCTGTAACCACTCTGATAGGTTTCCCTTTGTATGTTAGGGCTCTTTTTTGCCTAGCTGCTTTCAGAATTCTCTCTTTAGCTTTATATTTTGCCAGTTTCACCATGATATGTCATGCCGATAGTCGATTCAAGTTATGTCTTCATGGGGTCCTTTGCGCCTCTTGGATTTCAATGCTTATTTCTTTCCCCATATTCGGGAAGTTTTCAGGTATAATTTGATCAAGTACCCCTTCAGGAACTTTTCTCTTTCTTCATCTTCAGGTATTCCTATGATACAGATATTGTTCTGTTTGATTGTGTCACTCAGGTCTTGAATTCTCTTTTCGTGCTTCTGTATCAATTTCTCTCTTTCTTGGCTTCCTCATTTTCTATAACTGTGTCTTCTAATTCACCTATTCTCCTCTCTGCCTCTTCAATCCGTGCAGTGGCCGCCTCCATTTTATTATGCACCTCATTTATAACCTTTTTTAAGTAGTCACAGCTATTTTGAAGGTCCCTAGTCTGTGTATCAATCGCCTCTTTGATGTTTTTTTCAAGTCAAGTGATTAATTTTATGACATTTTTTCTAAATTCTTGTTCAGTTATTTTGCTTAATCTGTTTTGAGCAGTTCTGTGGCTCTGATTTCTTCCTGGAGTTTCTTTAAAGGACAGTTCTTTCGTTTTGTCATTTTGACTAGCTTTCTGTCTCTTGTCAGTTTTAAAAGCTTGTTATGCACTGTGCGCCTTTTAGTATTGCTCTATTAAAGGAGGCTCATTGACTCTCCAGGGCCTGTCATTTCAGAAAGTGTTCTTTTAGTGGTGTCTCTCGGTTTCTCTTGTTGTGCCTTTGATTATTTTACTTCCCTAGTCAGTGATATTTGGGACTCTCCACCATGTGTACTTTGGCTTGTTTTTTGAGGTAGCCCTGAAAAGGAAAACAGACTAACACACAGGGAAAAAAACATGCAAATGCACAGACAAAACAAACAAGCAAGCAAACCAAAAGGGGAAAGGAAGTAAATAAAAGAAAGGAAAGGAAAGGAAAGGAAAGGAAAGGAAAGGAAAGGAAAGGAAAGAAGAAAAGAAAAGAAAAAAAAACAAGGGGGGGACAGAGACAGCAAAAGACTATGGACATTCTAAAAGCATATAACCAGCTGGGAGGAAAGATAAGAATGAGATAAGGGAAAATATATCTGGATGGTAAGAGAAAACAAAGGAGAAGAAAAGAAAAAAGGGGAAAAAAAGAAAAAAAAAGGCATCTCTCCTGTGCAGATGGGCGTGGTTTGGTGTAGGTAGGTGGGTCTCGGGGGCTGCTCTCTCTGAGGTCCCACCTTGGTGGTTGCAGGGAGAAGAATGGTGGCGCTTCAAGCTCTGCTCAAACCAGGCATTGCAAACCACTCTTCTGAGTCCGATCTCCCTGTGCCTCGGGTGAGCCAAATTGTATTTTCCAACTCCACCTTGCTTCCAAATCCTAGTCCATGCAGGTTAATACAACCACCGGAGATGAGATGTACTCCCGATGGCGGCCGACCTCCCAGCCGGGATTGCACAGGGGGCGGGGGCCGTCTTTCCCGGTGCCGCCTGTAATGGGTGCTGCTGCCAGGATTTTGCAGGGGGAAGGGGCCTTTTTTCCCAGGTCCGCCTGGAATGGCCGCCGCTGCCGGATTGCGAAGGGGGAAGGGGCTGCTTTTTCCGTGATGCCTGGAATAGGCGCCACTGCCACCGGGCCCAAGGAAGAATTCACCAGCTAGATGGTATGGATTTCTCTCGCTGTGCCCAGTGGTTAAATCTGGGGTGACAATATTTCTCTCTGTCCTGGGGTGAGTTTTTTTATCTCTTCTTTAGAGACAGTTCTATGAGCGTTTTCAGTCTCTCTTTCTCTTCTGCTTGTCTCTCTGGGGCACAGTGCACTCTCCCTGTGTTGGGTGGGGACTCCCACCCCCTGCACCTCCGGGGCCTCCAATTTCCCAGTTCACAATCATTCACTCAGGCATCTTTGATGTTGTCTTCTTTCTGGAGATTGTATCTTCTCTTTCCCCGCTTGCAGATCAGAGTATTGTCCCTGCAGTCCTTCTCAGTTTGATAGATGTGGGCGGGCGAAGATTACAGAGCTCCCTACTTCTCCACCATCTTGCCCCTCTCTCCTACACTGATTATTTTTAGGCACTTTAAAAATATTTATACTCCATCTCCTTAAAAAATGAAATATTTTAAAAAATTAATTCAACTTGACAAATTATAGTTGATAAATTTTGAGCAAAGAAAAAAAATACAGAAATTTAAATAAGATATAGTAGTCCTTTCTGCAAATATATTTAGTTATTTATTTTCACTTCCTACATGTACCCTCACTACATGTTGCAAATTAAGATCATCACTGCTGTCACTTGACAGGTTGTGTAATATGTGTACCCAGGAGTAGTGTATGTTTCCCCCATGTCCACTGATTATGGTCTATGTTTATTCACAAATCATTTCTAAGCAACAAGCCAAGTTATCTCCAAATACTACAAAGACCATGCTATACTTCTTTTTTACTATTAATTTTTAAATATTTACTAACTTTTGAGTGTGAGCAGGGGAGGGTCAGAGAGAGGGAGACACAGAATCTGAAGCAGGCTCCAGGCTCTGAGCCATCAGCACAGAGCCTGATGCGGGGCTGGAACCCATGAACCATGAGATCATGATCTAAGCTGAAGTAGGATGCTTAACCAACTGAGCCACCCAGGCACTCTGACCATGCTATATTTCTAGAATTAAATATTCTTCCCCTTTTAAAGATTTTTTCCTTTTAATATGAGTTACTGTTAATATATCAACACCATCCAGAAAAAAAAAAATAAACCAAGGAACATTTATCACCTCAACAAAAAATTAATGCCAACCCATTATATACTGAACATAGCACTACGTCAAACAAAAGTAATAATTTCCCTTAAGGAAATTACAACATATTGTGAATACAAGTGTTTTAGCTAGGATTCTCCGGAGAAATAGAACCAGTAAGATATATAGATATCAGTATTTCTTTATCCACCTATTTCTCTATTGAGAGATTTATTTTATTTTAATTTTTTAATTTTTTTTAAATTTATGTTTTAAGAGAGAGAGACAGACAGAGTATGAGCGGGGGAAGAGAAGAGAAAGGGAGATACAGAATCTGAAGCAGGCTGCAGGCTCTGAGCTGTTAGCACAGAGCCCCATCCGTGACTTGAACTCACGAATGGTGAGATCATGACCTGAGCCAAAGTCAGACGCTCAACCGACTGAGCCACCCAGGTGCCCCGAGAGATTTATTTTAAATTTTTTTTGTTTTTTATTTATTTTTGAGAGACAGAGATAGAGAGCAAGGGAGGGTCAGAGAGAGAGGGAGACACAGAATCCGAAGACAGGCTGCAGGCTCTGAGCTGTCAGCACAGAACCTGACACGGGGCTCGAACCCACGAACCTCAAGATCATGACCTGAGCCGAAGTCGGATGCTTAACCGACTGAACCACCCAGGCGCCCCTATTTTAAAGAATTTAAATCACCCAATTGTGCAGGCTGGCAAATTCAAAATCTGTAGGACAGGCAGACTAGAAATTCTGGTAAAAGTTGACTTTGCAAACTTGAATCTGAACTCCTCAGAGTAGCAGGCATACACAACACGGCCTTAACGATGAAAAACTCTGAGCAGTAAAACTGCACTTTTATGCAACTATTATGTTCTGTAGTTGTTGCTTCTTTTTCTGCTGCTGCTGCTGTTAGATTCATATGATTAGGCAGCATCTGTGGTTAGTGCATGAGGTAATTCCTGAAGACAGCAAACACAGCCACTTTCAATTATCTGGAAAGATGGCAAATCTTGAAATAGGGTGTGGGTTTGGAGTGTAGTCTTAAACTCAGATGAGAAGAGCAATGCAGCCTTTCTCTTCTGTATTTGGAAATGATTTTGATAATCCCTGTTGGATATAAACCTGCCCCAGTCACATGGTGGCAGTTAAGATCCAGGTACATACATACTCACAAAAGGATCTAAGTGGTAGGCCCTTGAGACTGGGAAGTATGCAAGCTTCCTCATGCTTGGTATGAAGTCCTTGGTATTATATTTGCCTTTAGTTATTTCCACCATGATCTCTGTCATGAGATATTAAGGAAATGTATTTGATCACACTTTTTCCTCTCAAACAGGGTTGCCTATGATAAAGGAAAATAACTACATAATATTTAGTACCCCACACTCTGGATTCAACTACCTGGTTTCAAAGTTTTGCTTTGAAACCACTGTTTTCTAGTTTTGTAAATTTTTCCTGAGTTTTCATCTGAAAAATTGATTAATAGTGGTGCCTAAAAGTAGTAATAACCTTTATGTTTAAGCTAATCAACACAATTTATCCAAACCGGCTATTGTTCATTACTAGAGAAATGGGCAGGAACCCCTGGGTGGCTCACTCAGCTAAGCAGTCGACTTCCGCTCAGGTCATGATCTCATGGTTCATTAGTTCGAGCCCCACATCAGGCTGGGTGCTGAAAGCTCAGAGCCTGGAGCCTGATTCAGATTCTGTGTCTCCCTTTCTCTCTCTGCCCCTCTCCTTCTCTCTCTCTCTCTCTCTCTCTCTCTCTCTCTCAAAAATAAATACTAAAAGTAAAAGAAATAATCATAAGGCTTGTGTTCATAAGTCGATTCAAAAGAGAAACCATTTGTATTACTTATTATGAACATGGGAAGGGGTAGCCCTGGACAATGACAACACCCATATTGCCAACATGAGAAGAATTTCAAAGCTGTGAAAGCAAAGCTTTCATCTATTGATGGATGCTTGGGCAGCTTCCATAGTTTGACTATTGTAAATAATGCTGCAATAAACATGTATCCCTTTGAATTAGTGTTTTTGCATTTTTTTGGTGAATATTCAGTGGTCACTTAAAAATAAGTGATGTAAACATTCAACTCAGGAAGCTAGGGTAAGGTAAATACATAAATTTGATAAGATGGACAATAAAAGAAACTCCTTCCAAAATAAAACAAAACAAAATGTAGTTCTTTAAAAATTATAATAAAGTATTAAAAAAGAAATCATAGAGATAAATTAATCAAACAAAAATAAAAGAAGACTAACAAAAAACTGTAAAGACACCCAAGAAAATCCAATAGTAAGGGTAAAACATGGATTTTAAATTTATCTACATTATACTTGGGATTTAAAAGTCATAGGACAGTTTTATGAAATAATTCAAGAATCAAAATTTGAAAATACAAACAAAATGTATACATTTCCAGATAAACATAATGCCTAAAATAACTCAAGGAAGCAAAGGTCTAAAAATAGACCAGTGAGCAATTAAAATAGACACAGCCAAATTTTAATAATTCTTCAAAGAACACATAATCCTTACTCTTTAACTCAAACAAATTTTTGCAGATAGTAAATAGAATAGCTACCAGATTCATTTATCCAGCTTGCATAATCTTTATACCAAAATTGGTGAAAGATTGTATAAGAAAAGAAAATAACATAGATTAGTTCCACTATGTTAGTATAGTTGTAAGTAATTCTTATGATTTAGTAAATTAAATCCAGAACATTTTTCAAGATAAATCATGATCATAGAACTTTATCCATAGAATGTAGAATGGCTTATCAAGACATCTAGTAATGCAATTTACAACATTAACAGATTAAAAGAGAAAAAAACCCGCAATGATCTTGGAGGAAGAAAAAGCATTTTCTAAAGTCACAGATTCAGTGAGTGGCCGAGGTAAGTGTGATTTTAAACCCAGGCTTACTTGACAGTGCTTCTAACACACCATAGGACCTGAGAGAAAAACTTGAAAATTCTTTTATTTTTATGATGCCATGTACTGTTTTGTATTTGCATCACACACTAATCAATGTTAATCTCCGAGTGTCTATACTTTGTCTGTTCTTTTAATCATCTACTTTGACCTTTCTTTCCATCTGTACCATGCAGCATGTAATTGTCTGCCTTATTCTGACCTCTGCCGTAATTGACCTGCCAGGCTTCTGAGCCTGCTGTATATAACAGATTCAGTCTATAACAGTCCATGTACTAAAACTACTTCAGGAACGCATCTGCAGAGTAATACAACATCAACCTAAAAAATATTTTCAAATTTTCCTAGATTATAAAAGTAATTCCACCAAAATGAATTACATAACTACTTAGATATTGAACATTGTATAAGTTATCCACAATAGACATTTACTCAAATTTTCCTTATTTCAAACCAAATTAAGTAACTATACAGTTACTACATAGATTTTTATATGGATTAAATTTTATTTACAGATACTTCTGACTTCCTTACAGAGTATATGGTATAGACTCTGTTGGAATTTTATACTTAAGAAATGATAATCACCTTTTTCAGCATAAAATTTGAAACTATCTTCTTTCGGAAAGAAACTAACCAACAAATTACAACAGAAAATAATGCTCCCCATTTCCCTCACTGCATTTCCCACTATGGAAATATACCCAGAATCAAGAAATACAATATTTCATGTAGTTGAATTTGCAGGGAGAAGCTGCAACAATGCCTGAAGCCATAATTTGTAATAGCATACTAAAAAATATTCATCAACCGCAGATGGAGCTCAAATTATCTGCAGAACAAAACTGGAAATACCTGTAACTTAGAGGTAGTTCAGAAGGTAATAAAGGCAGTTGGCAGATTCTTCGCCAAATGTTCCTTCTGGAGTCCTGTCGACTCTCTTCAAAGATAACATCATCCCTACTGCCAGATTTGGCATGCTGATTTGGAGAAACCTCCTGGTGTATTTTTCTGTAATGACAGGAGTTTAAAAGTGACCATGTATTTTCCATAACAATATAATTTTGCTCAAACTGCCATTCATGTTCCAATACAGACTTTCTTTTTTTTTTCCCTCTAAGATCTAAAGATGAGTCAGTGTCTGTGGAAAAATATGTTTTGTTGATTTTCATGTTGGTTTGCATTAGGGAAGTGTTTTTTGTTTTTGTTTTTATTTTTGTTTTTTTTGGGGGGGGGGAAATGCATTATGACCCATTTACAGTTTAGACTAAAAAAGTAATATAAACATTATAAATTATTTTTACTGATTCATAATTATTACATCACCATTTGGAAAATTAATGAAAAAATTATAAGAAGTAGACTCTACTAAACAAAATTGTAGCCAGAAAGATTGGTACAAAAGATGAGGAGGTGGTAATATTTTTTCCTACTGTTCTATAATTATAAGAGTATATATTATTTGTTCATCTCAAATCCTTTATGGGAAATCCAAGTAGGTTAACATTAGTAAATGAATCAATAGGTTATAAGTGAACCAATTAATAAATACATGAAATGCAGAGAGATGGTCTCAGAGAAAGAGGACGAAAGATAAGAGACGGGAAGAATGACATAGCCTTAAGACTGTCTTAATAGAGTGGGTCTCCCAGTGTGATCATGGCAGCAGTAGCATAAGCATCAACCGATGCTTCCTTGTTAGGAATGCAAATTCTCAGCATCCTCCCCAAAGGTACTGAATACAGAACTCTAAGTTTATGAATCTGTAATCTGTGTTTTAAAAATGTCTACAGGGGATTCTGATGCATGGTATAGTTTAAGAAGCACTACCCTAAAATCACCATCCGCAGATCCTAATATCTCTTGCACAAAGGAGAGTCCATGATGCCTCATTAAAGTCCCATCCTGGCAGAAACCGTAAATTCGTTTCTTAATCATTTCATTGCACCTCTCTGGCAAACAATAATCATGATTAAATCTAAGTCAGTGCATAGTTGAACATAGTTAAAGATACACTGTGAAGAATAGTCTCACTTTAAATTCACAACTGCTAATGTCAGGCAGACCTTTAGTGCTGCTCCAGGATCCCACTATATAAGCTAGTGTCTTCATTCTTCTATTCTCCTAGGCAGTCATATGCCTTCTCCTCATTCTATGTTCCTCCAGATCTCCTCTTCCATTCTCATCTAAATGGATAACTATGTTTCCTATTTACTGAGAAAACAGAGATTATCAGTCAGAAGCAATGCAACAATTCACCATCACGGTGAATAAGTCATTTTGTGATACATGAAGAATGCTTTGGGAAGAAGCATTGGAGGCAGGAAAGGTAAATCCATAGATAGGGTAAGTGAAAACTGCCCCTTCTAATTGGGAGTAGGCAACCTGCCACAGGTAGACAGATGAATCCCTTGGAGAACGATGCCATATTGGAGGCTCAGTGTGACCACTGAGTATGCACACAGCAAGTGCCAACTTGCTGCTGGCAAGTCAGACTCTCAGCAGTAGGTATTGTTTAGTGAGCCCATGCATAACTTAGTCCCTGCTGCCACAGCCACTTTGTTCATGAGCCAATTTTGCGAGGACAGAATGATTGGGAAAAGGTTGAATGGTGTCTACAGAACAGAACATTGTTTATCCGCCGAATTACTAAGATCCTCTTTCGCTGGGATGGGATTGTTCCTTGGTTAACTTTTATCTTGCACACATTTATCTGCACATTCTCTGTGAATTTGGAGAAGTCTATCCATGCTTTCTTCAGCAAAAATTCTTGTCTCAAATTTCCCATGTGTGTCCTTTCCAAGTTACTCACCATCCAGCCAAACAATGTGTCACTGCTCATCAATCAGTGTAAATCTGCATGTTTATAAACCTCTGCTTCTGCCCAGGAAACATGAACAATCTAACGCACAGCTAAAAATCTGCCTGGTGGGAAGAATTTATTTTACTTTTGTTCTTCAGAAGCATCCCTGCATGGGGCTGCAGTACTGCAGCCATCCGCTTTAGATGGTGCCAAGTATATCTTCAAAACCACGTGTAAACTATGCCCACCTTTTATTTCTTGTGAAGTCGACTGGTCATAAGGAATTTTTGATGAAGATACATGTGGGGATTGAGAGAGAGGAGGCAATGTTGCAGCAAAAAGGATCATGTGGATTTGAGTAACACCTTCTTGCAACATACTTCTACTGCTAGAAATTACGGGTCTCATAATTTGCAAAAGCACACTTTATATTATTAAACAGAATAATCATCTTAAATATCTGCTCTTAGATTATTTTACTTCATGCAGCTCTTCACAATGGATATGCCCTTTCCTTATATGAGCATGATTAAGGTTCACTAAAATGTTTTCTGTTTCAGATCCACCTCTGAAAGAAAGGTACCTCTAGAATAAAATATGATTTCTATACAAAAAAGAAGAAACTTATGACAATTTGTATCACTACAGTTTTTGCCCTACCTCTTAACCAACAGAGCAACAAAGCATGCAGTTTCTAACATAATTTTGATCAAAATGTATGACAAAATTTATATATAAACATAAGTGCAAACACAGAGATATATAGATATATCTGAATATTCTTTCCATTTATTATGATAACTTCAAAAAGATTAAAAGATAAACTAACAGCAGCTATAAAAGTAACCTTTCTTTATGCTACTAACTCCTGTTATTACAAGTCTGTAGCCTCAGCGTGTAGTTATAATCACTCTTGGGAATTACTTGGATGTTTGACCATATCATAAATCAACTAACTAGGGACACCTGGGTGGCTCAGTCAATTAAGCATCTGACTCTTGGTCTTGGCCTAGGTCATGATCTCATGGTTCCTGGGTTCGAGCCCCGCATTGGGCTCTGTGCTGGTGGTGCGGATCCTGCTTGGGATTCTCTCTCCTCTTCTCTCTGCCTCTTTCTCTCTCTCTCAAAAATAAATAAATAAACGTTTTAAAAAAAAAGAAAAGAAAAAGAAAAAGAAAAAAAATCAACTAATTAGGGCAAATAAAGGCTGTCCCAATATGATGAGTGATTTAAATGGTTCATGGCATAAATTTTCCTATTCTGGTACATTCTGACAATGAGAATTCATAAGTGTTTGCCAGTGATAAAGAAACTTTAACTTTTTATAGGAATTAATGTAACTGTTTTCTTTTTAGTACCAGGCTGCGAAGGGTATTGTTGCTTAAGAATCCTAGAAATTTTTTTCGATCATCTTCCTACTCCTTTTATTTCACTATCTATATGCTATTCTACACATGCCTTCTCACATATTCTTCCTACCCTGCAGACATCGGCCTCACCATCTGCTCAGTCTACTCAGGTGACACACCCACTTACCACCTCAGCTGTAAGATACTTTTCTTTTTATTTTTAATGTTTATTTATGTGTTGTTTTTTTGGTTTTTTTTTTTTTGGAGACAGAGCTAGAACATGAGCAGGGGAGGGTCAGAGGGAGAGGGAGACACAGAATCTGAAGCAGGCTTCAGGCTCTGAGCTGTCACCACAGACCGACGGGGGCTCAAACTCACAAACCTTGGGATCATAACCTGAGCTGAAGTCAGATGCTTAACTGATTGAGCTGTCCATGTGCCCCAAGATACCTCACTTTTCAAATATGTTAGCTCCAGGGACTCCTGGGTGAGTCAGTCAGCTAAGTGTCCAGCTTCGGCCTAGGTCATGATCTTGCCATTCCTGAGTTTGAGCCCTGCATCAGGCTCTTTGCTGACAGCTCAGAACCTGGAGCCTATTTCTGATTCTGTGTCTCCCTCTTTCCCTGCCCCTCCCCCACTCAAGCCATGTCTCTCTCTCTCTCTCTCTCAAAAATAAATAAACAGTTAAAAAAACTTAAATATGTCAGCTCCAAAAGTAAAAAGATATAAAAATCACAAATGATGTCTTTGTTATTTTTAAAGGGCAAAGAGAGAGGAAAATAATACTATTTCTTTGTAAAATTCTCATTTCAAGGTTATTATGAAGTCTTGGTAATTCCTCCATGAATAGACTACAATATTAACTTGTTTAAAATGCAAGGTGCCATTTAGAAGTTACCATTTACAATGACCATTTACAATAGCTAATGTTATGTAGCCAGGACTTTAATGGAGCTTATGTTCCAGTTGTGAGAGACATAAATAAGCCAGTAAGTAAGAGAGCCATATTACTTCAGAGTAGAATAAGTACTATGGAATAATAAGAAAAGAAAGTTTGTAAGATTTCATTGAGAATATCGGAAGTTATGAAAAAGGAAAACTTAAGACATGTTGCTTCTGAACAGGTCACACCGAAGCCAAGGCAAAGAATCCAAAAGGGCCAAAGAATCCAGAGATCTGGGAAGTGCAGGTTCCTGGTGGAGAAGAAAAGCTTGGAGTATGAATAAAACAAGACAAAACAATAAAATAAAATAAAGTAAAATGAAAATAAATGTCAGGCTGGTGGGAACACCATTATGAAAGGAAAAATTTACAATGAAGAATCTAGGTAGCAGTCTGAGGGCAGATGCTGCATAAAGACTAGATATTGTTCCTAAATGTCATGAGAAGCCTTTGAAAATTTTTAAGCATGGTGGTGACACAACCTAGTGTAAGCAGAAGATGAGAGAGACATTAAGAAGCTATTAGTTAAAGGAGTTTAGGTAAGATATCTAGGGATTGTACTATAGTGATGGTAATGAAGATGAAGAAAATAAATGGATTGAAATTTTATTTCTGGAGTAAAAATTATATGTCTTGTTCTTGCTCATGGATTGGAAAAGTGTTATGAACATCTGTGAGAAATAAAGAAATAGTTGTTAAATTACAGATAATAGCATTATTTGAGCCCATTTTTGTTCAGTGTCTCATATGTGCTGAATATTTTCATGTGCTCTCTCTCAGTAGCTTTGCAAAATAGCCTCTTCCTAATAACAATTAAAGCTATGTCCATAAATATAGTTATCCATTTGATTATTATGCATTGTTTCCATATCAGGTTATTTTCTTTTACATTATATAGCAATTTCAGTGATGCAAGTCCAATTTGAGACAATGAGCAAAGTAGTAAAATAAATCCAATTTCCCTAAATTCGAAGTAATTATTCTATAATGATATATCATTATGGCATTTTTCAGATATCTTTACATTCAAAATTTTCCACTCTTCAACAAGTCCTACAGGCACCAGCAGATGACAAGTCTAGAAAATAATGATTAAGCATTTGACAAGAAAACTTAACAATAACAATCTGATTTCATATGATAACTAGTTGGTGGATCTAGAAAACTACCTTTAAAATCCAAAAATAATTTGATAGAAAATAAACTAAATGGTATCTATAGAAATACCTTTTAATTTTTTTTCAATTTATTGAATAATATATTCAGTTAGTTAACATATGGTGTAATATTAGTTTCAGGTATACAATACAATATGATTCAAAACTTCCATACAACACCTGGTGTTCATCATGACAGATGCACTCCTTAATCCCTATCACCTATTATATACCTCCCCCCTGGTAATCATCACTTTGTTCTCTATAGTTAAGAGTCTGTTACTTGGTTTTCCTCCCTCTCTCTCTCTCTCTCTTTTTTCCCCCATTGCTCATTTGTTTCCTTATTTAATTCAACATATGAATTAAATTATAAGGTATTTGTCTTTTTCTGACTTAACATAGTACTCTCTACCTCCTTCCACGTCATTGCAAATGGCAAGATTTCATTTTTTATGGTTTCCATTACATATAAGGAAAGAATATATATATTTATATCCATCTTTCCATTATCCATTATCAGTCAATTAACGTGTGGTTTTTCCATAATTTGGCTATTATAGATAATGTTGTTATAAACACTGGAGCGCATGTTACTTTGATTTAGTATTTTTGTATTCTTTGGGTAAATACCTAGTAGAACAATTGCTGGGTCATAGGGTAGTTCTTTATTTAGCTTTTTGAGGAACCTCCATACTGTTTTCCAGAGTGGCTGTACCAAGTTGTATTCCCACCAACAGTGCAAGAATGTTCCCCGTTCTCCATGTCCTCGCCAACACCTGTTGTTTCTTGTGTTGTTGATTTTAGCCATTCTAACTGATGTGAGGTGATATCTCATTGTAGTTTTGATTTGTATTTCCTTGATGATATACATGATTATTAATGCAACTAGGTTTTTTTTTAGGATTTGAGGAACATTTAATTAGAAATAATGGGATATATATGTATAGGAAATAAGTTGGGGTTTTTTTGTAAATAAATAATAATGGGAAAATAAAGTAGTTCAAAGGAAGATTTAAGCAATAGAGTAATAAATATTTAGCTTTAAAGATGTATTTGCACTCAAAAATAACAACCATTATGAGTTCTTGCACTTGTATCAAAAATGAACCTGGTAGATTAGCAAATGTCAAACTCATACTTAATACAAAGAAAGAGGAAAAATAAAAATGAAAATAAAAATAAAAGGTCATTGTTCATAATGCTATGTTTGATAAATCCTAAAATCAAAACATGGGGAATAAAAGACATAATTTGGAACATCATTGTTTTAGAAATTATAACATTATTTTAACAAATGTGCCTCTTTGTTTTTGTTCTTTCATTCTTTCTACATACTTTTATTCTCAAAACTATCAAGTTATATTATTAGAGTCTTCTGCATTCACATCATCTATTGCAGTGTTTTGCAAAAGTCTGGACACAATCACTGTTTACAGTAATATGTAAAATATCAACACCTTATTGCCCTTTTTAGTTATTTAATAACTTTTGTGAAACATATAAGATGGCATTTCCCCTACCCAGCACCTAGCTTTAATTAACAAAAGATAAAAATTATATATATTTTTTTAAAATTCAGCATCCATAGGTTATAAATTTGTCTTCACTTTTTTCTTTATGAATAGAAACTAAAATTGCCTTAACAATTTTGCTGTAAAAGATCACTTCATTTGGCTGTATAAAAAAATTTGGAATACTTTAATGAAAAGGCAGGAAAATACTTATGGTGTAACTAGACAGAATAATGATAATGTAGCTCTCTCGTTCATTAATACTTTGTGATCATAGCAAAATGTGAATATCCAAAACTGTTCTCAGGGCTTTGGAGGCATAGTGTATACACACAGATCAAAAGAAAACAGGTCATATATTCATTCCTTCACTTGTAATCACATATAATGGAGTGAAAAAATGATCTGAACAATGTTCCTTTTAAAGAGGTAAAAAAAAATAGTGAAAAACACCACAGACAAGATTTTTACTAAGCCTTTCTAACACATGCAGTGGAAGTCAAGAGTTTTTAGTGATAGAATCAAAACAAAACAACAACAAAAAAGAACAAAAAGAAAACATATTGCTGAAAAGTTAACACAACTTTCTCACTTCCTTAGTCTTATGACTTTAGATAAGTTTCGATCTGATTTATCATTCATAAAATATGGATAATTCTTGTACCTAACTCATTGAATTATGTGAGAAATAAATGAGAAAATAAGGCAGAACATTAAAAACATCACCTGGCACAGAATAAGTGCTCAATAAATGTTAGCTATGATTAATGAATAATGAGCACCGACTCTTCATCCTCTCTAAACATCCTCTCTAAACATCCTCTCCAAAAATTCCAGAACAAACATGCCTGGTTAATTAGTATCCTTTTGGCAGATGGAAGTCATCTTCACAGGAAGAAATAAACTGCCCCCAAGAAAAATCCTAAAGATACTTGTATTTTGGTTTTCTAAACATAACTGCCCTGCCAGATCATCAATTCAAATTCATTATCAATAGAGCACATTAACATACATGGTAATACCAAATATCTTTTTAATGTAAAATTCTGAAATATGTTGAGATAGTTACGGAATCCAAAGCATTTGAGGAAAATAAAATCTAATAATTAGACAAAAAACAAAAGAATAAAACAAAAGAAATGAATAGAAAATAGTAACCTTTAGAAAATATATAAAGGAGGGGAAAGAAATCATCAAAGGTGATATCATTAATATAACCTTTAAGAGTTGAGATGGCATTGTATCTATGAAAAAAAAATAGGTTACTTCGATAAGAAAGACCATTCATAGAAAAAAAGAGCACTTGAAAATAAAAAATATAGCAGCAAAAACAAAGGTTCAGTAGAAAGATTAGAAAGTAAAGTTGAGGAAATAGAGCAAAACTGAAAAAAGAGAAAAGGTGAAAAATGTTATTAAATATATAAGAAAGTTAGAAAACCAGTCCAGAAAACACTAGGCTTTAAAAAATAAAAGTTTTAATAGAATTTTGAGATGAAGAATATTTTCATGATGGCAAAGACCCACGATGTAAATACCTAGGATAGTAAAGTAAAAAAAAAAAAAAAATGATCCAAATAAAGACATCTCTTTGTGAATTTTAGAACATTCAGAGTGATGAAGAAATCTTAACAGATCAGAGAGGGAAAAAATACAAAAATAGAATAAAGAATGAATAAGACATCCTTATTCTCAACTGCAACCCTAGAAGCTAGAGAATACTAAAATGATGTCTCAAACTTTTCCAAAATAAAATCTTATTCCCAGTCTAGATCTTAACTAATTGTAAGAATAGATTAAATCAATACGTTTCACAAACTCAGTATCTCAATAAATGTCTCTACTTCAAATCTTTTTAGAAAGTGCTAGAATATACACTGCACCAAAGCAGGAGAATAAGTACATCAAGAAATAGAAGATTTCAGAAATAGGAAAATTCACATAAGAAAAGGTGAAAGAAATCCTATTGATGATATATGCAGATCCCAAGATCTAAAGCAAGACTAGAAAATGTACATACACACATACACATATGAATGTACTAGAATGTATATACACATATATACACACATAAATACATATTTATATACTCCTGTGTATATATTGCATGTGTATATTTTATATATAATTTGTAATATATTATATTTATTATATGTAATTATACATCATCATGCATAAGAATACATATAATTCATAGTAATATAAACACTAAATGATCACTTATTCCAAATCATAATGGAAGATTTAGAAACTAGAAATTTATGTGTTGAAGAAAAGGGATAACATTAGCAAATTTTCACTTTTATAGTAAAGTAAAACCACAGGAAGATGCTTAAAATGGAAAAAAAGAAAGAGCATGATAAGACTGTTAATTAGAAGAGTGAGCATAAAAATCCTTAGCATTTGCTAAAAGATTTGCAAGTCCTTACTTCCAGGACAAGAAATAACAAGTGGGGAGGGAAAATATAATAGCTTTTTTTTTCTCTCTCTCTTTTTTTAAATAATAATGAACCTTATAAAATTATTTAACTCTTTTAAATGAGTAATAGTATTAATCATGGTTTTCCAGACAAACAAAATAAATAGACATGAGGATGTGCATATATGCACATTTATCTTTCTCTATCTCTATCATCTCTATCTCTAACTCTACTTAATCTATGTATCTATCATCTATCTATCTATCTACCTATTCTATAGTTATATATAATTAATATCTATAATCTCTCTGTTGAGGAATTTATTTTAAGGAATTGACTCACATAATTGTGGGAGCTGGCAAATTCGAAATCTGCAGGGTAGGCCAGCAGGAAATCCTGGGAAAAGCTGATGTTACAACTTGAGTCCAAAGGGAGTCTGGAGGCAGAACTCTCTCTTCTTCAGAGGACATAAGTCTTTTTCTCCTAAAGCCCTCCACAGATTGGATGAAACCCACCCACATTATGGAGTGTAACCTGCTTTACTCCAAGTCTACGGATTTAAATGTAAATATTATCCAAAATATACCTTCGCAGTCTCATCTAGACTGGTGTTTGATGAAATATCTAGGTACCCATGGCCTAGCTAATTGACGCATACGATTGACCATCACAACAACTTTGATAAAAATAAAACTTTAATTTAAGAAAATCATAAATTACATATGCTGTTAAAAATGTATTATTCTAAGCAGGTTTTTTGAAAGCTCTAATGAATCAAGCCAACTTATGTTTTATAATCATTTATCCTGAATTTGTCACCCCACTTTTGGATTTAGTTAGTATTGACATGTGATGGAGCCCTCAACACATACCCTTGACAAAAACAGACTTAGAATAAAACGAAAAATTTTAATTACTTTCCTCAGTGAACTTAAAGGTCAGTATAACTGTCCTGCATACGTTACTATGACTCATAAGAATAAATAAGTAATAACTCAGTCCTTACGCTTTCACTCCCTAAAAATTATATAGTGATTAAGAATGGCGATTCTAGTTCTTTGTCTACTTTTAATTTGGTAGTTTGTTTCTGTTATTGAGTTGTGCAAGTTCTTTATATATTCTGGTTATTAAAATTTTGTGAAAGTTTATTTATTTATTTTTGAGAGAGGGAGAGGGAGAAAATGAGCCAAGGCCAGGCAGAGAGAAAGGGAGAGAAAGAGAATCCCAAGCAGGCTCCATGCTTGAGTAGCCTGATGTGGGGCTTCATCCCACAAGACTGGTTTCATGACCACAGCAGAAATTAAGACTAGGAGACTCAGCTGACTGAGTCACCCAGGCGCCCCTAAAATTTGTCAACATATATAATTTGCAAATATTTTCTCACATTCCGTGCATTGTCTTTCCACTCTATACCTTTCTCCAGAGAAGATCTACAAATTACCAACAAGCACATAAAAATATGCTCAACATCATTAGTCATTAGCAAAATGCAAATCAATACTACAATGAGATACAACTCATACTATTAAGTTTCAAACCGTCACTATCATTATTATTATCAAAAAATAACAAATGCTGGCAAGGATCAGGGGCAATTAGAATCCTCATACATTTCTGGGGGAATATAAAATGGTACTACAGTCACTGTGAAAAATAATTTGGCATGTCCTCAAATTACTATGTCCTCAAAACATAGAATTATTATATGATTCAGCAATTATTTCTAGGTATATATAAAAATAATTGAAAACAAGCATCTAAATACCGGTGTGTGAATCTTCACAGCAGCACTAGTCACAATAGCCAAAAGGTGGAAACAACCCAGAGGTCCACTACCTAATAAATGGGTAAACAAATGTGGTATACTAATACAATAAAATGTTAATCAGTCAGAAAAAGGAATTGATTGCTGATATATGCTCCAATGTGGATGAACATTGAAGTCATTAAGCTAAGTGAAATAAATCAAACACAAATGGTAACACATGATTTCAGTTGCATAAAACATAAAAAACAGATTAACCTATTGAAATAGAAAGCAAACTTTGTGAGAATCAGAGAATGTAGACTGACTGCTTAATGAGCATGGGTTTTTTGTTTTTTTGTTTTTGGTGGGAGGGGATAACAATATCTTGGAAATAGACAGCTAGGTGATGGTTGCAAAACACTGTGGATATACTAAATGCTACTGAATTTAGATACTGTATTAAGATAGTTTATGATTGATTTCATATCACGAAAACCTTACCTCAATTAAAAAATGGTAACTTAAACACCTAAAATAAGAGTGAAGCTGTATAAAAACGAATGACTATAATAGAAGTAGAAGCAAACATTTATGATCATAAAGAAAATATAACAACACATACAAAAAAACTAAGAACAATATCATTATGGAGATGTATCTGAGCTGAGATCTGAAAGATAAATAGAATATTAATGACAGAGAAGGTCATGTGGCTTTTAATCTATGTGATCCATGTGAGCAAAGCCATGGGAATGTGAAAGTATATAACATTCCAAGCATTATGTGGAGTTTGGGATGATTAGAGGATAAACAGGATAACATTAGAAATGAAGGCTGTCAAGTAAGGAAGAATCAGATGCAGAATGTCTTAATTCTGTAGATATTGGTGGACTATTGAGCCATTTTGAAAATAATTGTGAGTCAATTTGTGGAGTTAGATTGCATTACTGATCAATTGGAAATAAAAATCTGACATGCATTTAAACTATGTTAAATAATTTAGGCAAAAGATAATAGAACATTGGGCTGAAATTAGAAAAAAAAATGGAAATAAAATGTTTTGCCTGGGTACTAGTGGTTAAATTTGGTGTTTAAGTAAATAAATTGTGACTGGGATAAGGAAAAGACTTACACTAAATATGTGATGGAGATTTCTAGATTCATTTTCTGAATAGAAGGTAGCATCTCGTACAAAAAACAGGTATGTGAAAAGAGGAGAAGAGTGGCTAAGACATTTAGTTTTGATTACTTAAGAGCATATGATATGTTTAGGGTGTGTTCCCAAGTCAGCAGCTATCACCATTCAGGGAAGATAAGTGAAGTAGCTTTGAATATTCATTTAAAATTTGAATATTCATTCAGAGTCTCCCAAGATTGCCTTCAGAGTTCTAACTTCAAACAAAGTTATTTTTTTATATTTGCTACAATCAGTGTTCCTTATATATATGACAAACTAGTGTTTTGTATAGTCACTAGAAAACAGCCATTGTGGGCTTTTTTGGTCAGCTCCACCATCCTACTGCTGATGTTTATTTCCCACATATTCACTGAAGGAGCTCCACCGGATAGTCAGAAAGCTGTTGTAACCCCTACCTTGTGTTTGAGATTACCAATCCACTAGATGTCTTAGAAGGGCTAACGTTAAAGCTAGAAATGGGGAAAATGGTCTCTTCTCCACAGTGATAGGCTTTGTCACCTCAGAAATAAATGTGAATGTTCTTATCAAAAGTTACTTCAATTTCCTCCTCACCTCAGGTCTTTCACTAGAAGTTCCAGTGGTGTCCCCAAATCAGAAAGGTGCTTAGTCCTTTGCTATTTCTATGGCACAGAGCACACTCAATAATTCTCTCCCATCTTGGAGCACAGTGCAACTTTCCTTGCATAATATATTTGCAATACACAAGGGTTTTCCAGATTCTAATACCTCATGGGTTAGCAAATCTTGGAGCAAAGCATTTGTTCACTTCCATAGAATAAACAACTTGTTACCTTGTCACATGAAGCCATAATTTCATAGAAAGGCCATTTTATCCTTGAATTTAAAGTATATAGGGGCACCTGGGTGGCTCAGTCGGTTAAGCGTCTGACTTCGGCTCAGGTCATGATCTCACAGTCTGTGGGTTTGAGCTCTGCGTTGGGCTCTGTGCTGACAGCTCAGAGCCTGGAGCCTGCTTCAGATTCTGTGTCTCCCTCTCTCTGCCCCTCCCCCACTCACTCTCTGTCTCTCTCTCTCAAAATAAAAATAAAGACATAAAAAATTTAAAAATATATATATTATCTTATAAGACAAACATTAAATTCTTTTAATATTAAAAAATATAATGTCCCATAATTTCCTTCTGTCTGAGTATTGGGTAAAATACTGTCAGATGTTGCCCCAGTCCTTAAGAGCAATACTTGAAAATCCTGGCAGTAGAAAAGGGGAGGACCAATGGCCCAACAGTGCTGAAAATAGCCAGGCTTAATTAGGATACGTCAGTCTTAAACATGAATATTAGTTATCTCACTTACAGATTAAAAAGGAAAGTTTATGTAGTCCTCCTAAGGATTTCACTATCCTCATGTGAAAATTTTATTTAATTTGTCACTGATTGTATTAATTGCTGACACCTCATACTTCCGGAATATATGAGTCTCTCAAATTAGCTTGCTGCATCTTATTGAAACTTGACATTTTACTAGATGTTTTAAGTACAAAAAATTGGAATGAATGATAAATTATGGATGAATGCAAATTAAGAAAACCTTGCATTCATGTAAAATAAAGTGTTTCTGTAGATTATTTTTATATATAATTAGAACAGGAGTGATGATGTGGGGAAAGTCTAGAGGATACAAAGTCATTCTTTTTTTGCCAATAGGTGTATTTTGATGGAAACAACTGAGAACCATTGCACCTAATCCCAAATCAAAAATTATATCTTTAATCACATCTTTATAGAGAAAAGTGGGCATACAAACCTTGCCATTAAAGTAACCAAAAACCCAAACATATAGTATTCACTTAGTAATTATAAAAGTATTTTTCAGTCAAAATCAAAATTCTTCCTTAATATAATACATAGATTTAATTTTTCCCTTTATTCAAAACCTAAAACTATACTGAGCTTATTCAAATATCTGGTTTCTGAATTGGAAAAGACACTTTTCAAATTTTATATCTCAATATTAGTATACATTGATTCTAGATAAATTGTTTAAATTTATACAGATAATTTAACACCCTTTCTGCTGTGATGCCTTTATTCCATGATCTTATTTTAAACTGTTGGAAATAACTTAGTTTAGGATTTTTAGGTCGTACACTAAGTAAAGAACACTTTATCAGCCCAGATAAAAATTCCATTAGGGAATGTCCTACAATCATTGGACTGATGAACTGCCAGTGTGAAGGCTGAAGTTAGCAAGCAGACATGGTTTATAAGATAAAGTAATAGACCCTGAAACTGTTAAGAGGAAAAAAAAAACCCTGTGCATTGTAGTTAACTAGCAAATAAAGTATTCTACAACCTCTTTCTCTAGGTTGTGAAAACTATATTATAATTTTATGTCAAAAAAGAGCACAGCCCATGCTTCATAACTACTTAACACTTGTCATATAGCACCAATTATAATTTATAAGTTCCTCGAAAGCACTTACTTCTCCTCTCAATTTAAAATAGAATAAAACAACAGCACAATAAGAAATTAATGTTAAGAATAAAAAGATATGCATGAAGGGGTACCTGGTTGACTCTTGATTTTGGCTCAGGTCATGGTCTCGTAGTTTGTGACAGCATGGAACCTGTTTGGCATTCTCTCTCTCTCTCTCTCTCTCTCTCTCTCTGCTTCTCACCCACTTGCACTTTCATTCTCCCTCTCTCTCAAAACAAATAAATAGATAAATAAATAAATAAATAAATAAACTTAAAAAATCTTTAAAAAATATGCATGAATAAGGGAGAGGAGACATTTACTGTCATTTTGGATCTTCCTTTATCCAGAGATCTTTAATATAACATATTCACTTTATTCATTTTATTTCATGATACCAGAATCAGTTAGACATGGATATTTAAGTAGTGTCAGGAATATTCAGAGCACCATTTGAGTCACTTCAAGATTTGTTTTTAAGATTTTGTTTAAGTGATTGATGGAAACTGGGCTTACTACCAACCAAACAGTATAATTAATTGGATAAAGTCTTGAAAAATAAAAGGAAATTTTCTTGAATATTGTCCTGATGTGTCATATGATAGGTGGGAGAGCAGTTCATGAATAAGCTTGTGTCCACAGTGGTAGAATTTTATACTCCTATAGAATTTTTGGCATCACAGGGTTTGTTACATTCTTATCCACGCCACCATATCTTTGTACTTACAATATAACAAAAAAGAATGTCTTCTGTTTTTAAATTTACAAACAGACATACAAACCAAAAGCCTGAGTTTATATAGTTTCCGCATAAGGTAGTAAATTAGAATGAATTTCAGTGTGGGATTTTCTTGCATGAAATATATTTTAATGTGAATTTTAGCATATATTTTGAAAATGATTCTAGATTGATCATTGAAAATTTAATTTCTATCCCACTCTATAAACTTTGTTACTTTTGGGAAGTTTATCATCGTCAATGTATTTATTGTTTCCCATTTTCATTAAGTATCTCTTACCTTTCAACATTTTATTTGAAATTAGAACCAAGACAGTGATTGGTACTCTGTTAGTGCTTAATAAAAATTTGTTGATTGAAGGAAAAATATATTACTTCACAATGTTAATACATTACTTCACAATGTTATTAATCATTTTAATTACTTATCTGAACTTCAATTTTCATAAGTGTTTCTCATATAACACTTTATTTAAAGATATTAATTATATTCATGCTACATAATATTAATTATGCTAATATCTTAAGTTTAATTCAGGTTTCCATTCCCTCATTTGTAAATTGAAGGTGTTGGACTAAACAGCCTCTGGTAATTTTTAAATTGTGTCTAATATTTTATATTTGAGGAAGAATATGAAAAGAGGCTCTGATTCCTTTATGATATATTATTATGGTTAGAAATCTCCCAAGCCAATCATTTCCACTGATTACAGCTAAAATTTCTATATGAAATACAAAAAGCAACTGTCTGGAAGCTTTAAAGAATAAACAGAGCAGATTTGATTGTGAAGGGCTGTCAAAATTCCTATCAGGATAATGTTCCCATTGCCATGCTTGTTATTGTATTCTCTATCATGGCTTTACCCCAAGGGTGGAACTTGATTGTAAAGATGTGCAGCAGTGTAGAGAGAATAAAGAAACACTAGAAATTTCATCTTTCTGTCCAGAGAAACCAGAGAAGGGATCCTCTGCAGGTATAGGGTATAGGATAATCCCAGGAATATAGCTGGAGAGATTTTCTAATTCTGTGTATAAACCCACACGTATATTAGCCTAACATCTCAACTACACAGCATGGGAGAGACCCAAGCAGTATAATGAAGGTTTTGAAAGCTGAACTGATATTTGAACCACCTACATAAGTTTCAGACTAACCTTTAAATAATGCATAAGTGTGCAGATCAAAACATTATAGCAAAAACTTAAAGCAGTAGAGGGAAGCAAACATGATATTATGAAACAATAAAATGAAAATAGAAATTTTCACCAATGAAAAGAAACTATTAAAAAAAAGTCAAATGGGACATTTGGATATAAATAATTCAGTGTGTGGGGTAAAATTCATCGAATGGTCTCAGTAGTAGAATGTACATGACAGAAGATCAATTAACATAAGACCGACCAACAGAAATTTTGCAACTTGAAGACCAAAGAAAAAAATTGATAATGAATAAACATATTTTAAAAACCCACGGGAATCTATCACAAAGTCTAACATATGTGTAATTAGACTCCCAGAATGAAATGGAAAAGGAAAAAAGGGAAATGAAAAAGGGATTGGGGAAAATTTTATATGTGTACCTATGTATAGGCAAACCTTGGAGATATTGTGGTTTCAGACCACTGCAATACAGTGAATATTGCAATAAAGTGAGTCAAATGAATTGTTTGGTTTCCTAGTGCATGTAAAAGTTATGTTTAAACTATACTGTATATATACACCTTAATTAACAAATACTTTATTGCTAAAAAGTGTTAACCATTCTCTGAGCTTTCAGTAAGTCATAATCACGGATCACTGATCACCACAACAAATACAATAACAATGAAAAAGTTTGAAATATTGTGAGAATTACCAAAATGTGACACAGAGACTCAAAGTGAGCAAATGCTATTGGAAAAAATGGCACCCATAGACTTATTCAATGCTGGGTTGACACAACCTTCAATTTGTAAAATACGCAATATATGTAAAAGGTAATACAAAGAAGCAGAATAAAACAAAGAATGCCTGTACATATATATTTATTTTATACATATATATACATATATACACAAAGCAAACACATACATACACACATGAGATAATGGTGAAGAACCTTATAAATATGGTATAAGAAGTCCATTTATAGATTCCAGAAGCTCAAGATTCCAGACAAGATAAACCCAAAGAAAATCACACCTAGATACATTATAATCAAACTGCTAAATACCAAAGGAAAAAAAAAAAACCTTGAAAGCAACTTGAAAAAGATGATAACTTGATATCTCAGGATTGTGAATTTTTCATCAGTAACCATTGTGGGTAGAAGACAGTGGAATAACACCTTTAATGTGCTTAAAGTATTGCCAATCTAGAATTCCATATTCTGTGAAGATGTCCTTTATTTTTAATTTTTTAAGTTCATTTATTTATTTTGAGAGACAGAGAGAAAGAAAAAAAGAAGAAAGAAAGAAAGAAAAAGAAAGAAAGAGAGAGAAAGAAAGAAAGAAAGAAAGAAAGAAAGAAAGAAAGAAAGAAAAAGAAGAAAGAGAGAGGGAGGCGCAGAGAGAATGTGAAAGAGAATCCCAAGTAGGTTCTGTGCTGTCAGCACCATTCCACAAACCATGATATCATCACTTGAGCCATAATCAAGTGTGGGACACTTAACTAACTGAGCCACCTCAGTGGCCCTGTGTAGATAGCCTTTAGATATAAAGTGGAAGAAAAGAACTACTCTGATAAAGGGAAATTAATTCCAGAAAACCTACTCTATTAGTAATGCTATTAGAAGTTCATCAAGATAAAGGTGAATGATACCAGAGGGAATCCTGCATCGACAAGAGTGAAGACAGAACAATAAAAATACTAAAGATCTACATAAAGATAAAAGAATTTTTACCATTTATGTTCTTTAAAACATCTATTAATGTTTAAAGCAAAAACTATAAAAACTTCTTGTGGAATTTTCAGTGCAAGTAGATTTATAATAACCATAACATGAATTTCAGTGGGGGGATAAAAGGCTGTATATGCCTTCAGTGACTGTATTTTACGGAAATTGTACAAAATTAACCCTTAGTAGATGGCGAAGGTTTACACGTACATATGGCAATCTCTAGAGTAACCAGAAAAAAAAATAGGTGGTAGGTGCAACAGAATAATCAAAAACAGATACAAATAACCCAAAATAAGATAGGAAAAGAGCACAGAGGTACACAAAATAGTGAAACAAAAATGAAACAAATAATAAAATTGTAGATCTAAATCTTACTCTAGCAATATTTTCATTGAGTGTTAATATTTTAACAATCCCAGTGTAATTGCAAAAATAAAGTGGATCAAAAGGAAAGACCCTACAATATGTTGCCTAAAAATAAACATAGTTAAGTATAAAGAAAAAAATAAGTTGAAAATAAATGAATTAAATATAATACAATTAAATTCCTCTTTAATAGTGGCTTTCCAAAAAACTATGATTTTGTTAGGGTTATACAGCTTATAATTAACTTTTAAAACCTCTTTTTTCTTTTCAGATTATAAATTTGGCATGTAGGGAAATGCAGAATAATACCAACACTATAATAGAAAGTGAAAATTTCATAGAGCCATAATAGATATCAAGAGAGTAAGAGACAGAAATCTACAATTTACCCATTATTGTTAATTGAGGCAGCAATTTTACATTTTAATAGAAAAACACATAAATTTATACCCCAAAATAATTTTGTCAAACTCTCTAAATCAAAGTTGGAAAATTAATAAGATATTGTGAAATATTCAAGACAAATTTAAGTATAAATCCTAAAATAGTCTTTACAGTGCAAAAGATGAAAGCACTAACCCAACCAAAAATACTGAATTACTGAAAAGCAGGAATAGTCCATTTAAATTTATGGAATGTACTCGTGTGATGGTTTCAAATATGGCGTTTAGTACTAGAAATAGAATGAATATACAAATCTAAACCTTTTGTAAGAGTCAGAATCACTGGCTTCATGTAAATCGAATTATTGGGGCTTTATTAAAATGTGAAATAGAATCACCAAAACTATTTTGAAACACATAACAGATATTTTTTTTTCCAAAAGCAATATAAGTCAGACAGAGAAAGACAAATACTGTATGATCTCACTTACATGTAGAATCTAATCTTAAAAAAAAAATCCTAGGAAAGAAGATCAGATTTATGTTACCAGAGGCAAGGAGGTGGGGAGGGGGAATTGGAGGAAAGCGAACAAAAGGTATTAGCTTCTAGATATACGATAAATAAGTACTAGGGATGTAATGTACAACATGATGACTATAACACTACTGTGTGATACATAGGAAAGTTAAGCATAAATCCTCAGAGTTCTCATCACAAAGAGAATTATTTTCTTTATTCTTTTCTTTCCTCTTTTTTAATAGTATCTACATGACAAAAAAGATAAATACCACATGATTTCACTCATGTGGAATTTAGGAAACAAAACAAATGAACATATGGGGGAGAGAGAGAGACAGAGAGACAGAGAGAGAGACAGAGAGTCAAACCATAAAAAAGACTCTTAACTATAGGAACAAACTGAGGGTTGATGTAGGGGAGGTGGGCAGGGGGATGGGTTAAATGGGTGATGGGTATTAAAGAGGACACCTGTAGTGATGGTCACTGGGTATCGTATGTAAGTGATGAATCGGTAAATTCTATACCTGCAACTAATATTACTCTCTAGGTTAACTAACTGGAATTTAAATAAAAGCTTGAAAAGAACAGTATCTATATGACAAGATGGATGTTACCTAAACCTATTGTGATAATCATTTCATAATATATGTAAATCAAACATCATTCTGTCTGCCTTAAACTCATACAGTGATTATATCGGTTATTTCTCAATAAAACTGGACAAAAATTAAAAGGAAGTAATTAAGATACAAATAAACATATATTTTTAAAAGTATGGTTAAATAAGTCACAAAGTCTACCTTAAAAGTTAGCTTCAAGATTAAATTTGATATCACCTTGAAATTTGAAGCTTAAACAACTGATGAAAATTTATTGAAGCCATAAGCTAAAGCTATGGACAAATATATTTCAGGTTGAAAAAAGGCAGCCAACCTTGAAAATGTGCTCTTATGGAATGACAGAGTCAAAGATATATTATAAATTTCTCAAAAAATATTACTAGAACAAATGAATTCAGAAAATAATGGCAAGCTGGCAATTTTCTTTAACATTGGTTGATAAAATTGGAAGCAGGAGTGAGAGTAACTTGACCATTTCTGTGGTTTTCTCCCTTAAAATTATAAAAGTAATAACTCTAATATTTTATTTACATAGTAGTGACTGATAAAATATTCAGAAGGAAAATTTCAAAAAGAGCCATGAAGTTGTATGGTTGGTTATTATTCCGTGACATGGTACTGACTGGAAAAAATATGTAGAGGTGTGCCAAATTGGGGGTCAGCCTGTGTGGAACAGCTAAGTTCCATTTTAGCAAGAATAAGTTTCATGTAGTCAGTTACATGTATCAGTTTGGTAGTCTTGCTTTACGATACCAAACTCGGAGAATGACGAATTTAGAGGTGAAGACCACTGAAATGAAAGATAACCTGGAGAGAAAGTGCAGAAAGACAAGAGCACTGAGGAATTACCAAACTTAAAATTCAAGCAAAGGAGGAATAGTGAAGGAGACAGGAAGTGACATGGCCATGTCGCCGGAAAAAATATCAGGAGGCTAAGGCACAGCAGAAGAAAAATGGAAGATTTATGAAGACAGATGGTGGCTTAAAGCCAGATTTTAGTGTCTCTTTTTATTCAAAGAAAGCAAATATATAAGTACACAATTGATAAAACATGGAAAAAATACATCAGCAATGACCAAAGGAGATCAACTGATCAGAAAATGAAACAAAACAATAGACCAGATAAAATTCTCTAACAATCTGCACGGCTGGGTTTGGAACAACTCCATATTATTCTTAAATCTGATTGCCACAGAACACTACGTAGGGAGAAGTGAATGTACAAATTCTCCAAATATCTCAGTAATAAATCCTTATTTCACAACTATATGATATCAGGGTTAAAGAGAAAATCACCAGAAGAAATAAAACTAAAAGCAAAAGACAGAAAAATTGAACAATAAAAGAAAACTTGAGAAGAAAATGTGTGTGTGTTCACTGTAATACATAAAAAGCATTGAGATAGCCATTTAAAAAATTAGTGTGGTTGGGACAGTATAGAGAAAGCAAGAGGGACGTAATTCCTGCCAAGCCACTGGTCTGAGGCAAGGGTTAAAAGTTTTCCATATGCTTAGAGACAAATACTTCCTTCTGAGAAATTGAACAACAGCGAGATAACAGCCTTCAGGGAGTAATGGTTGTCTGGGAAAAATTGAAAGTAACAATTTAAAGCCTGCTTGCACAAGTATTTCTATTTTCCGGGAGCCCTAAAATAATGTTGACCATGAAGAAAGGCATATTGTGATTGTCTTGTGTCCACTAAGATAATGACAATGGAACTGAAAAATGCTTCCCCACTCCCAGCTCCTCACCCTTTGGAAAAGTGCCTTTATAACCCTTGCAAGCTACCCCTTCCAGTAGTGACACTCCTCTTTCTTATCTCCCTTGTATACAAGCTATCTCTAATAAATTCTGCCTGTTTTCTCTCTCAAGTTCAGTGTTCATTTCTATGGCATTGTGACTCAAGAATCTGGTCTTAGCGTCCAGTAACAATGTGAACCATCTTCTGGATAAAATAAAAAGCAATTATTTAAAGTTCTGGGATTTTTAAAGTCTGTGGAAAAGAGCATGTAGCATTGAGAAACACTTATTCAAGAAAATCTACTAAATCTCAGTGAGAAGCGGGATTCTGTGGCATTTGATCTATATTCTTGGATTGCTGAGTGTTCAATTTGGGTAGGATTTTCCATTAGGGTCTTGTTTGGGAGAGAAGGGAATGCATTCTGATTGGCTTTGAGTACATTTGGCAGTCTTTGATTGTGTCTCTCTTTTCTGCTATATACCTGAGCACTTTCCAGGCTGATCAAGGTCACATGGCTTTCCTGGTTCAATGGGAAGAATTTCTGGTCTATGGCTTTTAGATATGAGTATTGTGTAAGCAATTTCTCAGCTCCTGATTTGATGCTGGATTTGAGACCTTGACCATTATTTAGGTTCCTGTAGTATCTCTGGGTCAGCTTAGTGGATCACGTTCACAAAAACTGAGTTTTGGTGCTGGTTTTCTAATATTGACTTTTGCTCATGTGGGAAATCTGAGTAACCATATAGGGTTCATCTTCTCATTGATGAAATGAGTAATTAGATGAACTGATTCTGTTCAAGCTGTTGCATTTAAAATTCAAAGAACCTATTGCTTCACAAAGCCAATGAAAGTTCAGACCTGGATTTCCATGGTAACTTTATTGTGCAAATTTAATTTATTAAATATGCTGCTAAATGTAAAACTGAGCTTTTACTGCAGTATTTTCAAGCAGATTTAATTTGAGCATTCTAGGTTATGTAGATAACTAATCTTTCCTCTGAAATTTTCCACTCTGTTCAATGATTCAACATATTTCAACTCTAACTTCATTTGCTAACTGGTAAGAAATCATTCTAATTAGCATGTAAGTCAAGATGGTTGTATTCTTTTTATTATTTTTGTTTATTGCTTTGCTTTGAAACACTGGCATCTTTTATAAGCTTTCTTATTTTCACTCATTACATACTTCTAACATGAGCAAAAATGTTATAAAGACTTATTTTTCATGCTAATGAGCAACTCTGATGAGTGAGTCAGTACAAGAAATGTTACCAACTTGGCATTTAATACAGTGATTCTAAATTTTCTTTTATTGAGCAGTGTCAAAAATTTTGTTTCTTTTTTTTAAGATTCTCTATTGAATCCGTTTTGCTGCAGTTACTTTTTTGGAATCTTTGTTTTGATATGAATGTTTAAATGGCAGGCAGTCACCTTTTTACAGATTATTCAGTTTATATGAAACCTATGAATATTTACCCACCTTAATATCAGGCTGGCATGATCATCACATATGAAGAAGATATTCATGCAAGTATTAAAATGATTTCTCATATTTTCAGGTAGAATATGAAATAAAAATATTTTATTTGCTGTCATTTTTTACTGACATTCTTTATAACATAAAACTCAAATACATAGGCAGCATATAAAACTGAAGCTTCTCTTACCATCATCCATTTTTAACAATCAACAATCCATATATCTATAATCCTTATAATTGCAGACTTAAGTAGAATCAATCAAATTTTGCTCCAAGAAAAGTGCATCCAAAGAGAACATAAATCCACATCCATTTAGGAATTTTTCCCTTTTAAATCTAGAGCTCAATTATTAAAGTCAAATTCAAAAATTCATGAGAGGCTTATCAAAGTAAAAACTGAAAACTTGGTGTGTTCCATAGAAAGGAATATATTGGATTCTGTGGGTGACTTCAAAGCACATTTAAACTGCATTTCACCCTTAAAAAATAAATATGAAATGTATTGCCTTTTCAGTAAGAAAAATAAACAAGATGGTAGATATTAATTTTTGTATTTAAGAAGTTACATAACCTTACATCAAATTGTGAATCATTTATTTGGGAAATGATAAAAATATATTGAAATCTTTTGTCATATCTTTTCAATCTTCACAATGAATTCTAACCTCATACTCAGTATTTTTTATTCCTTCTATTCCCTCAAGTTCTTCACTTTATTAAGTGATGCAACTAACTGAACACCAATATTGTAGCTAAAATCTAAGGAGGAAAGATATTTGGGAAAAAAACAATTAATTCAAAAGGTCATGAGGTGGGGAATATCTGTTCCTAGTTAACTGATGAAATGAATCCTAAGGTAAGGCACTCTAAGGCTCTTTAGGAAAACATCTCAATCAGAGGGTTAGCATTTAATTTCTTGACTGATGTCATTGAAACCTCAGCAGGTCAGTGGTGGTATCTGTACTTTCTGCAAGGAGACTCAGCTAGTGTATCATCAAGTTATTGCTATGCCAGAATTACAGTCATTCTGTTAAAATGTCAATACATGCCTTTTTCTTAGGAAAGTGCATGCCTATGAAAGTAGTCTAAAAATTCTGAAATTATTTGACCATTATTTTAGACAAGTTTAAAAGAAGCAACTGGTTAGGTTTTTAAGAGTCAGGCAGATGGGGAGTAAAATGCTAGTGAATTTTTTTCTTGATAGTGCTGTTTTGGAAAATAGCTTACATATCACCAAAAATGGGTTTACTAATGCAAAACAAGAGTTACAGACTTTCCCACCCAATCAGTCACAAGCAGCTCCAGCCAACTGAAAGGCTTTCTCCAAAATGTAGGGCACTTTACCTGCTAAGTTGCAAGTTCAAGAGCAACCCAGAGCACATGGTCTCTGCAGACAAATATCCTATAAGGGAATATCAGAGCCATATTTACTGTGAAACTTGTATTGTCTTCACAGTGATGTAAGTCAGTACCTAAAAGACCAGAGAGGGTCCAAGAATCTAACAGATCACCCTCTACTTGGAAGCAATCAGGAGAAGTGAGAAATATTTTTCTTCCATCAAAAAGCCCGCTTTTTGTGTGTTAATCCACTTTGCTCAACCATTAATTCTATGATCAAAGAGGATGATTCTATAGGGCAGAAAGGAAGGACACCAAAACGAGGATTATTCTCTTATAAATGCCCTTGGAAAACATAAGGGCTAGAAATAGGTTATAATAGTGTATTATTTAAGTTAGCCACAGGCCATCCTTTATCTAATGCTGAAATTTTATTCCTTTTGTTACTTTCCATTTTAGTTTTCTTCTAGACATATTTTAAAATATTGCCTATCAGACACCTTTCAATGAGATCAAATGACTTCACAAAATACTCTAATATGATACATCAAAAAATATTATACCACATATGAATTAACTACCTCCTATTATCAAATTCTTGTGGAGAAATTAAAGCCACAAATTAAATTCTCTTGAGAGTTAAAGCCTAAATGAATTTAAGTCCAAAGACAAATTCCTCTTTGATATTGATTTGAAAAAAAAAAATTTTAAACTCCAAAATATAATCTACCTAATTTATTAATAAATTATTTGACTTCTAGAAATATTATCAATGCTTAGGTAGATTTTTTTCTTGTTCTCTTTGTGCAGCTACTGCCTAAACTATTTCTAACTGATATGAATGTGGTTCGTTTAGAGCTTCAAGAATAGTGTTAGGCCAATGGTAAGTCTCTCATATACTAACTATTTAAGAACACATACTGATAAAGGACACAAGACTAATATGAAACAGACATTACATGCATTGAACTTAGAAAACCAACCAATCTCCAAAGCCTAGTGCAGTTGTTTTACGAAGATTGTTAGCCCATACTGTGTTGCTGAGATCCAATGCTCAGTGATTTAGCTTTGTTAGTATGCTGTCAGTCAATGCTGCTTAACCTAAATCCATAGTTATGATATTTGTGTGTGTGTGTGGTGTGTGGTGTGTGTGTGTGTGTGTGTGTGTGTGTGTGTGTATGTAGAGGTGAAGACTACACTCAGCACAGTAGAGCCATTTCTGCCTTATTTTAAAATACAGTAATTTAACATTGGAGACAGTTCCAGTCACTGGCCCTTAACTGAAGTATATTTCACTTGCTTTTCTGTATATACAAAATTCTTACCTTGCATTTTCCACTTGAGCCTCATGTGTCTTATGTAATCTCACTAATTGTTTTATCTTAAGAATTATCCTCAGGAGTTTCTTGAACATTTTTGAATGCTTCTATTGATGCTTTTGAAGCTTATTCCCCACAGTCATAAGGAAAACCAACATCCCCACCATATACTTCTCAAAACAGTTTAATTTGAGTCTTTAAACTCCAAAGCCTTGGTCATACATTGGATAGACAATTCAAATCCCAATTAATTACTTAATTAAGTCATGTCATAAAGGGTGAAACTTGAGCCTATGAACAAGCCACAGAAATCCAACATTATCTTACACACTGCTCACTCTTGTTCCTACATGTAGTACACAATATGTCAAGGACATCTAAACAATTTGGATCTAGAAGCTCACCAGTGCTCTGTAGCTCAGGCAGAAGTTGGATGCTAAGATATTTGATATCCCATCCTGCAGATATGGTTAATACTAGAGAAAAGCAGTAGATTTTTTTTGCCAGTGTGCATCAAATGATTTCTATGCCTAACTCACTTTGTGGTTAATCTAAAATAATAGCCTGCATCATAAGGCCCCAAGCCTGTGTTGTGACCTTTTTTCCACTTAACTTAATCCTAATGTGAAATCCTCTTTATAAAAATGAACAATAACCCATATAAAAAGAACCATGAAATGTATGGAGCTGCCAAAATCCCACATGATCTACTTGCTTAAAGTCCAAAATTTGAGACTGTAGCAGTTAAAAGCCAACCATGTGACTGAGATCATCACATGGCACAATAGAGGCCACTATAAATTTTCCAGGCAAAACAACTACTACTTCTCTAACTAAAACAAGTAACCCCCATTGCCTTGCTTAGTTCAGTGCCACCAACACTTAGTCCATTCCCTGGCAGCACCAGGGCCTCAATCATGCCTAATCATTTTGATCCATGTAGTTCTTCTCTTAAGTCTCAAAGTTCCTTGATCGATACACAAGTTACTAACACTTCACCTTGGATCTGAACTTATCTTCCACAAGCTGCAGGCTCTCCCTGCTGAGGGTCTGTCTCTATAAAACCTAAAACACAGAAAAGCATAGCAAAAGTGAGATCAAAATAGCACATTTAATACTGCCTTGGTATGAGGCAATTATAGACTTCTAATAGTGAACTGTAGAATTAGACAGACAACCCACCCAGACATGGACATGCTGAGAACCTCCAGGCATCTCCCAATTAGGCAGAGCCTTGACTTCTAAGCCTCTTTTGGTTGGGAGCAAATCAGAGGACCTGCTCTCTGCAGGCAGGAAGCTTCACAGAATGTAGTAACTGAAGATACCTGGTTCTCTGTACCAAACTCAAAATAACACAACAGTCATGTTACTTCCCCAGAGGGAAGACTGAGTGAGAAGTGAGGAGCAGAGAATAGACATTCTTCAACATGGAAGAAAATATCAGTAATTGAGAATAAGTAGCTCCTCTAATAGAACTCATGGAAATATGTCACAGGTCATATTTTTACATTTCTCATGATAGGAGAGTTCATTTTACACAGCCTAGATCTCACAGAGTTGCTGTAACTCTAAGAGAGACCAACTCAGTTAAACAATAAAGCCCCACTTAACTCTCATGTTCATGTATTTGTTCTTACAACATCGTTTTGTCAGGACCTAGTGATCCAAAGATAAGTAATGAATAGTCTTTGATCTCTAGCTCATGACAAAGATGAAGAAGAAACATACACATTCAAAATAAAATTTGCAAAGCTATGGAAGAAGCGTGTCTAAAAGCCAATGGGGGCACCAAGACAGGAATGCAAGTACAGGATCAAGTGGTTATTACTTCACATTATGAAAGACTTAATGGCTTTTAGAAATAGTATAATAATCTAAGAGGATATAAAACCATAAAATGACTCTACATAACTTTACAGTGAATATTTTCTATTTAACACATAAACTAGTTGATCTTATAATATGTGGCCCATTGTTACTATCTTTATACCTAAGCCACATCTTCCAACTAAGGTGGTAAAAAAAAAAAAGGTGAAGATGAGAAATATAAGACACTAAAATCCTAAGTAACAAAAATAATAATATAAATTGGAAAACTGAGTACTATAGTCAAGACCAGAAATATGATAATTTGATATAGGCATTATTGTTTCATTTGTATATAGGTCTAGAAGACTTCTCAATATTAAAAGCATGCAGTAATTATGCTACTTTATTTGTCTATGTATGTCTGCCTAAGGTAGTTTTTAATAAATTGTATATTCTGTGGTATTTTCATAATTTTATACTATCATAATTCTGAGCTTTCATAATTTTAGTAAATATTTTGTTAACCTTCTAAAACTTAGGAACAAAAAAATAAAATAACATTTTTAATATGTTAAATAGAATTTACATCAGATAGCCATTTTTACAGCATAGTAAAATAAATTCTCATGTTTAATAATGTGAAAACACCTATGAAAACTTTAAATAGAAGATACATGCTCACAAATGGAAAATCAGATGTTTCAAGAAAACTTTTAAAACATAAAAACACTGTCTGTGAATCCATGCTCTAACTTTCTAGAAGGAATTTGACAGGATCTTTCTCTTCCCATCAATTTCATTTGCTTTTCTGTAGTTATGATATCTTAGAGACAAAGAGAAATCAATATGGATATTTATCATTTAATAAATTTTTAATGAACATTATTTGAAGCAACTGGGGAGGGAGATATGGTGAAGAAAAGGAGACAAAAAATGTAAATGACAACTTCCTACTCTTGCAATGCTTTGACAACATAATGTAATTGGAAAAAGAGCTATTCTTAATTGGCAGAAAAAAGTAGCCCAAAGTTTGCAAAATTACACATCTCTATGACGGAGGCAGGTTACATAAAAGCAGCAGGGTGTCACACACAAGGAATAGTGTAAAAACGTAACAAATTGAGAGTGTGTGTCCATCCTAAATTATTAACTTTTATTTTTTATGTTTATTAGCTGAACAAACAGATCTGCAGACTTCCAGGGTGTATCTCTGGAGACTATAGCTCTATTCACTAATGATTAGACATGGCAACCTGTATTCCATGGACAAATAGAGTAGATTTGCCAGGCTTCTGTTTGCATGAGAGGTTTAAAACACTCTGATAAAGAGCCAATAATAAGGAAAGTTATGACCTAATAAAAATGCCCAAACTATAGTCAAAAACAAAGAGATCCAAATAAAAACCGATGTACTGACGGGTCTCACTTAGATCTGATTCTTCTCCAGCCCCAAACACTGCCAATGTGCTTCATCCCATGTTTAATGAACTAACCAATGAAGCCTGATTTGTGAATCGTTCTAAATCCTGATTACAAGGACCTGGGAAATATACCCTTGGTAACTGGTCACTGAAAGCGCTGCAATCAAACCTACTCCATCTAGAACAAAATATTTAATATTTTACTTAATAATGGCTTAGATAGGCAAGAAAAATACTTATATATGGTTATAATACTTAGCATGTGGTTTCTTTTCCAGATTCCCTTAGAACAAGGAGAGGATTTAAGAGAAATTACTCCAATGTGTTTTGAACTAGTGGAAATTCAGTGTTTTATCACCTCCATTCCACTAAGAATAAAATACATAAATAAAACATCCAATCATGACTTATAATGTATTGTGTAGCATATTGGTCATGGTAAAATTTTGCTATATTACTAATGTACAATTTCTATGCTGGTAGAACTAATGCTAAAGACTCTACAACAATTTTTTTATATTTGAGTAGAATATGTTCTGCTCTTTGATTTCTGTTTTGGAATGGTTGCTTGGAGCAGATAGTAGAACTTATACCCAAATTCTCTAAAATAAATGATTGTTTCTGAGAAAGTTAATGACAATCTAAAATAAAATTAAATAGTCATCGTTTCAAGTAGATCAAAAAGAGTATAGTTTGTTTCTTAACAAATTGGCAAGTCCTTCCAAACTAACTGCATTAGTTTCCTATTATTGATGTAACAAATTACGAAAATCTCAGTGTCTTAAAACAACACAAATGTATTCTCTTACTGTTCTAGAGGTCAGAAGTCTAAAATCAAGGTAGCGCCAGGGTTGCATGCCTTCTGGAGGCTTAAAGGGAGAATCCGTTTCTTTGTTTTTTTCAGCTTCTAGCAGCTGCCTGCATTGTTTGGTTAATGACCTTGTCCTCCACCTTCAAAGCACATCTCTCCACCCTGTGGTTCCATCTTAACATCTTTCTCTGATTCTGATCGTCTTTCCTCTTTCTTATAAGTACTCTTGAGATTATATTGTGTCCACCCAGATAATTCATAGGAATCTCCCTGTCTCAAGATCCTTAACTGAATCATATCTTTTACCATATAAGGTAACTTATTCACAGGTTCTGAAGATTAGGACATGGACATCTTTGGAGGACCATTATTCAATCTACCATCCTAATGCCATAGATAGCTACCTTCTTTGCTGTTGTATTTTAGGAATTTGCAAACTGGATGGCAAATTGTCAGTGTTCACAAAGTATTTGTTGAGTGAAGTAAGCCATATCCTGGAGTCGTGATGGTTAGCATCATCACATGTAATGGGAGACAAGAAGAAAAAGGAATTGGGCTAATAAGAATCTTGTAATATGAGAGTCTGCGACATGAAGGAGAGTTGGAAGAGGCTGTATCACAGCATCATAACCAAGCTGGTACTTACTTTCTCATAGTGGGATTGTAGAACACATTGTATGCAGCTAGTTTCAGGACTATGAAAAATAATAAATATAGTGAAAATATAGTGGCTTACTCAGTTAAGCATCTGACTCTTGATCTCCGCTCAAGTTATGATCTCACGGTTGAGCCCCATGTCAGTCTCTGTGCTGACAGTGTGGAGCCTGCTTGTGATTCTCTCTCTCTCTCTCTCTCTCTCTCTCTCTGAATAAACAGTTAAAAAGTATATAGTGATATTATTTATTTCTGCCCTGATCTTTATTATTTCTCTTCTGCTGGGTTTGGGGTTCT